>CM039429.1:14218421-14818421 GCA_022379115.2 Bauhinia variegata
GTGTGAGAAATAATATAAAATTAAAAATAATAAAAAGTGACTTAATGAAGTTACTTTAACATATATATTCCAATAGAAAAAAGTCGGAAGTAATTTTTTTTTAAAAAAAAAAAAAAGAGTAATGCGAAAAAAGAAAGGATAAAACTGTTTTTTTTTTTTATAAAAAAATTACCCTGTAAGAATATTTTTTAGCAAAGAAATTCAAAATTAAAAAGAAAAAGAGAGAAAAACAGAGGTACTTATGTGATAAGAACCTTTTCTTTAATAAAGAAAATAACATTAAAAATTGAGGTAGTTACTTTAAATTTAAAAAGAGGGAAAAGATAAAAAAAAAAAAATTAAATAACACACTTGTCTTGAAGGAGTAACTTGGTGGAAGAAATTAAATATAATATATGAATATTAAAAATGTTAGTATATAAATATTTTTTAAAATGCTTTGTTGTCTATATTAAAGTTAAGATAGACATACACACACATGATTTTTTCTATCATATGTGTTCATGTATAGGTTAAGCTCATTAATTATACAATCTTACATTGACATTTCATTAAAAATTGGTCCTATTGATTATAGATAAATAATATTTGATTTTTTTAAAGTCTAAAATCATGAATCTTAAATTCTAAAATCCTAAATCATGTCTTTCGTATTAGTTTTTTTTTTTTTTTTTGATAATGCATATTAGTGTTTTAGAGTTTAGAAGTTTGGGATTCATAATTTTAGGATTTAATTTTTTAAGGTTTAAAATTTAGGGTTTATATAATGCATGGTATTTATATTTTAGAGTTTAGGATAATATTCTAAGGTTTAAAATTTATAATTTAGGGGTCTTAGAGAAAAATAAAAATAAAATAAATATTAATTGAGGGTATTAGAAGATTGAAAATGAAATAAATATGAGAAAATCTAATATTAATAATCTAGAGTTAATGGAACTAATCTTTAATGAAATTTTAGTGCAAAATGATGTAATTAATGAGGCCTAACCTATACACGGGTGCATAAGATTTAAAAAAGAAAAAAGAAACAAATCAATATATATATATATATATATATAGATAAAATGTTTTAGCTCGCAATTGGATACTTTTGCACAATGAAAATAATATCAAGAATCAGATCTCTACTAAAAGAAGCATGGATTCTCCTATAAATTTAGCTAAAGTTGTAGAAAGAGAGACAGTAGGAAGAGAGAGAAATATGAAACCCACTAGAAATCCCTTTGTCATAGTTTTTTATTTTTTTTGGGAAAAAGCCAATCTCTTAAAATTTATATGACTATATTACTTAATTCCCTCAAACTTTTAAAAATGCATCCAACTCACAATTTCTAACTGTTAAACGTTTAATTGAATTAAATCTATGCATCTCAAATTACCAAATTAAAATACTTATAATCACACATAAATTACAAATAACTGTTAATAGAAAGGGCCAACTTGTTACACCATATTCTCACAGCATGTTTATGTCTGATTTTTTATCTCATTATTTTTTATTAGTTAAAAATTAATTTTCAATAATTTAAAAATATTATAATATTATTTATAGTTTTTTGACTAATAAAAATATAATGAAATAGGAAATAGAACATGCTGTGTGGCAGCAAATGTTGTCCCTATAAGAAGTGGCAACAGTGCATGGTTACATGAGAGACTCTTACTCAGTCCAGCTTGAAATACATTTATTCCTGCAATCCCCAACAAATTGCTCATTTATATATATATATATATATATATATATATATATGAAGTCACAATGTAAAACAGAGGAAACATAATGAATTTGCTTCCAAAAGCTCCACATTAATTGTTGCTTTAGCTCCTTTCGCTAAAACGTTTGATTAATATTATTTTATATGAACAAGTTAATCTAACTAATAGCAATAATAACTAAACGCTATGAGATAAATAGTTTTTAATAAAACCTAAATAGTTATTTGATAAATAACATTATTTTTAATACATTTTTTGACTTTTTTAATTAGTTTAACTTACTTTGATGTCTATTCTTATAAATCTACTGCATTAGTTGGTTACATATATTTTGGGTATGTACACGATCAATCTGGAACTTGATAGGCATGGCACTATTATATGTAACACCTGCAAGTTATTTATAATTTCTTAGAATCTTATTTAAAATATTGTTAATATAATCCAATCAATTGAGATGGTTGAATTCCCAAGAAAAATGAAAAAAATTATTTACAAAAATATTTATTTCTCAATATACTTGTTTTGTTGACGTTACATTCTACTACAGAAACACCGAGTAAAGCGGCATCTCCGAAAAAGTAAACGTCGCAAGAATGCCAAGTGATCTAACGTTCATTACTCAGAATCCTTTCTTATGACATCCTTTAACATGATTTATTTAAAAAAAAAAAATGATCCAAAACCAGTATCCTTTCTCAGGGGATTTTGTGTAAGGGATGTCGGATCACTTGGCTTCCCAGTGACGGTTTGCTTTTTGGAGATGATAGACCAGTTGGTGCCCTTAAACAAGGTTTAAGCTAGGGCTGACATCAACTATAGTATATTGGGAAGAAGTTTTTACACTCCGTTGTTTTAATAAATAATCTATTTATTTATTTTGCATATACTATTTGTTTTTTTGCATGAGATCATTGGATTCAACTCAATCTAAAATATGTTCTACAAAATTCTAACAGAAATAATAATTATTCAAAAACTTCTGCGCTACGAATTAATATTTTTGTTTTAAAACATTCACAATATATTTTTAATTGTTTCTTTGTTTCAATCTTTAACACAGGCTTCCAAAGAATATATGATTTCAACAACTGTCAGAGGCCCGAATATCTGATTTCATTACTTCAAGCAGAACTTTTGACAGTTACCGAAGAAGATGATGGTAGGAACCCATTCTTCAAATCAGTAAAGTTTCGACAAGCCAAAATGTTCAATCTCATCTATGGATTTCATTCCAAGGATTCAACTGCATGCTCGGTAGATAAGAATGACAGCATTTTGCTACATATGACAGCAATGCTAGCACCATCCACTCAACTGAATCAGATTTCTGGCTCAAAATTACAAATGCAAAGAGAATGATAGCGGTTTAAGGTAATTATAATTCTATACTACTCATTCTAGAGTTTTATGATGTAGCCCTGTTTCAGGCCTCTTTTGATAATACTTAAAACAATTACTCAAAATGCATTTGTGCAGGATGTAGAGCATGTTGTACCATCTATGACACGGGAACATAACAAAGATGGTATGACTGCTAAAGAATTGTTCACAAAGAGTCATAAGAATTTGGTAGAAGAAGGCAAGAACTGGATGAAACAAACTGCCAAGTCCTGCATAGTTGTAGCAGCTCTTACTGTTACCATTATGTTTACTGCCTCTATAACTGTTCTGGGAGGAAATAACAAACACAGGTTACCTTATATTTCAAGATGATAAGTACTTTGGGCTATTTATAATAGCAGATGCATTATCTCTCTTCTTTTCTACAACTTTAGTTTTGTTGTTTCTAGGGATTCTCACATCTCATTATGCTAAGGATGATTTTCTCAAATCCTTACCCACAAAGCTAATCATAAGCCTTTCAATGTTGTTTATCACAGTGACAGCTATGATGATCAGCTTTTTTGCAACTATTTCTGCCATGCTTCCTAGAAGATTATTGAAAATTATTCCCATGATTTCATTTGCTATCATTCTGATAACCTTGTTTTTTTGGTTGCTATTTCTACTTCTTTGTGAAATATACGTTTCAAACTATGGATCAGTCATCTTCGAGAGGAACATGGAACCTCGGTTTTAAGTTACTCACATATTTGCTAATATTCCATCATATGTTTATGTGATGTAACCATAGAGAAATCTTGAAGATTAACTGTACGTTGCAAGCTACTACTGATGCTACATTTTCAGGCCTTATTGTCCCAAAACTATTTGGACCTTGAACATATCTTATTCTTCCAAGGACTTATATAATGGTGATATTTGTGATATCTGCTTTGTTAGTGCTGCAACTTTTTAGTTTTAGAAAGATGATTTTGAAGTGCTAGTTCCTTCACATGCACGGTCATTCTTTTTGAGCATCAATTCATATACATTCTTCGCTATAGGAGGTAGACAACTAATATGAATAAAGATATCCTTGGCTTTTCACCTAAATGAGACCCAATTGACTATGTATAGATTGTGGAATAACTTGATAGTAATTCTTGCAACAAGAATTGCAGGATATACTTGGCATATTTCGAATATGATCATATAGATATTCCTAAAAGATCTTCCAAGCATCTATTACTCCAATCTCTAGCATGCTATCAACACAAATAAGTAGTTAGATGCATACATGACAAGAATGAGGAATCTATAATATTCTTCTATGGTAGATCCAATGAGTGAACAAAAGTAAGCTATATATGGGAGAGGTATTGATCTCTTGACCTATATGCAATTGAATGTGTATTCTCAATGGTGTAGAACAGCATTTATAAGTAGATAGCATAGGCCTTTTTCCAAGGTTGTGTTTCGATCAATTTAAGACACCCTACCCTTTTGGTTACCTAAAAACACAATACTACATTACATAGCCCATGTAGGATTTAAATATACAAGACTCAATAACATAATTCATCACACATGGGCCATTACCACCTGATTATATTGGCACTTATGTTGGAGGAAGAGGAGTATATTTGATACAAAAAGACTTGCATTCCAAAGTTAAAGTACAAGAGATATTTATAGGACTCAGAACAATTCAAGAGAGCGTGTCTCTAGAACTCCCAGAACCTTCACACTAACTACATATTATGACTTCATAATTTCTCCATTAATTTTAAGTACAGCCATACGCATTCTATAACTCCTATAACTTTAAAAACTCCACTAAACAAAATAACTCTTCCTAAATAGACCTAACTCCCTTATTCAAGTGCTCTTTAACATGATAAGTTACAACCCTAGAAGACACAAGTTACTAATAACAAATTAAAGATTCTAAATAGATTCAGATTAATATTATTTTACTCTAACACTCCCTTAATCTGAATTTTCTTTTGTCTTCCAAGTATTGCTAGCAATCTTTGAAAATCTTCAAACTTGAGGGGCTTAGTGAAAATATCTGCAAATTGATCTTGAGTCTTCATAAACTTGAGCTTCACAAGGTTGTTGGCAACACATTCGCAAATACAATGATATCTTGTGTCTATATGCTTGCTTCTATAATGGAATATTGGATTCTTAGCAAGAGTAATAGCAGATTTGTTATCCATGTAAATCTTTGTAGCTTCTTGTTGTGGCAAATGAAGTTCCCTTAGCAATCTTCTAAGCCAAATATCATGACAAATACAAGAAGTTGCAGTAACATACTCTGATTCACAAGATGAAAGTGCAACAATGGATTGCTTCTTAGAACTCCAAAAAAAATGGAAAATCTCCAATGGAGAATACATAGCCAGTAGTGCTCTTTCTGTCATCAATATTTCCAGCAAAATCACTGTCACAATAACTTAAAAGCTTCAAATCATGGGAAGAAGAATAAAACAGCCCCTAGTCAATTGTACCTTTTAGGTAACGAAAATTCTCCTAGCAGCTTTGATGTGGGTGGAAATGGGAGCTTGCATGAAGCGACTCATTACCCCAACTGCAAAAGGAATATCAAGCCTCGTAGTTGTCAAGTACCTCAAGCTTCCAACAAGGCTATTAAAAATGGTGGAACCTACTTTCTCTATATCATCAAACTTTGACGACTGAACTCTGCATTCCATAGGTGTCTTTACAGAATTACAACCAAGCATATTGAATTTCTTCAAAATTTCCTTTGCCTATCCTTCTTGAGAAACAAAAGTTCCATCCTCCATTTGCTCCACCTCTAGACCCAAATAGTATGTATGACATGAGTCTTATATCCGTCATCTCAAATTCACATGCCATAGTCTTCTTGAGGTCTTCAAAGAAACTTGGGTTAGATCCGTAAGATAAGATCATTCACAATATATTTTCAGTTGTTTCTTTGTTTCAATCCTTAACACAGGCTTCGAAAGAATATATGATTCCAAATTAACTCATAAGCTGTCCGCTGAACTTCTGCACCTCGCTTGTGAGCAGATTGGTACTTTTAAATGATTTCCAACGAGTGTCAGAGACCAGAGTATCTAATTCATTACTTCAAGCTGCTCAATACGGCATTCCTGAGTTTATTATTAAATTAACAAATACCAAGCAGAACCTTTTGACGGTTACGGACGAAGATGATGGTAGGAACTTATTCTTCAAAGGAGTACAGTGTCGACAAGCCAAAGTATTCAATCTCATCTATGGATTTCATTCCAAGAATGCAGCTGCATGCTCGGTAGATAAATATCACAATACTTTTCTACATGTGGCAGTAATATTTGCACCATCCACTCAATTGAGTCAGATTTCTGTGCAACACTACAAATGCAAAGAGAATTACAGTGGTTTAAGGTAATTACTATACTACGCATTCAGGATTTTTATCATGTAGCCCTTTGGTCCAGGCCTCTTTTGATGATAGTTAAAACAATCACTCAAATACACTTGTGTAGGAAGTAGAGCATATTGTGCAACCTGTGCAGCAGGAAATTAGAAACATAGATGGTATGACTGCTAGAGAATTTTTCACAGAGAGTCATAAAGATTTGGTAGAAGGAGGAGAGAAATGGATGAAACAAACTGCCAAATCTTGCACAATTGTAGCAGTTCTCGTTGTTACCATTATGTTTGCTGCCTCTATAACTGTTCCTGGAGGAAATAATCAAAACACATATTACCCTATATTCCAAGATCATGAGTTGCTTAAGCTATTTATAATAGCAGATGCAGTATCTCTCTTCTCTTTTACGAATTCACTTTTGATGTTTTTGGAGATTCTCATATCTTGTTATGTCGAGAATGATTTTCTCAAGTCCTTACCCACAAAGCTAATCATAGGCCTTTCAATGTTGTTTATCTCTGTGGCTGCTTTTAAGATCATTTTTTTTCTGCAGCTATTTCTATCATGCTTCCTGGAAGATTGTAAATAATTATTCCGGTGATTTCATTTGCTATAGCATTCTAATAAGCTTGTTTGGTTGGTTACTGTTTCTACTTCTTTATGAGATATGCGTTTCAACCTACGGATCAGGCATCTTTAACAGGAAAATGAAGCGTTGGGTTTGAGTTACTCACATATTTGCTGATATTCCAGTGTATGTTTATGTAATGTAACCATATAGAAATCTCGAAAATTAATTGTGCGTTGCAAGCCATTACTAATGCTATGTTCTCAGGGCTTGTTAACCTAAGACTTTTTGGATTGCAAATAGATCTTATTATTCCTAGGACTTATTTAGTGGTGATCTTTGAGATATTTGTTTTGTCAGTGCTGTAATTTTTTAATTTCAGAATGATTAATTTGAAGTTCCAATCCTTCAAGTGCATGGTAATTCTTTGTGCATCAATTCATATACATTCTTCACTATAGGAGGTAGACTACTAATATGAATAAAGATAACATCGGTTTTTCACCTAAATGAGACCCAATTGAGTGTGTATAGACTTTTGAATAACTTGATAGTAATTTTTGCAATAAGAATTGTAGGATATACTTGGCATATTTCGAATGTAAAGATTTTATATAGATATCCATAAAAGAATTTCTTTAGTTCAATCCATAGCATGTTATCAATGCAAATAAATATTTAGAGACATTACCTAATGAGAAGGAGGAATCCATAATAGTCTACTATATGTTAGACCCAATTTATGAACAAAGTAAGCTATGAGAGAGATATTGATACTTGTATGCAATTAATTAAATCTATATCATCAATTGGGCAAACACACTGAATTTGTAAGTAGAGAATACAAGCCTTTTTCAAAGTTTGTGTTTCACTCAAATTATAATATCCTACCTATTTTAGTTACCTAAAGACATAATACCATATTTCATAGTTCATGTAGAATTTAAATACACACATGGCTCAATAACATAATTGATCACACAAAGGTCATTACCACTGAGAAGACCAATAATATCTACAAGATCATTTGGAAAGTTCCTTGCCAAAATAGAATCCAACATTTTCTGTGGAAGTGTGCTCACCATGCCCTCCCTGTAGCAGCCATCCTCCACAGAAGAAATATCTCGGATAATCCTTCCTGCCACTTTTGTTGCAGTGTTGAAACTATTATACATTGCCTCAGGGACTGTCCCAATAGAAAAGAATATTGGAGAAATCTTCCTTTTCATAACAACTTCTTTGGAAGCGATCTTGAGGAATGGTATTACATCTCCCTTCGAGACAAACAGGCAAGAAAGCTTAACACATCTTGATCCACTATCTTTGCTTATGTCGCTTGGGCCAACTGGAATGACAGAAATACCCTATGATTCCACAACTGAGTAGTCAATTCCCAATGGTCACTCTCTCATGCATCACAATTTACACATGTAATCCTTTCTACCAACACCCCTAAAATCTCCACTCAATCTCAAGTCCAGTGGCATGCCCCTCCCCTTGGTTGGTATAAATTAAATTGCGACGCAGCAGCCACGGGTTAATTGGAATCGGTGGCGTCCTTAGAGATGACAAAGGAAAGTGGATTGGAATCGGACTCTTGGATAGATATACAAAGCTTACATAAAGATGATTTTGACATTTCTCACCCTTGGAACACTATTGTTGAAATTTGCAGGTTATCCATGTTTAGGTGCTGAGAGGTTTGGATCCAACATACTTTGAGAGAGAAAATGAAGTGCCAGATGCTCTAGCAAAAAAAAGTCTTCTTTTGAATCTAGATTTAGTTTATTTTCATGTTATGTTAAACTTTGTTAATCTTATTATGTTTATGAATCTTAAAGGAACCCAATTCCTTAGACTTTGTATGATGTAGTTATCTTTAATGCGCATTTTCCTTTTTAACAACAAAAAAATTGTAAAATTTCATATTTAGTTTACGTTATGAACATGTTATATTGTGTTATTTTAAAATATATATATATATTCTGCATGTTTTCTAGCAAAAAGTTGAGATTGTCAGCAACATGTCACTCAGCAACAATTTTTTAAACATTAATACCATATAGTAGTTGACTATAATTGAAACTAGATTATATATCTTTGCAATTTGATACGACTTTCTAATTTATTTTATATGCTTGGTATTTATTAAGTAAAATCAGTCATATGAGTTCATTTGGTGGTAGACCAAATCCACATAACCTGTTTTGCACCTGCACATCAGCAAGAGACGTAATACTAGTGATTCGTGACTTTGAATGAGAAATCACTGCCAATTATTGAATAAATGTTATAGCATGGTAGCTTAACTCTTCCATTATTTATAGAAAGTTTAAATATATTGTGGATTCCTAGTTTTGGTTAATTACTCTCTTTGTGTCTTCTCTCTTAAGCACATAAAGACAAGAGCTATTCTACTTGACCCAACTCTTTCTCATTACGGAGGCCTTTCTTTCTCTTCTCTTTCTTATCGTGACCCAACTCTGCTTAATTTCAATGCCAGGAAATGAATGACTTCTAATTTAAATGAATTTTGGAAAGAATAATATGCTTCTTGATACTTGTCCGATGTACGAACTTTTTCTTGTGGTAGTTTGGTTAATTTCTCTATAAAAAAACAAAAACAAAAACTTCTTTCTAAAATACCACTAATCAAAAACTATTTTCTAATATACTACAAATCTATGGAGCCTTTAAAGGTGCTAAATAAAATGATGCCTTCATGAAAAATGTGTATATGAAGGTGCCAAATGGAATGACGTCTTTATAAAGAAATTAGCTATAAAAGTGCCAAGTCCGGTGGTGCCTTTGAAATTTGCCATGTAGCTATTTTATATAGAAATAACTTAGACAATGTGCTTGAGTGTAATTGAGTATAATAACTCTATTATCTTTTCTTATATAAAAGGGTCTTTTACTTATTCCTTTAAACATTAGCTATATGAGATAAAGATTGCAATCAAACAATTCAAGGAAAAATTCATTGTCTCATAATGCTACTGTTTAAATAAATAAGTAAAAAATAATTCTATATAATGGAAGACAATTGAACTATTATATTCTTTTGCACTTAAGCGCATTGCTTAAGGTGATCCCTTGTGGAATTACTACTATGGTAAATGTTTAAAATTTCAATTGTTTTTAAAAAATAAATTGGCTAAAGTTTTTTTAATAAATATAGGAAATAAAAGTGTAGTTTTTGAAACACGGTAATATGGTTTCTTAGACGATAAGAAACTAGTTTTATTGTAGTAAAAAGTATAAGTGGTGCAAAATAAATAAAAAAAAATTCTCCACGCAAATAATATAAGATTTCATTTAATTTTTATTTTTTCTAATATTCTATCTCTACTCTAATATCTTTTTTTTCTAATATCAAATATAAGATTTTACTAACTTGGTCAATAAGAAACCAAGAATAAGCAAAGTAGCTATTGTTTGAGGACGCCAGATTGATTGGCGCCCTCCTTACCTTTTATCATATTTAAGGGGCGCCAAAATTTAGCGCTCTTGTGATGTAAATTCTTTTAAAAATGCCAGCTCGTCCTTTTACTAATTGCAGTATATTAAAAAATATTTTAAGTTAGTAATATTTTGATCAATAATTTTTAGTTTTATATTTTTATGAGAAATTAATTTAAAAAATTAATTTTAATTTTAATTAATTATTTGATTTTAAATTTAAATAACGTCACTGATTAAATAATCTAGGAGAAAGTGTTGTACCATTAGTGGATAACATAATCTACTCCTGATGAGGAGCTTTGGATTCATCAGGAAAGAAAAAGGAAAATTTTGCTGGTCACTTGATTTTACATTTAAATAAAGTGAAAAGAAAAAAATTGGATAGAGACAAGATGTGAAGAAGTTATTCCATTAGAATTATTGAAGTAATTTTCATTTTCTGTGAAACATAGACTATTGGTTGAAGTTTTTTGGACTTGGTGGAAATAAGGTACGTACAAGTTTGATTGATCCCCCAATCTTACTCGTCATTTCTTATCATTCCAAATTTTTGAATAGTATAAATTTGATTACATTTCCCGTAGAACCAGAATAAATGAATTGCCCAAATATTACTTTGTTTTTTTTATTTTTGTTGCATAAGAGGGGTTTGATAGGCGGATTTTTTTTTTTTTTTTTGAATTTCAAGTATCTTAACTTACAATTATTTATTTTTTGTGTTTGGTATAATTTTTTAAAAAAATAATCTGAAGAAAACATGTTCTTAGGATGCTTTTTAATGATTTTTTTTTAATTAAGTTTTCTTAAAAAAAAAATCTTATAGGAGAAGAGTTAGATTCTGATTTATTGACCTTTTAAGAACATTGTTAAGAGTTTCTTATGAATATTTAAGCCGCATAATTCATGTTTACTATTATTTATGAATCTTGAAGTTCAAAAATAGATTCATATTCCAAACACCCCAAAGAGTATCTCTCAACTAATAGTGATAAATTAATTCTTTTTAAGGCACAAAAATTACTAAAGTATGTGCATCTCTCCCAACAGAGCACGTTCTATACACAGCTGTCAAAAAATAGAACTCATGCCAACAAGTTTATAGGTAGAACAAATTGGTAAATTTTATTTTGTTTATTTAAGCTCATCGTATAAAGGATTACATTATATTTAGACTTCCCAACATATTTCTAGTTAATTGAGGGGTTTTTGACTAAAGTAAGGCTGTTTTGGAAACTTCATTAAACAATAATAGAAGAATAAAGTCACTAGTTGTAGGTTACAGTGAGCTGTTTGAATAATATCTAGGAGGTTTGTTGTTCCATTCTCTTATCATGTGACTAAGAAAAAACAAACAGCAGATTAATCAAATTACTAAAGGGTTTAGATTTTATAATGAATTTTAAAATTACCAAAAGATGATGTCCAAGCAAGAGGGCCTCTTGTTCCCAAATGGAAGTTCTAAAGTGGGGCTGGTCAAGGTATTTGGACGAGGTAGCTTTACAAGTCTTTTCAAGTAAGTAAAAATTATATTCAACTACTTGGTGAAAGATTTTGGTATAACAATTATACACATACTGCAGGAGATTCATAACATATATTAAAGAAGTAGGAAGTTTAAAATTACCTGTTATCTGTATAGATTGTATGTGATTAGGAACAAGAAAGAAAACCGTTCCTAGAGAGTAGCTCTTATCTCTTGCTATAATACAAGAAGTCATAAACGTGTTACTTAATGGGTAGTAATACTTGTATATATAGCAGAGATCAAGGGCTCTCCATGACAACCCTAATGGGCTATTGGGTTAACCTACCCATCAACAACTAACCCAATATTATGGCCTAATAACCAAAGTCCATTAAACAAAGGTGCAACCCAATAAACAATAAATGATCACATAATTATTTATGAGTTATACAAAATCTCATAATTAATCTAATAGTTAAATCTAAGTCTTCATAAAAGAGCATGATTTATGTTAATCCACGAAATCATTCTTACACTTGGAAGTTTTGAAAGTCAATCAAAATAAAAATATTTCCGATGACACTAAATAGACTAGATGGTGCAATTTCTCAGCTGAGTTGACAGGACAGTCAAACACGAACAATGTCAGAAACACCGAGATATTGCAGACAAGAGACCAGCAAAGTTGTGCAGAAGAAGAATAGAAGAAACATTAGAGAAGAGAAAGAAGAATAAACTTGTAAATGCACTATAGCCACATCTTGCTCTTTGCCTCTTCAATTTTTACCACTATAGCCAAGAAGGTAGCAATTTGGCCCAGCCCTAGGGTTTGACGGTTGTTTGCCTTGAGGTGGTGGATGAATCAGAGGACGAGCATACCCAAGGAAGAATCCAATGTTATTTTGCCATGTTCTCCCAGAGTTTGGAGGATTAGGGTTATGGTCTGGAGGAGAAGGATTACTATAGCCGATAGGATATTGGGAACCCATTATGGTCTAGAAACACAAACAGATTGGAATCAAAATGTTGTTAAGAAATATGCTAGCTGTGTTGCTGTGTCTTTGTCAGAAGGTTAAGTTGTGGAAGTGAGACAAAATTAGAGACTCCCAAGAGGGTCTTATTCTTTCCTTTAAAAGGCTGAAAAGGAAGTTGATGATTATATTGTCGACATAGAGTTTTTTTTTTTTTTTTTTTTTTTTTTTCTCTATTGAAATTGCGGCTGAAAAACGTGGAAACCCTCGTCTTTCTTCCAACATGGATTTTCTGTTTCTTCTTCTGGCCCATCGCCATTCATACGTACCTTGTTTAAAATATCGTTAATGGAAAGTCCAAAGTCTTGCATTGCGCATGTTACCCTTTATGGCATGACCCCACACCAGAAATCGACATTTCCAATTTCCACCTACTTTTTGAAATTACTCACCCAATGGATCCTTCTCTACCTTCTTCTAGTAGATCTTACACATCATTATTCTCATTCTCTTCCTTCATCTTTCCATAGTTGCTATAGTCTTTCTGAAATTACTCACCCTTAAAGTAAGCGTGGTGTGCAACAAAGAAGTTTTACGCGCAACTTAAGTCAATCCCTCAGAGTATAATTTCTAGTACTGATTTGCTTTCTATCATCTAATTGTCAAATTGGAGTCACACAAATTAACAGTATAGGAAACTAAATAATATTTGAGGTTTCTCAGTAATCAAAGATTGGGTCTGGACAATAATCCATTTTAGATCTACCCTTGTAATTCTGTTTTTAATACAAAGATCACCCGCTTTATCTTTGACTAGCGAGAATTCCAAAATTATGATTTACTCTCTTGAAAAATAAATCAACTATCCCTTCGTTGATCGATCAAAATCTCTTCTAACCAAAGCACTTTGGAATGCATTAGTGTGCTGTGAATTCCCAATTGAAGTAAATATAATCATACATTTATGGGGTCCTATCTCTTGTATTCTATGCAACAAATCCTGTTGATCATTAGTGACCTAATCAATTTATGTTTTCTGAATCTATAAAAATGAAATAAGGAATTATTGAAATGACAACATGCATAATCAACCCCAATGATAATTATAACTCGAGCAAGCCTAAGATAAGAAGGATATGTCATTGCGAAAGAGATAGAAATAACACACAAGAGTCTAGTGTGTATGGTGAACGATGACTATCAGTTTATGGATGCATGATATTGAGTCAATACATAGGAACATTGCTAGAGAACAGATTTAATGGACAGATTTAATGGAGTTCTCATGCAATTTTTCCCTGACCCTTGTGAGGAAAAGACAAACTATTCTGGTTACATTCGGCTATGGAAACTTTTCTGTCAAAAGAAGGTACAAGGAAATCTCAGAAAAGAATTGGCAAAACCGTTCAAGATATGGTAGTGGCAGGGACAGGAACATTTAGGTTGGGGTAGTCACGGGAAGAACCGATAATTTGGCCGTCTTGGTCTTATCTTAAAAATTTAATCAGTACAAAAATTTTATCTTAATTTTATCTTGAACTTTCTTTTGTCTTATCTCGTCTCATCCTAATTTTATATGGTATTATCCCGGTCCTGTCTTGATTATATCCTAATTTTCATCACAACTCCTTTATCATGTCTTGTCTTGGTTGAATTTAGACACAAAAAAAAAATATTGTTAAAAGTGGAAAGATAAGTGGAGTGTATAAAGCAACAATGAGGGTGTTGAATGTAATATTTTACTAAATATTTCACTCTGGACCAAAAACTATTCTGGGCAGAAAATACTGATTTAATTTCAAGATATAATAGGATAAAACATACCTATATAAGATTTGGGATCAGATTGAAATAAGATTTTGTTTATTCTGATCTTATCTTAAAAATTAATAAAAATATAAAGTTATATTTTAATTACATATTAAATCTTAAATTATCTTATCTCAAAATTAACTCAAATTTTTCAAGTTAAGACAAGACAACGAATATCCCGTCCCATGCTCACGCCCAGGGCTTATTTGGTTTTTATTTCCTATTTTCATTTTTTGTTTTTATTTTTTGAAATGTGTTTTCATTTTTACATTTTCCTCTTCTAAAAATATGGGCATGTTTTGTTTTCATTTCCATTTTTTATTTTCATTTATGTTTTCCTTTTCACCTTCTAAAAATATATTTGTATATTTTTATTTTCACTTGTTTATTTATTTATTTATTTTATTATCTAAAAATTATTTTTAATAAATTTTATTTAACTATTAATTTTTTAAAAAATAATATTAAAAAATTGTTACCGATCATTCTTAAAATTATTGAAAATATCTATTTTCATTTTCAACTCTTTTAAGAAATATTTTCAATAAAATTATTTTTCATTTTTACTGAAAATAAAAATAAGAAAGCGCTAAAGCAAACAGGCCTGATGTTTTCTGTGGCAAATAAACCTCAATAAACTCCCCGCTCGAAGCAGGTTAAGCAAGTGAAGTGAGTGGTGTGAAAACGAAGAAGAAACAGTGCTCCATGCCATCAGAAATTGCAAAAATACCACTCAAATTTGGAGGTGTCTTGTCAAGACAGAGGAGCACCTAATTTTCTTTGCAGGAAACCTTAACACTGTTTGGTTTGAGAAAATCATAGGGAAGGGGAGGAAAAATTAAAGATTAAAAATTTTCATTTTTTCTCTATTCCTTTCCCTTCTAAAATAAAAAGATTTGAAAGAATTTCACAAAAGTAATATAATTTTTATATTTTATATTTTTAATTTATTATTTATAATAAATTTATCTAATATAAATTAGAATTAAAAGTACAATTTAAATAATAAATAAAATGAGACAAGATCAAGTGTTTAACCCAAATAATAAGATTCAAGACTAAATTACGAAAAAATATTTGCAGGGAGACAACATAAATGGGCTTCATCGTTAATGAGGTGTGAGTTAAGCATGTGGGAAGTTTAAGTATCGTTGATAACCTAGTAAAGAAGGAAGAGATCATATTCGAAAATCAACACTTGGGATAAGCCTCGAACAAAACAGGGTGAAACTTAATTATGATGGAGCATCAAAAGACATTGAAAAACTTGCTGACGTTGGACCTATCATTTGACATTAGCATGGAAATTGAAAAAGCTAGTGTAATCAATAATATTGGAAAAGGGCATTTTAGCCAAATATCTATATATATATATATATATATATATATATATATATATATATATATATATATATATATATATATATATATATATATATATATATAATTTTTTATTATTTTAAAACTATTTACTAGAATACTGTTACTTGTTTTTCATACATAAAAAATGCCAGTCAAATAGACAATTTTTAACTCGAACTTACTCTTATGTATATGTTTCTTGTTTATCTCAAAATTATTACTAGTTTTGAATTATGATGTTTAGGGTTTAGGTTTAGTAATATAAGAAAAATAATGTGACCTTTTCCCTTAATATTCGCGACTGTTTTTGTGCATTCTATTTATGAAAAGAGTCACAATTTGCTATTTATTTGGTGTTTTATATATACAAAACTTTACACGAGAAAATTTCTTGAAAAAATAAAACTAATCTTATAAAATAATAAATAATCCTTACAATATCTAAGGCAAATGAAAATGCTCACGACGTTTTAAGCCGAAAAATTAATCCCCACTTTCATAGAAAAGAATTACACGCTGTGATTTTTAAGATAGAGTATTTTTCATATACAAGAGCAGCACTTCAAATGATATTCTTTATACATGAAGAATGTCAATTTAATTAATATTCTTAAGTTTAAAAATCAAAACAGAAGTATTTTAATAAATAATTTTTAAAAACCAGTATAATAGTAAATAATTATTAAATTTTCATTTTTTAAAATATTTTAGCCTTGGAAAAGTTTCATCTTTATGTGTGGACTTCTTGAGGAGCCATTGATGACTAAACTTGGGTTGGATACAAATGAGTTATTTTAGAAAGCGACCCCTTCATTCATTCTAGTTAATAACACCATCGATGCCGCAAGGTGCAATTTTACAGCTATGGAGAAAAGTGAGGAAATTATTGAACTAACAAGCAACCAACAAAGTACTAGCAATAACAAGAAACTTTTTTTTAATTTTATATTTTATAAATTATTTTAATTATTATAAAATATCAAAATTTTGTTATATATTTTTTAATACAAAATGTATTAATGTAAATTTAACACAAATAATATAAAAAAATTCACAACAAATAGTAAATAAAATTATATTATAATTCAACTACTTATATTGTTTTATTTCATTTATACTGTCTAGTATTATATATCCAACACATTTACGACAAAATCTACTATTTCAAAATGTATCTCATAGTTTGTCCCAAATATCCAATTCACTCATAAAACAATAAAACAACACTACATTCATTGAATATTCTATTGTTTGTCGAATAAAATGGTCACAATTTTGTGACAGCAAATCTTCGTCTCTGCCAATAAATGACGGGTGCATTTAGTTTCACCACCAAAAGGTCTGTTACTGGTAATGACTTTTAACCCGGTCTAATCAACAAAGATAGAAAAAATAGCAACAGCAATTAATTTCTAAGGCAATACAACGAGTGCAGAGAAGCAGGAGCATGTTTGGTTCATGGATTTCACAAATGCTAGAATAGAATTTCAATTTATTCTTTACCTACTAAATAATGTATTTATTCATTCTCATTTCATATTTCGTTCCCTTTTTCATTCCTCTTTCCATTCCAACATCGAACAATTTCATGAACCAAACATGCTCTGGATTCATCACCTTATCCAAGACCATCAAGAGAGAAGCATACAATTATATTTATACCAGAGTTATATAAAGGTCATAGAAAACATTATCATACATCACACATACAGAGAAACAAAACTAAAAACACAGAGAACTTGAGTTGAGTTGTGTATTTGTTCATTCACTACCTTCAATCTCAACGACCCTGATGTTATCATTCACAGAAGCTTCCTCTTTGGGCACAACAATGGTGAGAAGCCCATGATTCATAGTCGCCTTTAACTGTTCAAGCTTACCATTTTCTGGAATCTTGAACCTAGTCATGAAATTGCCACTCTCCACACTCACCTGCAGGACTCTCTCATCTTGAAGCTCCACCAGCACATCTTCGTTGCCGAACCCAGGAAGCACCACTTTCCAAACATGAGCTCTCGGAGTTTCGCTCCAATCCAAACGGGTGTTTAGAGAAGATCCGAACCCCAAATCAGGGAAGAAACTAGAAATTGCAGAAGGGAAGGGAAAATCGAAATCCCTCCACAGGCTCAAAGCAGATGATGATGATGGATTGAAGTCGCTGCCCATTTTTTGGTTCGCTGGAACGATTACGGTATCTCTGCTCAATTGGGGTTAGTTTCAGTAACCGAAGCTCAAAGCTCTTTACTCTTGTGGGAGAAGGATCCAGAATGGGATAGAATTAAAATGATGAACAAGGTTCCCCACTTTTCTCTTTTTAGTTTGAACTTGCTTCGAATCTCTTCAGGCATCTGGTTATTGTTTTTTGGTTGGATAAGCCTTGTACTGTTTGGCCCAGAAAAGAACCCAACGTTGCTACATTGGTTTTGGGTTTATTGGGCCCTTAATTCTTTTATTTTCAAAAATATTTATTTTTATTCATTTTCTTTTATGTAGTCATCATTTGCCTTCAGAAAGATATTGTGTATCTATTTGGTTTTGGTCATTTTCTGTTTAGTGCAAATGTGTTTGGTTTAGTTTATTAAAATTTAGGGTTTTAAATTCATTAAATATTTGAATGAACAAAGTAAGTTATATTCGTTGAATTTCAAAAATTTAATAAAAGAAGTGTCTATTTTTCTTTTCCAATCTTATATAACCACTTCAACTAGTAAGAAATAGTTTATTTAACTACAATATAATCAATCACTTTACACTTTTTTGTAATTAATTAATGTTTAAATTTTTATCTATCTAACAATTTTCGTGACATTATTTGAGACATAATAAAAAAAATAAAACAATTAAAAATAAAATAAAATGTGTATAAAATAAATAAATATATATATATATAATATTTTAATATTTTTGAAGTATTTAAGTGAAAATAATATATTAATAAAATGCAATGAATATTAAAGTGAGAAGTTAAAAGTATAAATGTAATATGTGAGAAGTCAAGTGGAAATAATTAAATGAAAAAGGTTCTAGGTGTCAAGCAATGGAGTTTTCTGAGTGTCGGTATGTGAGAGTGAGAAGTATTGTAATAAAACTTCTTTGGATTTTGTTGGATTAGATTAAATGAAAAGGTACTAAGTATCAGTGTGTGAAAGTAAGAAATATTGTAACGAAACTTCTTTGGATTTTGTTAGATTAGATAAATGAAAAGGTACATTGTGTCAAACAATAGTCACCAAGTGTTAGTGTGTGAGAGTGACAAGCATTATAACAAAACTTCTTTGGATTTTGTTGATAAGTAAAAAGATACTAGGTGTCAAGAAACATTGTAACACAACTTCTTTTGAATTTTGTTAGATTAGATTAGAATGATAGATAGATGTTTCTAGAAACTTAAGTTAGTCTCTAATTGTGCATAGTTAGTTTTATCAACGAATGTTCAATCTCCAATTTTATGATCTTCCTGTACAATAAGTCGTCTTTATGAAACTTAATGATTATCCAAGCTTAATGCAAGTTGAGGACACATTCTAAAAATAATATATTGATTGTCTACTGATACAAAGTTTATCTGACTTCTAATTTTGATAGTCATATTTTTCTTTGAACATTTAGTTTCTTATAATATTTTTGAAAAACTAAATCTCATAAAATTAATAATATTTTTTAAAATATATTTTTAATAGAGCCAATAATATCATATAATTCAAGTAATTGACTATATTTAATGAAATAAAATTTGTTATTATTGTACTTTTCTTTGAACAATTCTACTAGACATGTTAATCAACTATAAATGCTCTACCCAAGGTGAAAAATGTGTCTATACTAATTTTTTTTTTCATACATAAGACAAGAGACATAAACATTTTAATATTAACTAAGTATATAAAAAGGATCATCACCGAGAAAGCCTGAAGATGTATCAAAAGATGAAAGCAGCAAAAATAAAAGAATGCGCAAGGAGAGGAAGAAAGAGAAACATGAAAAGCGGCATTCTCATGATTCAAACAATAGGAAGACGAGAAAAATATGTAAGAGAAGAGACATGATTTCAATTCTGATTGTGGAAAGTTATTATAAAAAAGAAGAAGAAGAAGATATTAGGGTTAATAATATTTCAGAAGATTTGATTCTTGATAAAACATAATATTATCGTGTAATCCATGTTTTTTAAAAAATATTTCATTGCTGGTTTACTGTAACTTTGCTACCTTCAGCAGAAATTACATTTGGTTTGGTGAAATTAGTAGAATTCATGTTTTCTCTCTATTTCTAGTTCTGTCCCATTTTAAAGTCTTAATAGAGGGATTGACATGGGCAATCAAGCATTCTTTTGGTTTCTACTATTGAAATTGGAATGCCTGCTAATCAAGTTGAGAGAAATTGAAGCAAGCACATAAATTGAAGTAGGAAATAAGAAAAAGAGTCATTTATTTTGTGTTACAATAATTAGTTTCTTGTAAAATGCATAAACGAAGCAACACAAGAAACATATTGACATAATGTGATCTACATGGCAATATGATCTTTGTTTAGTTTTGAACTCGTTAAATTTACTCTTGATAGCCTTTCTTCTTCTCTGAACTACTAAAGCTCTGCTCTCATGGCTGCCGAAATCAGGCGTTTCTTCTTCTGCTGCAAGTGATTCTCTTGATTCTTCTGATAGTCCTGGAGTCTTGCTTGTTTCGAAGCAATTCGATGGTGCTGGACTCAACGCCTGGAAACGTGCAATGGTGATTGCTCTCTCAGCGAAGAAAAAGCTTGGTTTCGCCACCGGTGAAGTGAAGCAACTGGATTCAAATTCTCCTCTTCTCAACCTCTGGTCTCGATGCAATTCCATGGTAATCAATTGGATTCTAAATGCTTTAAGCAAAGAAATAGTAGACTGTCATTTTTGTTTCTACTGCTGCTGATATGTGGAATGAATTGATAGAACGATATGAACAAGCTAATGGAGCACAAATTTATCAAATTCAGAAATAATTGTTTTCAGTCACACAAGGATCAGATAGCATTCCTCTTAATGATAATCAAAATAGGAAGTCTAATAGAACACACAAACCACTTGGATATTTAGAAGATTATGTTTGCAATAATGTTCTACATGGATCATGTCTTCACACCATTACTAATGTTTGTGTGGCACAAAAAGTGTTTTTCTTTAAAGCTGCTCCAGGGACAGATAATCATACTTTCATTCATCTAAATGATAAAGAACCCACCTCTTATTCACAAGCTACTAAGAGCATCTCTAACGGGAGTTGCAAAGGCGGAGCACAGCTGAGCTAGAAGAGAGAGGAGAGAGGGAGATGTTGACATGGAGCAAAGAGAAGAAAGGGGAGTTGCAAGATTAAATGCCGATGCATACACTGTTTGTGGGACTCAAGAGAATTTTTTTTTGTATTTTTTAAGAAGAAAAAAAATGTTTTATAAGGTAAAAAAGATAATTTGTAGGATCTATTTAAAAAAATTTTTAGAGTTATATAAATAGAGAAAAAATTATATAAGTTGTATAAAGTGATGTGTCATCTTGGGATCTATAAAAATAATATAAATAATTAAGATGTGGAATCCTGGTGAGTACCATGGTTAAAGATGGTCTAAAGACCCTTTGTGGGTGAAGCCATGCAAAAAGAGTTTGATGCACTAAATCTTACCAAAACCTGGGAAATTGTGAAGTTGCCAAAGGGGAAAAGACCCGTTAGTTGTAAATGGGCGTACAAAATAAATGAAAATCTGATGGATTAGTTGAAAGATACAATGCACGTTTGGTTGGTCGTGGTTTTACACAAAAAGGAGTGGACTTTAAGGAAACCTTCTCCCCTGTGGTCCAATTTTCCACCGTTAGAGCTCTGGTTGCATTAGCAGTGAAACATGGCTAGTCTCTATTTCAATTGGATGTTAATAACGCGCTCTTGCATGGTGATCTACATGAGGAGATATACATGAAAGTGCCACGAGGTCTTGCAGTCTCAAATTCTTCTCGTCTGTCGTCTCAAAAAGTCTTTATAAGGTTTAAAACAAGCATTGCGTCAATGGTATGCTAAACTATCTGAGTGCTTCAGATCTAGAGGCTATCAATATTCTCCAAATGAATATTCACTTTTTCTCAAGCATTCTTACCAATCCACTGTCATCATTGTTGTTTATGTGGATGATCTTCTTTAAAACCTCATTTAGAAAAGGCTTTCAAAATTAAAGATTTGGGCCATCTTCACTATTTTTTGGGTTTGGAATTTGTACAAGTTCTAGAGGGTTTGCTTATCAGTTAGAAAAAATATACACAGAACCTCTGTGCAGAATTTCAAGTCTCAAATTTACTTCAGGTGGTTGGTCCATTTGATACTGTTAACTTTTTTTAGTTGCTATTAGTATCTACATTGATAGGGACCAAAGGGCCTAGCCCACCTCTGCATAAACAAAGGATTAGGTTGAAGCTCAACTCCACATCTTTAAGGTTTGAGTAAATTACGATAATGTCTCATGACTTAAGCACTATAAATAAAATCTTTATTAATAAGATAAAATAAAAAAAACCTTATAAAAGTATTTTAGTATTATTGTCTATCTTTTTACTTAATAACACTTTTAAACTGACTTGAGCGTCAAAGTATAGTTATCTGACCGATCTTCTTTTCCTCATAGATCTACCGCAATCTAACTAGAATCAAATCGATATTGTTCAAAGCCCAAGTCATTATTTTCTTCTTGACCTATCAACACATATATACCTCTAAATTGACATAAATTATCAGTTAATAAAAATCCTCTTTCACACAATTTCTCTCATGCCCTAAACCCAAATATCCAGGTTCATTCTTGCTCACAGATACAATTCATATTGTGTTCATAAAGGTATCAAAGTCACAAATTGGTTTTTCTCCAAATTCTTTTTTGTTTTTTCAATTTTTATCCTACCTAGCTATCTAAATGAGATAAAGGTAGAATTCCTTTTCACGTATTTACTATACGAGGGGCATTAATGGTGAGACAATTTGAGACACAAACGAGAAGGCAAATACTTTCACCACAAGTTGGTTTTCATGATTCGCTGTATCACACCGTACACACGATATTTTCATTAAGGTTGGCAATTTGTGCCATTGAATTAATTTTGAGTATTATCAAGAAAGGGATGTCTTCTTGTGTAGCACGTCAACTGACAAGGCTAATTTAGTTATTCATGTTAAAAGCCACTAAATCTGCCGTGGCATGATAAGATGTCTCGGATACTATCTCATTTTTTTTTTTATGATTAATTAACAAAATATAAAATAATAGAATAACAATATTATTTCATATTTATTTAATTAATCATAAAGTGTAAAATAGAGAATAAAATAAGAAAGTTAGATATTATATTTTAATTTATATCAAAATTTTTATTTTTAATATTGTTTGGGTTGAGTTTTAAAAAGGTCATTTTGATACGTGAAAGTAAAAGTAAAAGTCAAGAATATATATATATATATATATATATATATATATATACACTTTTAAACGTGTTTTTTTTATAAAAAATATGATATATTTTTGCTTTTTTTTTTTTCAAAAGCATCTCATTATATATTTTTACTAAAAATACTTTTATTTTTTTTAGAAGCTTATCTAAACAGTAAATTACGTAGAAAAACTTTTTTTATTAAAAGAATTTTTAGTAGAAAAAAAAATCAATTGTTTGCTCGTATCACTCAAGAAATAACTCAAATTATTCAATTGGATTATGATTAGTGGCAAACAAAGTGTTGATTTAATAGAAAGTATGTTGAATTTCAAAATATTCTAATTAAAAGATTTTTAGTTTAAAACTTTGAAGTTCTTATTTTGAACATATAGATCAATATCTTATTAAAAATGTGCAATGATATCTTGAAGTGAACTAAAAGAGGAAAATATGTAGTAATTTATATTAACTTTATAAAATTAATAAAGCACATATATGACAAAAAATCATAAATTGCTACATGATACAAACCATAAGTTGATTATAGGAGAGTTTGAATTAAATATTGATTTCTTGCAAAATTATTTCATAGATGTTGATGTTTGGAACACATTTTCTATAAAATGCAGATGTTCTTGTGTGACTTATACTTTATTTCTTTCAAAGTTTTTATTGACAAAAATTGAAGTTTTTTGATGCAAAACTCACACAAGGTTGTGTTTGGTACAAAGAATATTTTGACATTCCTAGAAAAGTAGGGGTGGGAATAAAAGTTTTCTATATTTGTTAAATGAGAAAATGTTCACTCCCGAGAAAAACTTGGGTATTACTTAGTGCATGTGTTAAAAAAAACTTCTAAGTTTTGATGCTATTTTGTGTTAGTCTTCCTTTTCTTTAAAATAAAATTGGTCCGTCACAAAAAAAAAAAAAACAAAAATTGTATCCTACGAAAATACAAATTCTAGTTCTGATAAAAAAAAAGTACAAATTCTAATTTAAGCTTGTTTTGTCCTTGCCGAATCAAAGGACTAAATTCACCTCAACTAAAATACAATAAAGAAACATAATAAAAATTAAATAATATATTTATTTTAAGTTTTTAATTAATAATTTGAGAATGTGACGTAACGAGATAAGATACTATTTTTCAAAAGCAACCAATCGATGGTTAATTTTTTGGTTTGCACAAAGAATCTCTCCACAAACAATTAAATATTAATTCTTTTTGGAAGGGAGAGATTATTTAAGTGTTTAAATAAAAAAGTATTTTATTTTATTTTTTAATTATTTATGTTTAAATTTAAATTAACTAATAATTGATATATATAAAATTATTTATAAATAAAATATTATTTATTTATTTATTTATTTAGTATATTCATTAATTTAAATTATTTATATTTAAAACTAAAATTGAATATGTATAATAAGACTTCCGTATTAAATCTGATAGAATAAGTATTGATAATATAAAATAATGCCTCATAATATAAATATTAATAGGATAAAATTTAATGAAATAAAATTAAATAAAAATTTAATATTATATAATATTTAATGTGATACTATATAAAAATTAATTTTTAATAAAAAAAATTTAAATCATAAAATTTTATTTTTTTAATATTTTTTATGATAAATTTTAGTATTTTTTCATTTCTCTCACATTATCATATATATATATATATATATATATATATATATATATATATATATATATATATATATATATATATTTATTTATTTATAACTTTTAATATTTAGTTTTTAATTAACCAAGAGTTTTCAAATACATTAATTAACTTTAATTTAATTTTTTAGTTATTATATCTTATTTTTAAAAGTTATAAAGGGTTAAAATTTATATTTTAATAATTCAATCAAGCTTAATCAAAATAAAAAAATTGTATAAACAATATTAAGTAAGAATTAATTAGAATTGATCTTATAAGATTATTTAATATAATATATATATATTAAATATCATATAAATATAAATATAAATTAAATAAACTTATATAATTTAATTTTACATGGTGTATTAAACGCCCCTATTAATGAATTTGTAAATAAAAAATAAACCATTATGAAGAGAAACAGTTCACGTGAAAGCCCCAGGAGTAGTTACATATTCAAATTGAAATCGAAAGAGAAATGTATTTTTACTTTTTAATCAGGAGAATTTTTATATTTTAAAGTTGATTAAATTGGCTTTTATTTTTTATTTTTAAAACATCTTTATTTACTTCTTAAAAAAATAGAATTTTTAACTTTTATCCATGTTTTTTTTAAAAATCAATTCAAATAATAAAAAAACATAAAAATACTTATTTTTTAAATTAAAAAAATAAATTGACAAAAACCTTTTCCAAATAAGTTATAAATATGTCTATAAATCGTCACAGAATCGACGTGGGTAATTTATAAATATGTGTAAGAATTATTTTTTTTATATGAATTATGTGTATCCAACGAGACATTGGAGAACGATTAATTCACAATATATGTTTGAGACTTTTATCGGATATTTTATTGATAAAAAAAAAAAAATTGGAGAAACGGAGTTAGGTTGGGGTCATTCAGTATAGGCCTACCCAGAGCGGCAGGGGTAATAAAGTAAATCAGAAAGAGTTTTTATATTTCCGGAAAGTGCACGTTTCTTGCAAAGCATAACCAGAGAGGGAGGAAGAAAAGGAGAACCTTGCATCCTTTCTCTCTCTTGCATTATTTCCTTTCCTCTTCCGGTGGCCTGTGTCTCACTCCTTATTCTTCTGTGTCCCAGAAGAACAATCAACCCAGCACCGATTGCAAAATTCAATTCATTTTCGTAAAATTGCTTAAATTAATTACGAATAAAAATTGTCAAAAAGTCAAAAAATTCGTAAAAATGGTGTCGGCGAACAAGGAGATGGTGGCCTACTGCTTCGACACCCTCGTCGCTCACTACAACAGTGAGGAAGCTCCTCCTCCTGCCTTCGATGAGGGTCAACAGTAATATCTCCACCCTCTCACTCACTTTGAAGCTTATTATTGCCCTTGATTTCTTCTTATCTGCATGTGGGTATTTGGGAAAAGAATCCATGGATTGATACCAAGTTTTGGTGTGATGGGTCATTGTTCATCTATTTTTAAGATCTTAAATGGAATCAGAATTTCAAAAGTTCTTTAATCTTTCCTTCTATGTGAGTATCACTTTCTTCTCTCTAGGTTATCGTTATTTTTGCCCCCAAAATTGTCTATCTTGAGGTGGTATGGTCAAATTTTTGAACCAGGAGGTTTGTGTATGGTGGAATTTATATATTGGTTGCTTGAATAAGTAATCCTGCAGTGGATTGTAGCTGATGGCGACTTGGTATTTCAAAACCCAGATGGGGGAATCCGTTTTATTTTATCATGTTTCTTGGTCAAAACTAACACCTGTTTTCTAGAGGTGATAAAATGGAATTTCAAGTGGGGAAAGAAATGGTAAGTTGAAAATGTTTAATACATGATTTTCTTAAGTCAATAGACGCAGGGAGCTTGTTTAGCAGAACCCTGTTGCTTGTAAAGTTCATTTGGACCAAAGCAAAAGCAATAAGTATTGACATGCGTATCTTGTTATTCATATGGGACTTTATCAATAGCTGATAAGGTGCCTTGAATTCACTCACAAGATCAGCTACTAATTCAAACTACTAGAAGATTTACCTGACTAATAGACTCAAAATTAATCTGTAGACTGCTAATGCATGCAGCACTGGCAACTATGGTTGTCATTAATTGTCTTATTCCAATTAAATTAACGAAGAGTCCGAAAGAAACATTATATCCTGATGTGGAATTTTTGAGGGAGCAATAAGTTTGCTCACAAACATTGGAGGAGTTGGTATCAATATATTTTGGAGGCTTGAGATGAAGAATATCGTGGAAGTTTCTTGCAGATGTGTTTTTTTTTTTTTTTTAATATTGGTTGCCTGCTCCTCACATCTCATTTTTGTTTGGTAGAAAATCTTCTTGGTTTCACTTGGTATTGTGTGTACAATTTTTCAGGGTTCAATGATTAATTAATCAAATGTAATTGGAAGTTCTGTTGTGTTTATGTTTCCTTCCTCCCCCAACAAAAAAAGAAAAAACCTTTTCTTTGAATAGGATATCTTGCATTCACTCTTTCATTAAATCTCCCTCCCAGGATAAGGTGTTTTCTTTTGTCTGTCATGCTTATAGGCTTAATGGTTTTACATTATCTACTGTCGGCGCAGCAACAATAGAGTGAAAATTGGATTATATGTTTTAGAAATTCTAGGTCTTACTTCCTCTAGTTGTCTGGCCTATCTGAGCAGTTTATTTCTTTTCTTCTTAGGAACAATTGGTTTGTTTTAATCATTGGATGATGATTTCCAGATTCAGTGAGCAATTTGAAAAAAATGAAAGAAGAAAGATCTTCTACTGATGTAAAATGTTTCAAAATAACTATGAAATATTTTGTTGGAGCAAATATCAGAATATTAACTCAACCTTTTTACATATTAAGTACAGAGAGGGGATTTCTGCTTGATTTTTAAGGTATTGGTTTTAGTTAAAATGCAAAAGGTTTTTTTTTTTTTTTTAATGAATGCTCATAAGCGGAAGTTTAACCATTGTACCTTTCCTATAAATGTGTGGCCAAAAAATTGTATTCAAGTTAAAGAGAAACTATGAAAAGTGGATTTGAAAGAAGCTACTAGTCAAGCTCATTAAGAACAGTTTGATAATAGAAGCTCTATCTGCTTTGATTGGAAGCTTAATTTTGTTGAATATGATCATGCATAAAGAGCTTAATTAGTATCTTGATGAATTTGATTATTTTGATAATGATTTGATAGTATTGTGAATATTTTGATTATAAAATAAATTTGAAAATTAAATTATAATATATATGCATTCATTTATATATTTATGTGTATAACTGTGTTAGAACTCTGGATATCATGCTTAAACTAACTCCGAGCAGAATCTTGACTCAATTTTGCAAGTAATAGGCATGTTTGATTGGTTAATCTGAACCAAACCAAATTGTGCCTTAAGTTTGAACATATCTTTTCCAGAAAAATTGAAGCTCTATGTTGATGCTTGAAACTTAGCTTAGTTTCAATTTGATTCGGTAATAATTTTCTTTTAATCTGGTCCAAAAATGTATAAGCTCTGCATGGTTAGACCCCTTGGGAAGGGCCGAAACACTGCCCAATTAGGAAATATGACCCCAAAACAAGAAATCAACCTTGGTTCATAGCATTATCCTACATCAGCTTTTTAAATCATATAGCTTTGCAAGTAAAGTTTTAATTTTCTTTTTTTAGTTTGAAATGAATTATGTTGAATTTGTTATCTTGATAAAAGCTACTGGTTTTGGTTGTATATGATCTACTGGCTCTAGGGAAAAGAACAGAACAATGATATATTGCACTTCTTTTACAATCAATTATTATATTGTGTGGATTCATATGAGTAGTACAGATGATATCACAGTTCATTTACTATGTGGAATTTTTATGTGATTTCTTGTGAGAAAAATATTTTGTATTTCTGTTTTCTTTTAAGTCTTCCGTTCTGTTGTTTAGATGAGTATCTAAGCCATGTTTATTTTATGCTTTGGTTAATAAAAAGTGTAAAGATTTGTTAAATTTATTTAAGATACATTTATCTCTCAAATGGAATCATGATCAATGTTTGAAGACCATGCCATGGTTTCTTGTTTGAAACAGCCCATTATTTGTTACTTGGAAGAAAGTGTTAAACGGCTCGGAGCCTCGTCTTCGTGGATGTATTGGAACTCTAGAAGCACGTTGCTTGATCAATGGCTTCCGAGATTATGCGCTGACCAGGTTGGTTCATGTAATAAAGCGTTGTGTGTTTTATTCACATGGGTTGCGGAGAAAACCTTTAATTAGCTGGAACTTTTGTTGTCTAAGGGCCATAGTCATAGCTTGGTTGGATCCAGGTAGAATTGGTGTCTGTAAACATCATGTTGGTAAAAAATTCTTCTGGCATACTTGTTTTGAGTTAGGCACGCTCATGTTTTTACATGATAAGGTGATAAAGTAAAGCTCACCTCCTGCAACGTTGGTGTGTTGCAGAGATGAGAGTGAATGCCTTTTTTGCTGTTTTTGAATAGTTATTTCTAGTGCATATTCTCCCCCTCCAGTTTTTTCAAATTCCTTTGTTGTCCCCTTGTCTGACTGGAGAGACATAATTGGTGAAGGTGTTGTAGATGGCTATTGGAATAATCTTAGTAGATGTTCATTTCTCTCTAGTGTTTTCTTATCTATATCCTTTTAGTTTGCATAACATGCATAACAAATATACTACTGGATAGTTGCAGGATATTCTCCTGAACCTTTCCTCTCCTACTTTCTTTCTTGTTCCTGGGGCTTGCCTTTCATTATTTTTGTTTACTAATTGCATTACAAAGCCATAGTTCTATTGCCTTTCTTTAGATGACATTGTCTCTGATTCATTTCTTTTGTCCATTTAAACAAACATATTTTTGACCTGCTGTTAATTCACATTAATTTGTACTCTGAGTAGAAGAGCATTTTTTGTGTGTGTGTGTGTGTGTTTTGGGTTTTTTTTGATACATGGATGGGCCATTGTTGGCTGAGGTCTCACAGAGAATTGACCATACAGAATGTCATAATATTTATGTGTTGGCATGTTTTTAATTTCTCCCTTTATGTTTCACTTGGAAATTTTACTGTCAAGTATCATTTACCTATTTAGCTTTATAATTTATTAGACTGTTGAGTGGCCTGAAGGTTGTTATATTTTCTTATTTCCTATATGAAATTTCTTGCAGTGCTCTTAGGGACCGCAGATTCCCACCCATACAGGCTAAAGAATTGCCTTATTTGGAATGTACAGTCTCTATTCTTACTGACTATGAAGCTGCTAACCATTACCTTGACTGGGAGGTATGTGCTGATTCACTTGTTTTATTTTCTAGGATGGAAATCTGTCTGAAAGGAGTCTTGAAATCTTACCCAAGTGTAAGATATTACTACATCTTCCAGTTTAGGCATGGAGTTGACTTATCTTCTCTGTCTTTTTCTGGAGGGTGTGGAGAAGGGCTGCCATGGTAGCTGAGCATTTGAAACAGAAGCAAGTTGAAAGAACCCTGATTTTTCATATATTCTAACTATTAGCAGCTTTGTTTCTTTTTCAAGATCTGGCAGTACCATGCACTAGTTTTGCTCCCTTCTATTGTTCTTTTCTTTGCTTGATTTCAAGTTTTTGAAAATTGAACGTCCTCTTATTTTGCAATCATTGGATTATTGTATCTTTGTATATGTATACTTTTAAGTTTTAAATTTGAAGTTAACAATTAAATACCCTATTAAATTTGAAAATCTTGATTCACTGCGAAAATGAATGGACCATTGTGATTTGTCACCTACTAGACAATTTTATGACCATTTTACTAAATCTAAAACTTGCCATGGAAATAAACACTAAGCATTGAAGCATTATAACCTTCACTGATGCTAATGCTGATCATTTGGGTTTATTGTTTGTTCTAACTGTTAAGCATAATGTATTTCATAAACCAATATGGATGAAAATAGTATCTTATATCAGAGAATAAGTTTATTTATACGCTCACCCTTTTAAAATGTCTTTGGTGGCTATTGGTTTTACTTTTGATTTATCTAAATCTTTTTTTTTTCCTTTTATTTTATTTTTGTGGTTGATTGGAATGAATATTTTTTGTATTGTTTATTACATATGGCTGGGTATTTATACAAGTTTACAATCACTAGACTAGAAGAAAAATCACAAAAATCACTCAATTCTATAATTTACAGCTATGATAGAGGAGTCTATTCTAGGTAAGTCAACTCAATCAAATCTCCTAATTTGTAATCTCCTATTTGAGGAAATAATTGTGATTGTCTAACTTGATTTCCTACACTCCCCCTCAAGTTAGACAATATATGTTTGTCATGTCCATCATAGAAATTAATTCATCGAAGCTTGGCTTAAATAGAGCTTTAGTTAGGATATCTGCTATCTGCTGCTTGGAGTTCACATGTCTTAAATTGATGACACCTTTTTCAATTTTTTCATTGATAAAGTGTCTATCAATTTCAACATGCTTTGTTCGGTCATGGTGAACTGGGTTCTTTGCCATGGCAATGGTGGACATGTTGTCACATAGGATCTCCATAGGTCCTTTGTCGCATATCTTGAGATCAAAGAGTACCCTTTTTAGCCATATTCCTTCGCATATCCCATTTGCTAATGCCCTGAATTCTGCTTCAGCACTGCTTCTAGCCACAACTTGTTGCTTTTTGCTGCACCATGTTACAAGGTTTCCCCATACATAAGAACAATATCCAGATGTAGATCTTTTATCGATAGAACATCCTGCCCAGTCTGCATCTGTGTACACCACAATATTTCTGCAGGGATTTTTCTTGAAGAACAGCCCCGTTCCTGGATCCTTTTTGAGATATCTTAGGATCCTGTACACTGCCTTTAAGTGTTCCTCTTGAGGTTGATTTAGAAATTTGCTTACAACCCCTACTGCATAGCTGATATCTGGTCTTGTGTGGGTTAAATAGAGCAGTTTTCCAACCAGTTTCTGGTATCTCCCTTTATCAGTTGTCTTCCCTTCTGTTCCAGGCTTTGTATTCGGGTCCATTGGAGTTTCAATGGGTTTACAACCCAACATTCCAGTTTCCCGGAGTAGGTCCAGCACATATTTTCTCTGTGACACCATGATACCTTCCTTCGACCTTGCAATCTCCATTCCTAGGAAATATCGTAGGGGCTCAAGATCCAAGATCTTTTATTTCGAATTCTGCAGCTAGGAGTCCTTTTATTTGCATCATTTCTTCTACCCAATCTCCTGTAAGAACAATATCATCAACATACACAATTAGTACCACTATTTTTCCTTCAGCTGAATGCTTGGTGAATAGTGTGTGATCTGAGAGTCCCTGGCCATATCCATCCTTCTTCAGCACTTTGGTGAACCTATCAAACCAAGCCCTTGGGGATTGTTTAAGTCCATAGAGAGATTTCTTCAATCTACACACTTTTCCTCTGTCAAATTTTCCTTCAAAGCCAGGTGGCACATCCATATAGACTTCCTCCATTAGATGCCCGTTAAGGAATGCATTTTTCACATCTAATTGACATAAAGGCCAGTCCAGATTAGCAGCAATAGAAAGAATAATTCTTACAGAATTTAGCTTAGCAACAGGAGCAAAAGTCTCTTGATAATCAATCCCACAGGACTGGGTATACCCCTTCGCCACAAGTCGTGCCTTGAATCTCTCAATGCTTCCATCTGCCCTATGTTTAACAGCAAATACCCATCTACATCCCACTGTATGCTTTCCTGGAGGAAGGGAAGTAATCTCCCAGGTCTGATTTTTTTCCAGGGCACCAAGCTCTTCAGAGATTGCTGTTCTCCATTCAGGAATTTGTAGGGCCTGTTGAATTGTCTTGGGAATTTCAGTTCTGTCCAGTGCTATGGTGAATGCTCTGTAAGCTGGTGATAGCTTAGTATAGGACAAGGCATTCTGTATTGGATGTTTAGTACATGTTCGAACTCCTTTTCTTAAGGCAATAGGCCAGTTTAAGTCCTCACAAATAGGTTCAGTAATGGAAATAGATTCAGTAATGGAAGGAGTAGGGCTTGTAGAAGACTCACCTTGTGCTTGTTCATGGATGCTCGGAACTGGTTCTGGACTTTGGATGTGCTGTGTTTGTTTTGCTTGCTTTCCTTTTCTAGTATAAACTATTGGTTCTCTTGGTATACGTTGGATTGGTATTGGAGATGCTGGGTTATGTTCTCGGTTTGGTTGAGGATTTGGTTCTGAATCAGGAAGTTCTGGGGCTGGTTCTGAAGGATTAGAGTTTGGATTTGGTGGGTCTGGTATTATTTGGGACAGGTTCGGTTCAGGTGATATGTGAGTGATTGTTTCAGGTGATATGAGAGAAATTAAATCCCCATTTTGTGGTTCTGTCACCTTCTCCCCCTGAAGCACAAAAGGGTTATAATAAAATTGTTTTTCAGAGAAGGTAACATCCATGGAGTGATAGGTTTTTCGAGTAATGGGGCAGTAGCACTTATAGCCTTTTTGGTTGGGAGAATAACCTAGGAAGATACATTTCTGGGCTCTAGCATCCAGCTTTCCTCGGTGGTTGGGATGAGTCTGAACAAAGGCTACACATCCAAAGGTTTTGAGAGGAATTTGTGTGACTAGGTGAGTATGAGGATAGGAGGTCAGAAAAAGATCCATTGGTGTTTGAAAATTAAGAGTTCTGGAGGGCATTCTATTGACAAGATATTTGGTAGCAAGGAGGCCTCTCCCCAGAATTTCTTTGGAGCTTTAGATGACAGAATTAGGGATCTAGTTACTTCAAGGAGATGTTTATTTTTGCGTTCAGCCACACCATTTTGTTGTGGTGTGTTCATGCAAGAGCTTTGGTGGACGATTCCGTGTGTTTGGAGATAGGGACTAAGGGAGGAGTTAAAAAATTCTCTGGCATTGTCTGTTTTTAGGATTTGAATGTTTGTTTGGAATTGATTTTGTATCATTTTGTGGAAGGCTTGAAATATTTTAGTTGTCTCAGATTTTTCTTTCATTAGGAAAGTCCAACTGATTCTGGTATGATCATCAATTAGTAACAAGAACCAACAAGCCCCATTCAGGTTTTCTATTCTGGCTGGTCCCCAAATATCCCCATGAACGAGTGAAAAAGGAGAGGAGGGTTTGTATTTTTTAGGAGAATATTGGGCTCGAGTATGTTTAGATAATTGACACACATCACATTGAAGCAAATCATTGTTAACTTTATTGAATAAAGAAGGAAATAGGTGCTTAAGATACATAAAATTAGGGTGGCCTAAACGTGTATGCCATAGCAGGATATTTTCTTCCTTACTCGACAGTTTTGGTTGGTCAATGCTGATTGAGAAGCCTTTTAGTTGTGCAGTGGAAGAAACTCTTGGTTTAAGAAGGTAGAGACCCAATGTTTCATCAAACTCAGCACATCCAGTCATCCTCCCCGATTCCAAGTCCTGAAAGACACAAGTTGTTTCAGTGAATATAGTCACACATTTTAGGTCTCTGTTTATTTGTCTTACAGAGAGCAAATTGCAGTTTAGCTTTGGAACAAATAGGACAGATTTAAAAACAAAATTAGGTGACACAGAAATGGTGCCATGTCCCATTACTTTGGAACTAGACCCATCAGCTATGCGGACAGAAGGAAGATTATTGCATGGGACAAACTAAGAAAAAAGGGTTTTATCACCTGTCATATGATCAGTAGCTCCTGAGTCCACAATCCAAGATTTGGAAGGAGTTTTGGTGTCATGGAGAGCAATAGAATTGTTACCAGTTTGGTTTACTCCTCTCATGCTTTCACTGTGACCAGCCTTATTGAGGAGTTGATGAAGGACTGCTAGCTGTTCTGTGGTTAATTGAGGAGCTGAGACTGTGTTGTCTTCAGAAACAGCAACATAGCCTCGCCTTTCTGTGTTTGTCTTGGGCTTCCAATCTGCTGGTTTCCCATGAAGCTTCCAGCAGGTGTCCTTGATATGACCAAGCTTCTGACAATGGTCACACCAAGGCCTATTCTTTCTCGGCTTGCCATCCCCTTGAGAGTTAGATGGGCCTCTCGCAGCAAGAGCTATAGGATCAGGGTTTTTCTGGATTGAAAGGGCTGATCCTTCCATTTTGTGATAGGTTTCGGAGGGGCCCATCGTAACCTTTCTTCTACTTTCTTCTCTTCGGACTTTTGAAAAAGCTTCTCAGAGGCTCGGTAGGGGCTTTGTTCCAAGGATTCTGCCACGCACCTCATCTAAGGACTTGTTGAGTCCCATAAGGAATTTGAACACACGCTTGGTTTCAATGATTTTCCGGTACTGGGTTCTGTCTTCTGGACACTTCTAGTCATAAGGATCAAACAGATCCAACTGTTGCCAATATCGAGTGAGGTTGGTGAAGTATGAGGTGACAGAAGAGTTTCCTTGATGTGTGTCATGAAGAACGCTCTCAATGCGGAATAGCTCCGCTGTATTTTCTTTGCTAGAGTAAGTGTCTCTAGTTGCTTCCCAAATCTCTTGGGCTGTGGAGTACAGCAAGAAATTCTCTCCGATGGCAGGCACTATTGAGTTTATCAACCAGGTCATTACCAGGCTGTTTTCCACTCTCCATGTCCGGAAGAGAGGATCTTCTTGGCCTGGTTGGGGAATCGACCCAGAAAGGTAATCTTCCTTTCCTCTTCCGCTTATGAACATCATAACTGATTGGGACCATTGAAGATAATTCTGGCCCGTGACTTTATGATTGGTAATGAGGTTTTGGCTGTTTTCAGTGGAAGGCAAAGGGTGAGAGGTGAAGGTGGAGGAAGTGTCTTAATGACAGAGAAGTGTTCAGTTTCAGCCATTGAGGCAGATAACTGAGAGAGATTTCTACTGTCTCGGAAATGAGACGTTTGAAAGATCCAGCAGTGGGTACAGGCCTAGGTTTCACAACCAGTCTCTGATACCATGTGGTTGATTGGAATGAATATTTTTTGTATTGTTTATTACATATGGCTGGGTATTTATACGAGTTTACAATCACTAGAGTAGAAGAAAAATCACAAAAATCCCTCAATCCTATAATTTACAGCTATGATAGAGGAGTCTATTCTAGGTAAGTCAACTCAATCAAATCTCCTAATTTGTAATCTCCTATTTGAGGAAATAATCGTGATTGTCTAACTTGATTTCCTACAATTTTCTTTTTTTTTTTGTGTGTGTCTTTTTTTATTTATTATCACTGGTGGATTATTGGTGAAATTGAGTGCTTTTTGCCATTGGTGGTGTAGTAAACTTCACTTTTAACATCAACTCCTGATGACAACAGTTTTGTTAGGCTTATCCATACAGTTAAATATAAGTTTGATGAAATTCCTATCTTACTTGTATTAGTTGTGGTACCATTTGTTATCACACAGCTTTCATTGTCCACGTACAAATATTAGATGCTGGGCTTCTTGTGATGCTAACCATAGAGGGAGATATTTGAGTTTTCTTGAGAGAATTTTTTTTTTTTTTAAAACCATGCACAATGGTAATTGTCCATCTTGTGAAGATCTTTGTTTATTATCCACCATGGATTGAGGTTGAACAAAATTTGTGTAGTTTGGAATACATTAGTGGGTTGTTTGTGGTTTGGTTCTTGAATCTTGACCTAGCATTTCTTTTGAAGAATAGAGGTGGGTCAACAAAAATTGGTGAGATAATTTACTTCTGGTTCTTGACCTCGCATTTCTTCTATGAATGTAGTTTCAACTCTAAATTGTGGTCTTTATAATGAAAAATATAATTTACTTATGCTTCTTGAATTTGGTTCAGGGTGAACAAGGTGGTGTGCATATGAGCAATGCACTAATATTGAGTTCAATTTGGTTATAGTAAGAGTATGATTTAAGTGAAAGGTGCTTATGACGTACCAGAGCATGATTTTCTTCCTTTGTGTAGCTCTCTGGATTGTGCATATGATACGCAAGGATGTCTTTAATTTGCTGAATTATAACTCGAAAATGGCATGAATTTTCTGCTGGTTATGGTGATCACTATTTTAGTTACATTTTTGATGATTTTTATTCAAGTGCAGATAGTACTAAATATTTGTGTGAAGTATTACACTGCAGTATGGTATTGCATTTGTATGTGTTCTACCCTTTTAGATTCTTGTGGGTTTTACTTGCAGATAGGAAAGCATGGAATAATTATTGAGTTCACTGATCCTGACTATAACACAAGGCGCAGTGCCACATACCTACCTGAAGTGGCTGCCAATGAAGGTAAACCTATACCTTTTTAGTATTCTTGGAAGTAAATTGAGGTCTTAGAGTTAAGAAGTTTGTGAAATCAGCTGTAGAAAGGTGCCATGAAACCTTTCTTTTGTAAATGTGGCAACCAAAAGAAAAGACTAGTGAGTAAATATGATGTAGATCAGCAAACTCTATTAATTTTGAGTTTGATTTTATATAAATTTAAGGGAAATGGAACGAATAGGTAGAAATTGATGAACATATCACACACAAAATTAATTGACTTTGATATTATAGAAATTTAAGGGAGATGGGATGAATAGTAAGAAATTGATGAAAATATCACACACGAAATATAAGATGTGCATTCAGAAATTTTGGGATGTGTTAAAAGAATCAGCCAATTGACAATGCCATCTGATATGAACTGCACAGGGGATCCTATAACCACTTTCCTATCATGATTATGATTTGTGGTGCAAAATGAATTGGTATCCTAGCTTAACTTGTTTGTATGTTTATTTCAGGTTGGACGAAAACAGAGGCTATTGACTCTCTGATCCGTAAAGCGGCCTACAATGGCCCAATTACGGAGTCACTCCGAAGGCGAATACGACTAACCCGGTACCAAAGCACCTTATTTACTATGCATTACAATGAATATGTCTCCTTTGTGAAGGACACAAGAGGTGCAGCTCCCTCCATTCTGGGGGTTAAGCCACGCAACTAGTCATTCTTACAAGAAAACTATTTCTTTCCTATTGGGTTGGACTAAGTTTGTTCTCTCCAACCTCAATGAATTTGTTGCAACAATTCTGGAAAACTGAATCTATCACCCATTTCAGCAGCTTTGCTTAAGAAAGCTGCAGAACTGTACAACTGTGTTGTTGATAATGATTATCTTTCCTCTTTTCTGCGCTTAAAGGCTTTTTTAATCATTAAATTCAGTTTACTTATCACACTGAAGTAAAAAGGCTTTATTTGTATATCATTTGAGTCTGTGAGTGAGCAAAAACACAGGTCAGTGAGGAGCAGGTAAGTCGATAGCAAATTTTGGAAACTGGGTTATTAGTGGTCAGTGTTGGGTCTGAGCATCTTTACTACTCTAACCCCTTGGTGCTCCAATAAACAATTGTAACGAGAAAACCAAAAGCAAATGCCGTTGGTTAACCAGACGCTTGAAAAATTGATCCAAGTTAATGTTGAAACAAGAATAAATTTGCAGGTCTCACAGGGCATTATGAGAAAATGTTGTAATTTGTATTTAGTTGGTTAAGTTGCTATTTTCTAAAGTGTTGATATATATAAATATAAATATAAAAATAGCTTCTCTCTACATTGTCCATGCATTTGTAGAAGATTTTTTTTTTTTTATATATTTTTTATAAATAAAATGAGAGTATAAATATTTTAATAAATGTTGAAGGGAGGAATCAAATTTGATCTAAAATTAAGATTTTATTTATAAGAGTTGCATTATTGTTCTATAGAGGACTTGGACTCCTTTCTCTAAGTCATGTTTTCAAGAAAATGTATACAAGTTTACTCGATTTAATTTTTTTTTCATCTCTTTCTTTTAAACTTTTACAATTTAAGTAATTAATATTTATGGATGGGATGTTTGTAGAAAAGAGATTTTTTTTTTAATTATTTTCTTGACTCAAACAAAAGAAACTCTTAAAAGAATAGATTTTAATGCAAACAAAGGATAAGGTAACCGAGAAATCGACCGAACCTGATTGCAATATGACTGTAAATTTGAATCAAACTGACCTGTCAGTTTTGTTTTGAAAACAGTTGGTTTTACCTTCGAGTTGTATCTGGCTTTGAAAATTAGCCATAATTATTTTATTTTTTTAGAGATACAAGTCTTTTAATGATATAAATGATTTTTGCTATACTTTTCAAGAGTTATGATAATGTTTTATTCTTATTCTCTAGCGCAGGATTCCAAGTAGTCTCTATGTCTATTTTTAAAAATTTAATAAAATTTGAAACTACTAATTGTAATTAATTCTTATTTATTAATCATGTACCATTCATAGAAAAGTAATTTTTTTATAGATTCTCCATGGTCGTTTACAAAACTATCATAATGTTTCACAAAAGAATATTTTGCTTTTAATAGTAACAGCTTCAAAATATTTTTCGTATCATATTTCCAGTATAACGTATCGTATCTCCAGTATAACGACATTCATATATTAAAATTCATACTTATGTGGTTACCAAAAAAAAAAAAAAAATCATACTTACCTTGATATTTATCTTGTGAAATTCATGTGTAAAAGATATTAATTCGTAGATCTAAATCTCTTATAATTATTGTCTAATAATAACAACTTCTCAATTGTTAAATGAAACTATAATTGTTAGAACAATTTCATTAATGATTGCACCAGATCCAAATCTATACAAGGCTTATAACTTTAACCATGAACCTATAACTTTTTATTCCCATAGTGCATATTTTACTTGTATTTGCATTAAATATAGAGGTTGGGATTTTCTTATATTAAATGCAAATTAAAGAGGGAGAGAAAAAAAAAAATAGCATTCTCTTAAAGAGAGTTCTTCAGCACCAAACACCTTCCCATTTGCAACTTGTTCTGAAGATTCCTCTGTTTGAATGTATGCAGTTGACATGAACTATGAAAGATTAAGACTTTCTCAAATTAATTATTCTTCAAAAGAATATTCTTTACAAAATAGTAGTTGTTTAATCAATCATCAAGATTTCCTAGCAAGTAGTCAAAAAATGATAGATTGAAAGCCTATTTTTTTATCTCATCAAAATATAAAAAAAAAAAAAAAAAAGCTATTTGGGTAATAAATGTGACGTGTGTTTATCGAAAATATTGATGATAAGGTCAACTCTAATTGGAATTATATAGAGAATTTAATATCATATATAACTTTAAACAATAGATTGCATCCATTGGAATATAACTTATAAAAGTTCATGTTAGCATATAGAGCAACCCCAATAAGGGGTTTTATTATTTATTAAGTTGGTCGAAATCTTTATTTATAATTAATTTTGTAAAGTTGTAAGATAAGATGTAAGGTTTATTTAATTTTATTTTTTTGAAATTACATCATTAGAGTAACAAGTTTTGAGAGTTGCATAAAATAGTGAAAGAAGATATAGCATAATAGAATCTATTAAAAATTATTAACATAAGTACATGCAACTCAACAAAAGTTACACAATTGAAAATAGTTTAAAGAATTATTTATGGTTAATTAATGCTCTTTTAAAGATGGTGACTATTTTAGGATAAAGTTTGCTATTTTAAACTATGTCACTCCTAGCTTGCTCTAAAGTTCTTTATTAGGTTTGCAGTATTATTTTACTTTCTTGTCCAATAAAGAGCTTTGAGACAGCCTATGAAACACACTATGCGTAACAGATTTTATCTCATCAGTTCTAACTCATCTATATATTAGGTGTGGTAAAAATAAAAAATAAAAAAGTCACCCCAAATATATCAAAAAATTGAACCACTCTTTTTTAAAAAAAAAAAATCAATTTAATCACTCAAATAGGTTACTCTTATATTGTTGGCTGAATATAAATTTAACAGGGTGAACCAAAATGTTTTTTATTAAAAAAAAAAGAAGGTTAAATGTAAAGAGAAGTGAGTTTATTATAGTAGCACGTCTCTCCGAGTTTCAAACCCACTCTCCCTTTTTATTTTTTCTAGTCTAAAATAATCATATCTAAAAATTTGAATATTTCATTAATGCAAAAAATAGCTTACTCAAATTTCTTTTCAACAACTTTTCACTGTAGTATCAAATCATTAAAGATTTTGAATTTTTGGTCAAACTAAAATTTAAGATAATTTATTGTCCTATAATTTTATACATTATTTCAATGTAGTGAATTAATCAAAATATATAAAAAAATAAGTTAATAGTATTATTTTATTTTTTCTTAACTATATAAAAAATAAGATGAAGAATGAGATAGCAAATTTAATTTCTAAATTTTAATCTCTCTACCCTTCTATTTGTTTTTTCTTTTCTAAAAACACCCTTTGACTCAACAAAATCTCCCACTCCACACTTTTAGAAATTCAATTTTCAAAAATATAACATACTTTGGAACTGGATCGAATGACTTTATGGTAAGTAATTCTCTAACTTTGAATTTCAGTCGTTGTTATAAATTCAATGATTTAGATATTTTATACTTACTCTTAAAAAAAATATCTTAAATATATAATAAAATTTAAACTATTAATTTTAAAATAATGATTTAAATTCATTAAAAATTAATATTTATTTCAACCACAAAATCACTGAATTCGAATAGCATACTTTCCCCTTTGCTTTTTATATGTTACTTAAAGTCAAATCATAGGATTTATTGGAGAAGGTTAATTTACACTATCCCTTCTTACTTTTGGCACTCCCCTTCCCTCCTTTTTTTTTTCTTCCAAAAACACCCTTTCACTCAACAAAATCCCCAACTCCCACACTTCTAGAAATTCAATTTTCAAAAGTAGAACATACTTCCCACACTGGATTCAACGACATTGTAACGAAAATGTCATTGATTTTTTAGCTATTAATTTTAAATTTAATGATTTAATCATTTTACACTTACTTTTTTTAAAAAATTACCTTAAATATATAATAAAATTTAAACTATAAAATTTAAAGTTAATAACTCAAATTTATTAAAAATTAGTGACTTTTCTCACCACCAAATTATTAAATCTAAATCCCATATTTCTTTTTTTTTTTTTTTTTCACTTTTTATCAATCATTTAAAGTATAAAGATTAAGACATACATTTATTTTTCTTGATTAAAACAAATTTATCATTTAATTTCTCATTTTACCTCTATCTAGTTTTACTCTCGAAGTCTCTATCAATAATAACTAATCAATTTACCAATATAGAAATAAATGGTAAGAGTGGAAAATTAATAATAAACATTCTCTTAAAATTTTAAAATCATAGATAAATAATAACAAAAATTTTATTTCAAAGTGATATATATACTTTGGGAAATTCAATTTTCATAAGTACAATAAATATACTTCGAAAATTGAATTTCTAATAGTTTAAAATATAGTCCTTTAGATTTCCTAAATTCAATTTTCGAAAGGCATAGTTTTTTTGGTTATATAAAAGCACACAGCTTTGTAAAAAAGGAAAAAAAGGAGAGGAGCCACTCCACCAACAGCCATCCGCCAAAGACATAGCTTTTTGTTCCGTAAATTGAACTTGCAGTAGTTCAAAACTTGTAATTTTCTTTTATTATTCCATAAATTCAATTCCAGTAGTTCAAATTAATACACCATTCCCAAAAAAAAAAAAGGTCCAATTTCTGAAACACAAACTTAACACTTTCATTTTCTAGAATAACTTAGAACCAATTTTTGAAAAGAACTGCGAGGGAGAAAGACTTGTCAAAAATAAATGGAGCTTTGCCAACATGTGAGATGGTTTCTGGATGAAGAGTATTTTTGAAAAGAAAATTTTTTTAAAGTCAAAAAATTAAAATTTCACCCAATATATATATATATATATATATAATATATATTGGGTGAAATTTTAATTTTTTGACTTTAAAAAAATTTTCTTTTCAAAAATACTCTTCATCCAGAAACCATCTCATTCTTTAGATTGTTTCAGAGTGAATAAATAAATAAATTTCTTTAATCTTTTAAATTAACTGACCAAATGATTTTTCCTTTTAATTTTTAATACATATGAATAATAAAAAATTTCAAGTAAAAGGAGTTTTTAAAACATCGAACTTGGCATGGGCTTAGTAACTATTATGTATAATTCAAAAATATAATAAGACCATTCTTTTATTATTGCAATGAAACCAGAATTTCCACAAGCTGCACTACACAAGAACTTATCATAACAATAACATGTTGCATAATAAAACAAAACAAGCTTCTCCTTATTATTTCTCAACAGTTCATGGACTCTTGCACATCCATAACTAGATAACTAAGATTAATTCCTCCATCAAAGCTTATTCTTGTACCAATAAACACCTCTTTTAGATTCTCCTTCATCATCAGGCTCCACATAAACACACTCTTTTGCTTCTCTCCACAGTGCCTTGTAAAAGGGGGTACCATCAAATTGGTAGTACTCACCTAGAATTGGCTTCAGTGCTTTGGTTGCTTCCATTGCATGGTAATGTGGCATTGTAGAGAAGAGATGATGAACTATATGGGTATCAGTTATGTGATGAAAAACCTTGTTCAGAATCCCAAAATCTCTGTCTACAGTGGCTAATGCGCCTCTCATCCAATCCCATTCAGATGAATCATAGTGTGGTAATGACGAGTGTGTGTGCTGCAAATAGGTGATTGTTACCAGAAATCCATTCACAATGAGCAATGGCACTCCATAAACACATAGCAGCCACACCAGCCCTTTCGCCATTGCAGCTCGGTAGAGCCCATAAGTTGCAGCAAATAGAACAGAATCTGAGAGATAAATCAGAAGCCTTTCGCGGTCAGAGTAGATCGGAGCATATGGGTGATAATGGCTTGCAAATCCATCGTAGGGTCTGCCAGAGACATTGAAGGCTAAGTACAATGGCCATCCTAGTGTGAGTGTGATGAGAAGAGTAATGGCTCTCCCTGGTGGGTTGTTCAAGTATCTCTGGAACCACTGGATTTTGGATCTTTGTTTTGGAACAAACACTTCATCTCGCTCGAGGGAACCGGTGTTCGAGTGGTGGCGGCGATGACTGATCTTCCATGAGAAGTATGGGACTAAAAGTGCAGAGTGAAGGATCAAACCCACCATGTCATCAAGCCACTGGTATTCACTAAAGGCATGGTGACCACATTCATGGGCAATCACCCACACACCAGTGAGAATGCAGCCTTGCAGAATCCAATAGATTGGCCAAGCAAAGTAGGAAAGTGGGTAAGGTAGCAAGTGGAAGTAAATGGTGGCAATATAGAGAATCAAAGCCAGTGAAAGATCAAAAGCAACACAGGAGAATGAATGGAGGAGGGAACGCTCAAAGCACCGCGGTGGAATGGCTTTCTTGAGTTGGCCAAGAGTGAATGGGGGCTTTGTGTGTGGCACCCTTGAGACATGGTTTTTCTTCTCTTCAGAGTTGGCTTTAGAGGCAGCACTGGCACAGCCTCCAGCTCCCATTGTTGGATAAACTTAGCACCTGATGTCAAGTAAAATGGTAGATATAGGTCAGTTGCTGAATGTCTAATATTCAACAGAATTTAAATTCTTTGAAAATCTAAAAATATTATTCAGCTTCCTCTAAACACAATCTGAGTTTTATAAGCCAAAAGGGTATGCGAATCGTAGAGTAATGCTACTTGTATGTCACTTTCCTAACTGGCCTTACACAAACTTTTCTCGATTAAACTCGGATACAAGCATCTGATCTGGTTTACACAGTTTAGAGGGAACATGATTGCAAGTAACACCACTTATGGGATGTGTCCAGAATACAGCAATTCAACACATTCAAAGTTCAAATATCCTACACACATTAAAATTAGTTCAGGCCCCCTAGTACTAATTTCTTTGCTATGAATAGGTTTCTTTTCCCAAGAAGTGAGGTTCGGTTTAGTGGTCTACCACCTCCCTTTAAGGGTTATTGGAGCTTTCTCACCTAAGTTTAAATCCTCCTAAGACTACGGGTTACAACTCTTGCCTCATCTTGCCCCTCCTCCTATCTATGGCAAAAAAAAAAAAGAAAATTTCTTTCTTTCTTTCTTTTGGATACTTTTGGCAAGATTATGCTGAGTAGTGGAATTGTTTTCAGAGGAGAGGAAGCTCTCTGGTGGGTTTAGGAGCTTCGTGCTCTGGAAAAGCTTGTTTCTCTGGAGTGCAGATTTTATCCATTCAATAATACAGAAGAAAACAATATTCCTGCTCTACCCATTTTCTTTCTTTGCTCTGTGTTTTGTTGCTTTCTTGTTGCATGTTTCTATCACCTTAGTACCACTCAACTACAAGTTGTTTAAACCATAAAGTGGAAAGGTAACAGAGGGATTATCAATATCAGATGGGAAAATAACATGGAAGACAATATATCAGCTTATCCACCACACTGAAATTTAAAGCAGTTGCAATGTCACATGTTTTTTTTTCACCATCTACCTTTTATGATCATTAATTTGATGTCCATTAGGTTGCCAGATAACTAAAAAGCCAGATCATGAACAATCAGGATCATGATTCCCTGAAGAGATTATAAACAACACTGAAAATCATATGTTCTCTTACAGTGACCAATTAAAGGTTTTACTTCTATTTCTTTTCCAGTAAAAATTTATAATATAACTTTTTTGGGCTCAAGAATTCCTCTAAACCAGAACCATACAACTTTCATGACTCTGTAGATTGGTAACAAATAGCAAGTCAAATCAATAGAAGGAAAAAATTCATGAGTTGTAAAATCAAGAAACCTACGTAAAAGAATTGCTTGTGAACTGTAAAAGAAAAGAAGAGAAAAGGAGAGCTAGCTTGTACTTTCAAGACAGCAGTAAGAAAACAATGGACCTGAGAAAGTATCAGCCTGCAATTAAACTACAAATAAAGCAGCAGTGATGGCTTTAGTACCTCTTCTAGTCTAATAATTCACTGAAGGTAACTTTAAATAAGTGGACCCAGAGAGCAAAATAATGAGGGAGAAACTCAAGAAAAAGGACCACAAAAGACAATTTATATTCTGGTAAATTTCCCACATAATTTAGAATATACTTTTCGGCTATAATGGTTGAAGAAAATAGACAAAAATGGGAGAGAGAAAAGAGATATTCCCACTGCATCCTATATAGCATGAAAAGATATTCTAGTCCATTAAAAAGAAAAAAGAAACAAAAAAGAAAAGAGAAGCTGTACTCAAATTGATATATAATATTATAGAATTAGCTAAATACAAGAAAAGGCGATGATTTCAAGATAGGAACCAAACGGAGAAGGAATATGCAGAGTATAAGGAGAAAATTAAACTAAGCAAAAATGAAAATTAATATGATGTTAATTGGAAAAAACAAAATATCATTTTCCTTTAAAGTCATGATAACAACGTGAAATTCGAACCACATAGCCAGAAAGCTTCAATCTTTCATCGTTTGGTAGAAAAAAAAGAACATAAGGTTTTGATTTTTTATCAAAAGCTTGATTTGGGTATCAAAGCCCCACATGCATTACTGAGAAAAAAGAATAAAACAGTTGAACCCAACAGAAAAACAACACAAAAATCAAACCACATTACCAGAAAGCTTCAATCTTTCATCATTTGGTAAACAAAAAGGGGAAAAAAAATTGATTTTTCCTCAAAAACATGATTTGGGTATCAAACCCCAACATGCATACTGAGAAAAATGAATAGAACAGTAGAACCCAATACAAAAACATGAAAATCGAACCGCATTACCAGAAAGCTTCAATTTTTCATCTTTGGGTTGAGAAAAAAGTTAACATTTTTCATCAACGTTATCTGGGTATCAAAGCCCCACGTACATTACTGAGAAAACATAAGAGAAACTACTAAAAGAAAGAACCCAAACTGTCTGCAACAGAAATACCCACATAAATGCAGATAGAAATAGAGGCAGAAAAGGTATCAAAGTACCTGAAGATATAAACGCTTTTCACAAAAAGTGCTTTTAGTAGAGAAGAAGAGAAGCACTTCTCTGCTGTATGCTTACTCTGCCTCTGTTTTCTGGGTTCATGTAAATTCTAATGAAGAAGAGAGCTGCTCACTGAAGTGGGTCCTTCATGGCTCAGAATCAATGAATCATGATGTGAAGAGTGAATATGTGGCTCACACGCGTTCATTGATGCTCTATTGGACTGACACATAAAATTATGCGTGTTAATAGCCCCCGGAAATGAATCATTCATTCATTGCTTTAACGGGTGGTTTTGATTTTGTTTCATTCTGAACCTGCGCTGCGCTCCAGTGAGGTCTGTATTATTCGCTCAAATGACCAAATTAGCCCTGTTTGTTTTACTCATTTTATTTATTAACCTCTTTATTTGTCTTTATATTGAAAATGCGACTACTTCTTTCTATTTAACGTTTTAAACTTAACATAACCATATATCACGTCATTATGTTCATTGATCAAGTTGATTTCAATTAGGGAAATAATTGATTGATTCACAAAATTTAAATTTAAAACTTTTAATTAAGTTAAAATAATTTTTTATTAATTAATTTACATACTTGATAATTTTATATAAAAAAAGTTTGATTTTTTTTTAAAGAATCATAACTTTTTTAGAAATGAAATTAATTATTTTAAATTCAAAATCTTTAATATAAAACATGTCAATAAATCATTCTACTAGCACTGAATTAACACTATGCTAAGTAAAAAATTGCATGTTCTAACACTTTCATTTGAAGCTTTTTATAACAAGGAAATGTAAAAGTAAAACTGTACAAAAAAAAATAATAGAGATAAATAATATTGACCTTTAATAATAAAGAAAATGCTGCTTTTACCTCTAAATTTTCACACTCTGTATTAATTATTTTATAAGAGTAAAATTATGAAAAATTAAAATATGTAAGAATAATATGCATAAGTGACTGTGCCCACAATACAACTCATGTGAAAATATCAAAATGAGAAATGGACCGCAGGAAATCTCGAGGAGGATCTGGCCCAAGAGAATCTCCTGTATGACACTGATATGAGTAACGACGCTACTCAGGGCAGGAGGATCAAAACAGAGAAGGCTGTAGGGTCTGATTGGTAGGGTGTAATGAAAAAGAAAGAATAAGAAGGGAAATGAGTTAACCGAATAAAAAGAAAAATAATAGTTCTCTGTTTAGTATATAATGAAAAGTAAAGAATTTTTCTTTGGTAATGTTTAATTTGCAAATAAAAAAAATAAAGGAATGAAATATATATATATATATATATATATATATATATATATATATATTTTATAAGTATAAATTTATTATTCTTTTAAAATTTATTTAGAAAAAACTTTACATTTTTTGATTTAATTATTATTATAAATTTCATGGTTAATATTAAAAAAAATTAAACTTAAATTTTTATAACATAATTTTAATTTTATAACTTTGATCAATGTAATTTTAATTTTATAATATAAATAAAAAAAGTATATAATGTAATCTTTAATTTATAATTCAAATTTTTTAGTAAATAATTTTTTTTTTCATTTCTTTCTCTGATTTTTTTTAATTTTTTTAAAAAAAATTATAATTTTCAAGTGATAGAAAAAGTAAATTGATAGAATAAATTTTACTTTATTTTAAAACTATCAAATAATACAAAAAGAGAAAGTAAAAGGCACTTATTTTTCTTTTTAACGTACAACCCTTAAATTTTTTTTATCTTTTATATTATTGTTAATTTTTTTTTAAAAAAATTTATATTTTAAATAAAATAAAATAAATATTTATATTTTAAGTTAAGAATAAAAACAAATCTCAGTTAAGTGTTATTTATTTATACAAAATATTTGTTTTTATTCTAAACTTAAAATATAAATATTTATAATATTTATTTTAAAATGTTAAGATTTATTTTGAAATTAGTAATGAAGTGAGAGAATAATTTTATTTTATTTTAACTCAAAGAAGGAAAGGAATGTTTCGCCCCATGTTCAACTTATTTTTTTCATTTTTATTATAGCTTTTATTGATTTCTCATGCATAAAATGTTTCCCGAATCCCATGAATTTTTTTGAACCAAACAAATAAAAATGATTAAGAAAATCCCTCCCCTCCCTTTCAACAGAATAGTATGCCAAGAATGATCGTAGGGTTAATTCTTGTAGACTCCGCTCAATAAGATAGCTATAATTAAGAAATGTGTGGTAGTTTCTCAATAAATACAGCCATAATTTCAACAATTAATGTCATTTGTACGCTTACTAGTGCATATATTATTGAGCCTTTGCTCATTGCTTTAAACAGTAGACTGAACTGCCCAATTCAATTAGTTGATTAAAAAATTTGATTTGTATGATTGGACCATTTTGCCATTTGGTCAAAAAATTAGTTGTACTAGAAAACTTTATGCAATATATTTTTTGAATTTCTAAAACTATTTATAAAGTTTTTGCAATTGAGTAGATCATGATTAACATTTAGTTACTCAAAAATGGTTTTGAGTTTTTTTCTTTAAAACTTTAAATTACTAAAAAACTTCACCAATTTTTTTGGAATATGAATTTTCAAGCAACATGAACTGCATCTGAAATTCAATTTCTGCAAAAAAGAGACATTATTTTCACTAAAAAATCAAATTTTGAATGATATCAATGTGTATTCATGCAAATTAAATTTTCAAAAAGGGAGCGATTTTAGTGAATTCTTTTTTGGGGAAACTCAATTATTTTAGGTACCTTTCCCGTGCCAAAGTCAGAATCAACTTCAAACACGCGTGTTCCTTCAAACCCGTTGTGGTCGGTGGTGGGCTCTTTAATAATATCACCACCTACATTTAACTAAGAATAGTTATGAAGTAACAAATTTAATGCTTTAATTGTGCCAAACCTTCCCATATGAATGGAAGGCAAACTAAAATTAAGCGAAAATTAAAGAACTAGCCCAAATAACATAAAACAAAAATCATATCCAGTTTAAATGATAAAATCAAAAGAAAATTATGAGAAAATTCTCATCATCACAGCAATATAAATAAATATTGTTATTAATAAAGTACACAATTAAATACTATTAAATTTTTTAAAATTTCTACAAAATTCGTGCTCTTGACTGGTGCGTCGGAAGAGTTTTATGTGACTAACATTTTCTTGTTCGCATATACTCTTTCCACCCAAATTGAGTAAAGGCTCATCAAAGCCTGAAAGCCTTATTCGTACGACAACCAATCAACCCTAGACCGACCTACAAACAAACCTTTCATGTCCTCTATTCCTAGGTGGAAAATTGAGAACCAACTCCATAGTTGGGTCTGACCAAAACCTGTGACTCTAAATAGAGGCATAAACCAACTTCAGAAAGAACCAACTGAGTCCCACTCTAATATCTAAATAGTAAAGACTGTTAGTGGTCAAAATCTATTAAGATTTGTTCAACTAACAAAGCATATTGAATTTCCAAATTCAATTTGTGTAAATTCTTCAAGCAATCATGTGGAAATCCATTTTCTGGACAACAAATAGAAATTCAATTTGTGGAAACTGGTGTTGGATTGGGGTTGCTGTTGGATTCTGATAAGCTTTGGGCATTCTCCGTCCTTTCTATCTCCATCACATATGCTAAGAGATGATTATTTTTTATATATATATTTAGTTATGGAATATGCAAAATTTATAATTGATTTTTTTTTTTTTTTTGTGTACTATGTATAGTTCTGAATTTTACATAATCCAAAGTATATATACAAAAAAAAATCAACTTCTGTAAAATTAGAGAGATTAGTGGAGGGGTTTGAATAGAAATATTAGGGGTGTTAAAAAAATTCTCCTGAGAATTATAGTCCACATAAAATTGGTCTTCTGGCTTGCCCCTTCAATTCTACTTCTGATCTCCTAAATATTATTGATTCCAAAATAGTAATGTCCCATAATGCTAGTACTCTTAGATTGAATATCTAAGATAATAACATTAAATCTTATCTTATTAAATAAAATTAATTATACAAATCACATGATACTATTAGATTTTATTAAAAATTAAATTTTAAAAAAGCACCACCCCATGTAAGAATTAAAAAAAAAAATTAACATCGATATAAAAAGGAAGAATAAAAATATTTTGTAATTAGAAAAATAATTATTATCTGATAAATAATAATAAGTCAAATTAAAATTTATATAAATATTTATAACCAATTAAGATGAAGATGAATTAATATGAGACCTAGTTTTTAAGTTTTTTTTGGGTGTAAAATATATGTTTCACTTGCCTAAGAAATAAGCCCGCCTGCGCTGAGTGCCCACTGCCTCTTGATGGAGATCCATGCGTCAAAATCGCTCCTGATGTGTTACATGCGTCTTCCAGATGTAGAAGAAAACCACGTCAGCATCCACATCAACATAACGCACGCGACCATAGCCACGCAGTGAGTGCCACATGTTATCCTTGCCGCGTCAATAGCCATGTCAGCTTGAGGCATCTCGTTATTGAATCATCATCCCACTCAAAACCTGCCACGTGTCATGTTTGCCTCGTTAGCAACTTTGTCAGCATAGCTTTTTACAATAGTGTTTTCCCGAAATTTTAGAAAATTTCACTTTTTCTTCACACTTGTCTAGAAATTACAAATTATCCCCTCACCATTCCAAAAATATTTTCCTTCCCAAACATTTTAGAAAATTACAAAATCATTCATACTTCATCCAAAAACTTTAAAATTTATTCCTAAAAAATATTGCAGGGGCCAAAATAATTAAGTAAATGTACCCAAATTTAAAGTCAAAATAGTCATATATAAGTTGCACAGCTATTTATACCAAAAGAAGCACAATTATAATTAACATAAGAGACATTGATCAACAGAAGAATAGATAGATGCTTATGAAGTGACAAACATCTTTCATCTATGAGTAGGCAAGTTATACCATTTTCAAGCTAATTGGAGTGGAAGTTCTTATTTATAGTTTGAGAAATTATAACAGCCAAAATTTAAATTCTAAATTGAATGGTATTACAGTTAATAACCAATTTTTAAATCTAGCAAAAATAATCTATAAGTTTGTTTTACTAATTGCACAATGTCATAAATAAAATCTCAACCACAAACACTTGCAAATATAGTGAAAAAAATATCAAAGCAATAAAACTAAAAAGAAATAAAACAAAGAGAGTCCATATAAAAATTTTGATTTCTTGACTGATTTCAAAGCTAAAAACCCGATAGCTCAATTATCACAAATAAAATTACATATATCTATTTAACATATATATATATATATATATATATATATAATTTTTTTATTAAAAAGGCGGCCATGCAATTTTTTTTTTTTTTTGGGTTAAAGATAGAAAAGAGGAAACCTAAGAATTTCACGCCAGAGGGACAAGAGTGAGATTAAAGTGAATACTTTAACAACATTGTTAAAACTAATGCCAACTCAACCAACTTCACTTAACAGAAAAAAAAAAAAAAATCATTAATAATATGCCAAAAGAGATCCCTTCTGATTTTCCACCAATATGAAACATCCCACTTTGCCCGATAAACATCAACTGCATGATGAAGGTGGACCATTAGACTTGAGGGCAAGTGTAGTCCAACCCAAGGAGAATGTCATGGAACAAAGCCCAAGTGAGAGAACCAACCCAAGACAACCATATGATGAGTCATAGATGAGCTGCCAGGTGTTATAGAAGATACTCCTAGGGTTTTAAGGAGATAAAAAACAACCTTTCTATAACTCATTTTACTAGGGATGGAGTTCAGCTAAGCTCAAGCTTGGTTCTCTAAAATTTTAGTAAGTTTAAGCTTAGTTTATTTAATTAATGAACCCAATTTCTTAGCTTAAACTTAGTTCTCTTTTAAGTTCGTGAGATTGTTCAATTAAATAAAATAAACATTAATTAAAAAGTCTCTAGAGTGGAATTGTTTCATCTTCATAATACACTTACATCTTATCACTTGATGGTGATACTAGTAATGAGAAAAAACCCTCTTGTGCATGTATAGTCTCAACTCTCAAGCGCTATGAGAAAAAATGGAAGCGTCAATCAAGACCATCTACTCAATGATATATTCATATAGCATAATATATATAATAAGGTAATATATAAAATTAATACATAGTTACAGGTGAGCCATATCATTAGCTAATAAATTAAACTTATAAAAATTCAAGTTTGACTCATTTAAAAGATAAGTTAAAATTGTTAGTTCGAGCTTAGCTTGTTAACTCACAAGCTTAACTTATTAAGCCAAGTCAAGCAAGTCAGCTTGTGAATGAACTTAGCTTATTTTTATCCTTACAGATAACACTCTATTTGTTTTTAAATTCTTGGTCAAATGTTTTCTAGCTTAGGATGAAATTAGGCCCATTAGGATAGTATAAATATGCCCTCCAATTGTAGTGCAAAGCAATCCTTGAGTTATGAATGAAATAAGTTATCTTTGAGAGAGTTTTCTCTCTTTATCCTCCAGTTTCGGAGCCATTTAGTCTTATGTGCTCCTCGAGAATGCAACTAGAACATGGTTGTTTGCTAGGCCTTATACGTCATAAGACATTTTTTTACTTTTGCTGAGAAAACATGCAAGCCTTAAAGTTTTTCCACTGTCTTAAGTGTCTAAATGCAAAGTATTTCCCTTCAAAATTGGGAGTTACGAAGCTATTCTTAATTTAGTATTTTCTCTTTTCTATTTTTAATTGAATATCTTATTAATAATTTACTATTTGAATAAGTGAAACCCTCTCCTAATTATACTTTTTGTTACACGAGAGAATTAAATCTCACATTTCATTGATACTACTAAAATCCTCACTGCTGAATTACACCTTATGACTTTAATTACATTAAGTAACTTGTAAAAATATTTGGCTATGTAATAAATATGAAATCTCAAATCAAATATATATATATATATATATATATATATATTAAGTATCCCCATTTGTTGGATTAACCATTAATTGTTTATTGCGGTATATATACAGCTAACGAGTTTCAGAAAACCAAAAGCAATCCACCGACAGTCTGAGAGATTCAATATCTCCTATTTCTTTCGTTCCGTAATACGTATTATTTAAGTTTTTTTTATAAGTATTAAAAAATAATTAATATATATAAAATTTGTTATAATTTAGTTAAATTACTCTTAATTAATCTCTTTATTAATTATTCTATCTCAACATCCTATATCTTATTAAAAAAAGATATTAAAAAATTAACAAAATTTTAAAATTTTAAAACAACACGTGTTATAGACCAAAGGGTGGTATTATGTAATAGGAGTATTTGTTTATTGTGGCATGCATCTGACAAGTTTCAAAACGCCAAAAGCAATCATTGACTTTCCAAATCAAGAGATTAATCTAATTTACTTGCCAGCAATTTGCAAGTGAATATATGTATATTATATTCTTCTCGTGGAAAGCTTGATGGTTGATTGATAAAGAATTTTGCAAGTTTATAACATGTTTGCTTAATTGTTTTTTCATTTCTAATGAGAGAGGCATAAAACTTTTTTTTAATGCACTGAAATAAATAACAAAAAAAAGTTGTTGTCAACATTTCAAAAAATGATCATTATATGGCATTTTTTTTAAGTTTATTGATTATTTTATAAGAAATGATTAGTGGTTCAATAACATTCACTTTCACTTAAGGTGGTTGTTGAGTAATAAATGTATATAAAAATAAGTTAATATGAAAATGAAGATAAAAAATTCAACCAACGTGATTTGACTAAATGAAAATGTATAATTGAAAACTCGAAGATAAAAATATAAAAAATTTCTTAAAGCAAACAGTCTTAGAGCTCAAATTTTATTGTTATCGTATACGAGAGAAAATGTCTTATCGGGCTTAATAAATTCATATTCTACAAATTTTTTTTTAGAAGATCTATATTTTAGTGGATTTTCAATGAGAGTTCCAATCACATTCATTAATTAATATGTTAGTATTCCAAGGAACCCCGATTTCATACGATTACTTAACACGTATTTTGATGATTATGGAAGTCAACTCCTTATCTAATTAATAATAGTAATATTGATGATGATGATGATAATAATCTTATAATAATTACTCTATCTATTTTAGTTTATATGTCATTTAAAGTTGTTTCACATAAATTAAAAATATAATTGTTATATCAAAATTTTTAAAATTTTTTAAAATTTATTATGAATAAAAAAAAATAAGTTATAAAAATTAATCAAAAATAACAAGAATATAATTGAAAGATAATAATTAATGTTATATTAAATTTATAAAATAAAAATAAAAATAAAAATAATTTTTTTTAAAGCGAGAAATAAAAAGGAATAAAGGGAGTAAGTTTTAAATTATGAATAGTCAACCTATCAATATATATATATACACACATGCATGACAGTTGAGGAACTTAATGTCCTTTGATAATTATACTTGTAGAGAATTAGCCATTTTATCTCTCCATAACTTTTTGCTTTTGATAAAGATTAATGGCATCAATCTTCATCTCCCCTGTTTCCCAAAGACTCATCAAGTCTTCTCTACGTTGCCCCAATCCCTATCACTCATCGTCAAATCTTGTTCTTTCCAATTTTACACTTGGGAAATTCAACGAATCTCAACCTTTGATTTGTAAGAATTTTAGATCTTTACCAAGATTCCCATCAATTGCATGCCACTCTTCTAGTCCTGCCTCATCTTCAAGTTCAAAGGAAAACAGGAGTATAAGCGATGATGTGAGTAAAGGCCAAATTTTGAAGGTTAATGAATCTTGGACTCATATTTTCCTAAGCAGCTTCGTCCTTATGCTCGTCTTGCTCGCCTTCATGTCCCAGTGGGGATGTGGTTTATCATTTGGCCTTTTATGTGGTAAGATGTTTTATTATTTATCTATTTTACTTGTGATATTCCAAAGCTAATCAAAAGTTAAATCTCTTAAGTAAAGACCCATAAATTAGGGTATATTTAACATGCACCTCGCGAAAAGCTTTTGTAAGTTTATAGCATGGAAAAAGTATAATCTCATCTATACTTGGGTTAAAATTTCAATTTTATCGGAAAAGGTTAGATCCAAAAGATTTACTCTCCTCGTTTATATCAACTAGACTTCTACTTGGTACAATGGTACTTTCTTCAAATCAGTTGAGTAAGCTGGATGAAATTATTAGATGTGATATGAAGCTCTTCTAGACTTTTTATTTTAAGTGTTACAACTTAGTTTAGTTTTCTAATTTAATTTTGTTTTGTTATATATTGTGGGACAGGTATGATTGTTCTTCATTATTTTGATCACAACTAAACCCCTTTACATAATTCCATACAATCGAAATTCGACTAACACCTAGTAAGACCCTTATCGTTTACGTGTACATGAGATTGGGCTTAGAAGTCTCTTCCCCACAAAAGTATAAAAAATTATCATGATAAAATGATCCAAGCTAGTCAACAATAAGCAATGCCACTAACCAACAAGCATTAGTCCTAGTGGTAAGGTGTCAAGGCCAAGTATATTGATTCAGATTCAAGTTCATATGTAAGTAGAAAATGTCTTTAAGAAAGTTTTACTCATGTTTAATTCTTTTAGTTACTTCAAATTAGATTAATTGTAAGTTAAGACATTTGATAATAGATTCGTGTCCCACAAATACCGGTAGTCAAGACTACAAAAAATAAGTGATACCACTAATTTATTAAGGGCATGTTAAAGTTGTTCAACATAGAAATATTTTTGAATCTTTACGTAAGTTTTTAGTTGAAAAATTTAACATGATTCTAAACACAACATTAAAGTCTCTTTGGCCACACAGACTATAATCCTTTTGCATGTGCAAGTATACTAGATATATAATCATTCACCAATTTCAACTAACAGCCTGACTTTTTTGGTTAAATTGGGTTTTAACAATTTTTTCTTCACGGGCAATTTTCTGTCAAGAGGTGGTGGTTGTCTCAATCGAAAGTCACGTGGACTGATAGAGTTGATCTGAAGTTTGAGTCTCAATTAGAATTTTTTTTAAATGTTCTATTTATGCTCTATGGTGTAGGTCAATTATATTGGCAGCAAGCGCAGGACATCTTCCAAATTTTAAAGAGTTGGCTCTCTATGTCTGTGCAGCAGCACCTCTTGTAAGGGGTATTGGGTGTACTATAAATGATATTTTCGATCGGGATATCGATATATGGGTAATCCATTGCTTTATTCTTTGGTTTATTTTCTTCATTGGAAGATTATATTTTTTTAGTTCAATGATAGTGTAGATTTAGAAGTTTACATACACCCAACTTTTTTTCTAATGGCGTATACTATCATTCGGTCATTTTTTATCTAACAAATTCAATCTTAAATAGATTTTCCACACACTATATCTTTAGAATCAATTCTGCCATACATAATGTATCATTTTTAATCTTGTAGAGGCATCTGCCCTCAAATTCTAATGCGTACAATTTTTTCTTTCAATCGTTGAAGTTTACCCTTTTATAAATGGTTTTTGGTACGTTTTGTTTTCTAAAATAATATTGTATGTGATCATCATATAATGTAGGTAAAGCGTACGAAGCACAGACCATTGGCAAGTGGTGAATTGACACTATTTGAAGGACTTTGTTTTCTTGGTTTTCAATTGCTTTTGTTACTGGGTTTTGGGATTCTTACGCAACTGGACATGTTTAGGTTAGTTGATTCATATCAATGTTGGTATTAATTCTTCTACAACTATTTATGAATTGTGGTTCATTTTTATACGAAATTTTTTCGCTACCAATCTTCTAACAACATAAATATAACGCTTGCAAAAGTATTTAAATAATTGTGGCTTGTATGCATTTTGCAGTTGGACATTGTGGGCGATATTTTTGTTCCTTTGCTTCACCTATCCCCTAATGAAGAGGTTAACATATTGGGTAATGAAGTTTCACAAGCTATTTCTACTAACATACCTAAGTTACTTCTATTGATTTCTTTTATTTGTCCTCTTAACTAACTTTCATGTGATTCTTTTTCTTTTTCTTTTACAATTGGGTATTTGATTAAGAGAATAAGAGAGATATGTAGAATAGGGAGGACATTCACTAATTTGAAATTTCTTGATTTCTTTGCTTAATTTCAAATGCATTAGTATATGGGTATTTATAGATGATCAAGACACCTCTTAATCCAAGTGATACAACGAAATTTAACTCATTGAAACTATAACTCCTAGAAATTATAAGCATAGGAAAAATATTATTGTAGAAAATATAAGAGATAACTATAAGATCCCTAGATTGTAGGAACCATTGTTAGTTACCTTATCAAATAATCATTATCTAATCTAACCTACCAGATTAAGTCTATCTTATCTACCTTATCTGATAAACCCTTCAAATTCTAATTCTGAACCTAGGACTCTATTTGTTAGATGTGTATATATACAATAGGACTATACATTTGGAAATGATGAGAATATATTAAATAGAGTAAATTCAAGATGGTATCAGAGTTGTACGAAAACTAGGGTTTCTGGGATAACTGTTGCGTTGTTTTCCAGCCACCATTTCTCAGCCTTCATAGTTATGTTTCTACCTCAATCTTCAACCTTCATTGTTGAATCACTCGTTGTTGCATCTACTGCCAACCTTCATAGCAAGACTCCCATCTTATTCTTCAGCCTTCATTACTGAAGTTTTTCCAAAATTATATTAAATGGTAGAAACTCTCTCATCTTCACCTAAAAATTCACCTCCATCTATTGAGGATGATCAGCTTGCTCGCAAAATTATGGAGCTTCAAAATATTCAACCAACCTTCAGATTAAACGAAAAGAACTATTTGAAGTGGTCTTAGCTTGTTCGGACCTTTCTAAAGGGATAAGGAAAATTGGGACACCTCTTGGAGGTAAGACCAAAAGAAGGATCATTCAAATTTGCCACCTGGGATGAAGAAGATTTGATGATAATGTCTTGGTTATGAAACTCTATGACCCTAGAAATTAATGACACATGCATGTTCCTCCCAACAACAAAATCAATCTGGGATGCTCTCTATCAAACCTACTCCAAAGTGCATGATGCTGCTCTTATCTATGACATAAAGATTAAAACTATAGCTACCAAATAGGGAACAAAGATAATAACATAATATGCCAATTTTTTTTACAGTATCAGTGGCAAGAACTAGACCACTACAGGGCACTAGATTTATAGTGCAGTGGGTGTTTCGTGATGGTTAAAATTTTTATTGAAAGAGACTTTGTCTATGAGTTTTTGGCAGGTATTAACTCTGAATATGATTTGGTTCGCATCAAGATTCTAAGTTGTACTGAATTCCCCTATTTGAATGAGACAATCTCCCTTGTCTACGTAGAGGAAAGTTACCGAGGAATTATGCTTGATACACTTCCAACACCCAATTTAGCTCTTCTCAGCTCTAAACCCTGTGGACTCACCTTGGAAAAAGGCCCTACTGACAAGAACATGCTTAATACTCAAGGTGTACCTCAAGATGATCAATGGTATGCCTACTGCAAAAAATCTAGACACACCAAAGATAAGTGTTGGAAGCTGTATTGCAAGCCTAGGAGTAGGGAATGGGGATAGAAAGGAGAAGCAATGAAAATGACCTCGAGACAAGCCCATGTCGCAGTACAAGACCAGGCTCTTACTTTTGGAGGAGGATTGAGCACGAATGATATAAAAACATTGAAACATCTCCTCAAGAGGCTTGAGAACTTACCCATAGATCCTCCTCCACCAGCACCAACCCAGGGTATGTGTTCATTGACACTCTCAAGTAAGACTTCACTTTCTCTTGGACTAAATGCCTCAAGTGATAAGTTTAAGAATGTTTGGATTCTTGACTTAAGAGCAACTGATCATATGACTAATACATCTAATAGATTTCTCACCTATACACCCTGTCCCAGCAACCGCAAAATTACCATAGCTGATGGCACTACATCCACGGTTGCCAAGATAGGAAATATCCAAATTACCTATAATCTTATTCTTAAAAATGTTCTCGATGTTCCTGGTCTATCTACTAATTTGATTTTTATCCATAAATTAACTAGAGATTTAATGTGTTATGCTGTTTTTTTTTTTTTTTTTTTTTTGCTTCATCTTGTGAATTTTAGGACCAAAACTCAGGGAAGAAGATTGGACTTGCTAAGGAGCTCAATGGTCTCTACTACTTGTGTACACTGGTTCAGCCAAGACTACACCATTACCTCCCATTAGTTTCTTTGTTTTCTTTATCCAATAAAGATGTTAACTGGTTACATTATACTCACTTAGTGCATTTGTATTTTTCAACACTTAAAAATCATGTACCCCTCATTGTTTAAAAGATTAGATGTTCAGTCTTTCTATTGTGAGGTGTGTGAATACGCTAAAGACACTCGTGTTTTCTTTCTTATCAACAATAAAAGATCTACTTCTCTATTTCATTTAATTCATATTGACATTTGGGGACCCTCAACAATACTCAGTCTTTCTGGGTATAGATGGATTTTAACTTTCATAGATGATTGTACAAGGGTGTCCTGGGTTTATCTCCTCAAACATAAACTTGATGTGAGTAACATTTTTCCTACCTTCTATGCTATGATAAAAAATCAGTTTGACACCTTAATTAAAAGCATTCGAACTGATAATGCTCATGACTACTTTAATCAATAGTTGTCCCATTTTCTACTATGTGAAGGTATTATCCATGAGTCATCATGTGTTGTCACTCTACAACAAAATGGAGTTGTTGAGAGAAAAAATTGACACCTTCTCGAATGCACTCGAGCACTCTTGTTTCAACATAATGTTCCAAAATCTTATTGGGGGGAGGCTGTACTTACATCCACCTATGTCATTAACCGTATTCCATCTAGATTTTTGGGATTTAAAAGTCCACTTGAAACCTTGTCTCAATTCTACCCAGCCACTAAATCCACATTTAATCTCTCACCTCGAATTTTTGGCTGCATCTCATTCATATCCATAGCTCTCACCGGGGGAAACTTAATCCTAAGGCTCTTAAGTGTATCTTTGTTGGATATTCTACCACACAGAAAGGTTATAAGTGCTATCACCCTCCCTCTCGAAAATTTTATGTCTCGGCTTATGTTACCTTTGTAGAAGATAAGCCTTTCTACTCTACTCCTTATCTTAAGGGGGAGATGTCTACACATGAAGATAATGAGATGTTCCTATTAGAATTACTAGCATTTAAAACCCAACCTAAATCCTCATTACCTATCTAAACAGAATTACCCAAGGCTTCACCACCTATCCAAATAGAAGAAAATGATAGTAAATCAGAAACTAACCCTAAGTCACTTAAATTCTCACTAACTATCCAAATAGATGAGCATAACACCACCTAAACGGAAGAAAATAATAAGATGCCTCGGTTTGAACCTGTGTACACAAGGAAAAAAGGGCCAACTACAGTGATGAGGCAAGAACATAATTCTGACTTGAGTTCTGAAAATAAAACAGCAACACCTGAAGCAGTAACTGCTTCTCTGTCCCAAACTGCCACTTTTGACCCTGAGCTTGTCCTACCATAGCCTTTAGAAAAGGAACCCAAGAATGCACTAAGAAACCATTATATTTATGGCCCATTATGTATCCTTTGAAAAATTCTCCTCCAACCACAAAAGCTTCCTAACAATCTTAAATACAGTTCCTATTCCTAGCTCATTATCTGAGGCATTATCTAAGGAAGAATAGAGACTTGCTATGAGAGCAGAAATGGATGCACTGGAGAGAAAGAAACCAATAGGATGTAAGTGGGTGTTTGCAATAAAATTTAAAGATGATGGGTTTCTAGAAAGATATAAGGCAAGGCTAGTTGCAAAAGGATACACCCAAACTTATGGAGTTGACTACCAAGAGACTTTTACACCAGTAGCCAAAATGAATATAGTAAGAATCCTACTTTCTTTAGCTGTTAATTTTGACTGGGAACTATAACAATGTGATGTAAAAAATATCTTTTTGCATGGAGAATTAGATGAAGAAATATATGAGTATACCATCAGGGTTTGGTGGAGTTGGTGGAAACAAAGTGTGCAGGTTAAAGAAAGCTCTCTATGGGTTGAAATAGTCCCCACATGCTTTGTTTGGAAGATTTGCTAAGGTTATGTTAACAAACGGCTACAAACAAAGTCAAGGGGATCACACACATTTTATAAAGTACTCAAGTTTAGGGAGTTACAACTTTGATTGTGTATGTGGATGATATAATTGTAATAGGGAATGATGAACGTGAAAAGTAGATACTAAAGCAATGTCTATCAAAGGAATTTGAGATACAAGACTTAGGAAGGCTAAAATATTTTCTTGGAATTGAAGTTGCTCAATCTAAACAAGGAATCTTTATGTCCCAACAAAAGTATGTCACTGATTTACTAAGGGAAACTGGGATGCTAGCTAGCAAACCAGTTGCAACCCCATTGAATAAAATCATAAAATTGGAGAGACTCACGATGATGAGAAGGTAAACAAAGAAATGTATCAATGACTTATGGGGTGGCTCATTTATCTTGCACATACTAGACCTGATATAGCCTACTCAATAAGTGTCATTAGCTATTCATGCATGACCCACGGATGGTGCACTTGCAAGCTGTGTACCGGGTCTTAAGCTATTTAAAAGCAGATTCAGGGAAGGGAATTCTATTCAGAAAAAATTCAGAACTTAAGTGTTCAATTTACACTGATGCAAATTATGTAGAATCTCCAGTGGATAAAAGATCAACCACAGGTTATTACACCTTTGTTGGGGGAAAGTTGGTGTCATGGAGAAGAAAGAAACAAAATGTGGTAGGAAGGTCAAGTGTAGAAGTAGAATTTAGAGCAATGACAACAGGAGTATGCAAATTACTATGGGTTAAGATCATCTTGGAAGACTTGAATATTAGTTGGAATGGGCCTATGAGACTTTATTGTGACAATAAATCTGCCATCAACATTTCTCACAATCCAGTACAACATAACAACCAAACACATTGAAGTTGACAAGAATTTCGTCAAGGAGAAGTTGGAGAGCGGGTTAATTTGTACCCTATATGTTCCCACAGGACATCAACTACCTGATGTTCTAACAAAATGATTAGGTAGTGATGTATTTCATGACAATTTTAACAAGCTGGGAATGGAAGACTTGTATTCACTAGCTTGAGGGGAGTGTTGAAAATATAAGAGATAACTATAAGATCCCTAGATTGTAGGAACTATTGTTAGTTACCTTATCAGATAATCATTATTTGATCTAACCTACCAGATTAAATCTATCTCATCTACCTTATATGATAAACCCTTCAAATTCTGATTTTGTAACCTAGGACTCTATATGTTAGGCTTGTATATATACAGTAGGAGAATATATTAAACAAAGTAAATTCAAGAACTGTGACTCATTAAAACTATAAATTATACATAGGGAAAATATGAGGACTCCTAAAATTTATAGGTTGTGGAGTTCCTGGACATGGATTGAAAAAATACTATGAACCAAATTATAAATGAATCAAGTTTATTTAATTACTTCATTTTCCAACATCCCCTTGAACTTGATTCTTATGGTAACTTCAATCTAGGAGCATATCTTACATGCTCAATTACTTGAACACTACTACTCCTCGAGAATTTTTTTTTTTTTTTTTAATTTTTGTATATCCATTTTACACTAGTCATCTTTCGCCCCTTTAGAAGACTAGAAAGCTCCCATGTGTCATTTTTTAAAATTGCTTGAATCTCTTCATCCATTTCTAGTGTTCATTTTTTGTGTGTTGCTTCTTCAAAGTGTAGAGTCTTGCAGTCAACAAAGAGAAAAAAGTAAAGGTGAATTGTACCATCACCATGGATTCCTAAATATCTGTTAGACTCCTTGATTTTCTGGAATTTTCAAGGGACCTATGAGGAGATTCTTTTTTTCTTGGATTAGGTGGATGGGGTGCAGCAGCAGTATCTTCGTACTCTTCTTGGTTGGATTCTCCAAGTATATATAGAAAGTGAATTAATTAAATACCCTTTTTCATTGAGGGATATCCCACTTCTATGAGTATTCCTCATCGAAGTGATCAACATCTCTACTAATTACAATCTTCCCTAAGAAAGATTGAATAACTTATAACCCTTTTAATTAGAACTATACCCAATGCAGACATACTTTTTTACTTTTATCATTTAACTTCGTTCTCACTTCTTTAGGAAAATGCATGGCACAAAAAACCAAATGGGATAAAGAAAGGATACTCTCTACACTGTAAAAACTTCAATTCATGCAATACTCCATACTTCCTTTACAATGGCTACAAAAAAGTATTTATACAATTCTAACAATGAAAAATATCTAACATGTTGAACACCTAAATTAAAACTGCTGAGGAGTTATGTGATCTATAGAAATGGTTTTGATTGTGCCTTTATTCTCCTCATAAAACTCTTGTAACTCTCTTCTCATTCATGGATCGTTTATTCCTCTTGTGACTCTTTGTAACTCTTGTAACTCCTTTGTTCCTCTATGACGTTCTCCTTTTGTTGGACTAGACCCGCCCTTGAGTCTTACTGTCCACCTTTATTATCTTTCAATGGTGGGATATCCTGTAGTGGTGGAAAATTACGAGGAATTTCTTTTGTTATATCATTGATGAATTTATTGGACAACAATTTTATCTTGGATGAAAGAGTTGTGTTGAGAATCGAGAGGCAATTGTATCCAAGGTGTGACGGTTTGTAACTTTTGCGGCTTATGATAACGTCATAAATCATGTTTTGGTGGAGTATAGGGTAAGAAAGATGTGGGGTCGCCAAGGTTCTGCATATCCCTTGATGAAGAAGCTAACATATTGGCTAATAAAGTTATACAAGCTGTTTCTACTGACATATCTTAGTTACTCTTATTGATATCTTTTATGTGTTCTCTTAACTAATTTATATGTGATACTGTTTTTCCGCTTCTCATATCTATTGGGTATTAGTCATAAGATGAGCTATTCTAAAGTTTTAAACTTAAAATCTTTAGTTTAAAATATTTTAAGGCTTAATCCGCTTTCCACTGAAGAAACACTTTGTTGATCGTGATTCTTTTTTAATTATCACATTCTCAAAACCAAATATACATGAAATCCTGTTTTCTATTTTACTCTCTTCCATCCCCTTTTCATCATTAAATGCTCACATAAACATAGTTCTTTAGTAATACGGGTAATTTAAGAAAATATGGAATTATGATGCAAAATTCAAGAATATATAATTAATTTCTTAATTTTTGTGCTTTTTTAATTTTTTGACAATCAAATTTCATTGATTATTCTTCCTATACTTTTATGTGACTGTTTTTGCATGTTGTTTAGCCTCAAGCCTATCTTGGTCTGACCCTTGGCTGGGAAAGTCTATTAGGATGGCAAGCAGTTAAAGGAAATTTGGATTTAGCGATTTTGCTGCCTCTTTATTGCTCTATAATGTTTGAACTTATGGTTCATGATACTATATATGCACATCAGGTACAAGTTAAATTAAATAGAATTGCATGCCTCTTTGCTCTATGATAATTATTGATAGTCCTATAACTATAATAATCTTAAAAAGGGGGGTGTAAATAATAATGGCGGTGATGATGATGACGATATGCAGTTTTTATTTGTATGAACATGGTGGGCTCGATCAACCTTGGCATTCAGGATAAAGAAGATGACCTGAAAGCCGGAGTCAAATCAACAGCATTGCTATTTGGTGATTCAACAAAAAAGTGGATTATTGGATTTGGAACTGCATGCATAGTTTGTTTTGCCCTCGCTGGATTTAATGCTAAAATAGGTATTTAACTTATTTTCAAATGTTCTTTCTCTTAATTAATGATGGATCAATTGCAAATTTGCAAAATGTCCATATGTACCACCTAATTCATTTTAAGTCATTAAATGTGGTGCAGGCTGGCCATATTATATATTTTTAGCAGCTGCATCAAGAATATTAGCTTGGCAAATACTAACAGTTGACCTTTCATCACCTGATGATTGCAATAGCAAGTAAAAATTTTCACACATAATTTAATTTAAAATTATTTCTAGGTCTTTTTTCTCCTCTTTAAATTTAAGTATAATTAACTGACTTTTGTTAATTTTTTTTTCTTTCTTTCTTTTTTCCTTTTCTAGGTTTAGCGCAAGTTGGTGGTTTGGAGCAGTTATATCAGTTGGCATCATAACTGGCAAACTTATAATGTAATTTATCACAAGTTGTATTGATAATAAATCTAATATGTGATATAACCTAAATACTACCTCGCTTTTATCTTTTTGTGCAAAATGAATTTATGTTTTTCCTTTGTATTCAAACATTATGAAATGGACAACATATTGAATTTATAGAGAAAATCATTGTTTTGACTCAGGTAATGGCAATCAAAATCCATAGATGATATATTGTTTGTATAAAGAATTTTTTGTAGCGTTCATCTGATAAAGGATTTGATGTGATCTAATGATTTCTTAGTAACTGTTCCAAATTACTTTTGTCTTTTTGGTGCTACTTTGAAATTCTATTGTGAATCTCATTTTTTCCAAATAATTATTCCCTCTTCATGTTCTTGATATGTCCATCCTTTAAGACCTGTATTTATGTTTCGTTTCTTCAGGAGTGTATGCTAACTAGCTAGCATGGGAATAATAGTAGAGAGTTTCAATTTTGTCCCTAAACTTCCCATGTCTCAATTTGGTTTTACTATAACCGCATGTCTCCCTTTTACTGAAGGCCACTTCATACTGTAAAGGGGTTTGCAAAGGGTACTTTTGAGATAATACGAGACAAAGATGACCTCAAGTGTCTGTCAAAGGTTTGTTTGGGAGTTTAAAGTGAGACGACAATAACAACTAACTTTAGCTTACTAGGTGAGGTGAGCTACATAGATTGCATGATACTATTGTGTTTTATTAAAAATTATAGTTTTTGAAATATTATTAATTGTGAAATCTTTTTTTATAACTTCTCAAAGTATTTTTTTTTAATTATATATATATATATATATATATATATATATATATGTTTTCCTCTATACCTAAAAAGTATGAGAGGACTAAACTTTTTTCTCTTTTGGAGAAAATGGAATTCATTAAAACAACAAACAAGTACACAAACTGAAGGTCAGGTTCCACGATTACAAAGCCTGGGTGTTGGACAACCCATATGATCCGCTCAAAACATAACATTAATATAAGAAGCAATCTCATTCAAAATGACAAGATCTTCATTACTTTCAAGGTGTCACGGTCTCACATGTGACATGCACTTTTGGGCCTCTACACTTCTCAGTTTCCTTCAAGATTTTGCAGGGAGATAGAGAATGGTCTAAAGGAGCTCTACATCGAATTTGGGACTTAGTACATCACCTGATAGTTTTTGCCAATTTTCATAAAATTGGGGGTATTTTTGTAATTTCAAAAAACTTGCTTGTCTAGTGTCGGAGAAAAGTACATGGCCGCATTCGTTGGATTTTTCCCTTTGTTTTGGTAGGTCATTTCCCCATTCTGACACTTGGTTCTCCCAAAAAAAAACCTTATGTTGAATGGGAAAAATGATGTTAAGTCCTGGCACAAGAGAATTTATAAATAAAACTCTTTAGGGAGAGGGTGTCAGGTGACCATGAGTAGGTCTTGGCACTAGCATAGGGGATGGCTTGATGTTTCTGTATACTTCCCCTTCAGCAATCCAATCACTTGTATATATGAGATATTAATAAAAAAAGTAGCCCATATTCTTTCGTTCTGACTTGTGTTGCTTATTTGCTATTTATATTAGTTGTCGATGATGTGTGTCATTTGAGATTGCTTGATTGTGCATTGTTGCCTTGGTGGTTATTGGAGTTACCATGCCTTCAATTGTGAATTTTTTAGAGTATGCTTTTGATTGCGGGAATTGAAGATAGGCTGGCTGATAACTCTTATTTTCATAGAGTTATTTAGGCCATTTGTCATTGATATTGTGAGTCTTTTAAGCAATTCAGAGTATTTTTACTACTTAGTTTAGGCATTTGATTAGCAAATACCAAATAAGAGTGGGCTTTAGGAAAAGATACATAATTTTGTTGGTTTTAGTAACCTTTTTCCTATTTTTGCTTTGGGGCCAAGAAGGGGCCAAATGGGCCGTGATTTAACCTAACTCCAGTCAAATATTAAAGGGCTATTTTCAACAAATTGGAGAGGATTTGGAGGAGGGCAACAGCTGGTAGCAAAGGAGAACAACTACTGGCAACAAGGGAAAACAGCAGCTGGCAGCAGAGGAGAGCGAAGGATTTTGACTCAATTCGACTCCAAATACTCCTCCCCGACAAGCTTTCTTTTCTCCTTTCTTTCAATTACTGTCATGAACACTTATTTTAATTCTTCTTTATTATATTGCTTTACTTTAAACATGAGTAGCTGAATATTCCACTAGGGGATGGATGGATCTTGAGATTGATGTATCTGAATCCTTGATTTAATTTATGGTAGTTGTTCTTTGTGATTATATGAGCAATTAATTCTGGTTTAATTTCCTGTTTATAGACTGGTCATCTATAGATTAGGTTTGAGGATATAAATTGCATAGGAATATGGATTTATATATTTGCCTCTTGAATTAATTGTTGTGATTTGAGCGAAAGCTAGAAATAGGTAAACGCGAATCACATGGTTAATTGCAATTTTGGTGGTGCATGTGTCTTGACCAAACTGAATTATGCTAAGGAATTAGGTAATTCAATGAGGGCAATAGGGTTAATTTGCCAAGGAATTAGGTTTTAACCACAATAAGAATTGAACCTTCATATGATCATTTAGACAACTGATTAGATTAATCTTGGTAACTCAGATACTAGACCTCAAGTGAAATCCTAAACCTAGAGTTTTTGTCATTTAATTCGATCTTGATTTGATTTCCATTGTGATTAGGTTAGTTTATGTTACAGTCCGTTCAAAATCTTCTTAATTGATCGCCTGAATAGTGAACTAAAAGCAAAATTGGTAATTGAATATCATTCCCTGAGAACGATACTCTTACTCATCATTTTAACTACTGTTCGACCTAGTACACTTGCTAGAGAGAATAAACAAGTTTTTTGGCCCCGTTGCCGGGGAACTGTGTAATTCAATATCAAGAAGTACCTGGAAGTTTGCTATTTTGGGTATTTTATTTGTGTTTGTTAGATATATGTTTTTTTTATTTTTTTTTTATGATTTTTGATCTTGTATGCGAGGCACTGTCAATCTAGACAACCTCTTATTTGATCCAAAGATAGAGAAAACTGCTAGAGAAAGAAGGAAACAGGTTAAACGTAAGGCACCTAAAATCATGGGCGACCCACACAATCCTTTGAACAATCTTCCTCCACCAAATAGGCATTTAGAGGATCCACCACCACAACCTAGGACTATGAGAGATTTTGTCATGCCGCCAGTTAGTGGTTGTGGAACAGGAATTAGGAAGCCCACAATAAATGCTAATAATTTTGAAATCAAGGCATCATTAATCCAACTAGTGCAACAGAATCAGTTTAGAGGTGAGAGAAATGAAAATCCTTACACTCACATCTCTGCTTTTACATATTTCTGTAGCACTATAAAGATTAATGGAGCCTCTGAAGAAGCCATTAAGCTTATGGTCTTTCCTTTTTCACTAGCAGATATGGCACTTAGTTGGTATCAAGCTTTGAAACCAGATAGTACCACAGACTGGAACACTTTAGTGCAAAAGTTCATCAACAAATATCACCCACCTACACTTAGGAACAAACTAAGAGGTCAAATAGTTTCATTTCAACAAGCTCCTAGTGAGTCATTGACTAGTGCTTTTGAGAGGTTCCAGGAGCTACTTAGGAAGTGTCCAGGTCACGGTCTAGAGGAATGGAGGCAAGTAGAAATCTTTTACTAGGGTTGTTCAGTGGAAACCCAAATTTTGATTGATGCTGCATGTGGGGGCTCCATATCCAATAAGAGTCCTGAGGAGGCTTATGAACTGCTTGAATTGTTAGCTTCTAATCACCAACAAACTGCAGGTGATAGAGACAGTAGGAGGGGGGTATATGAGCTAAATACATTAGATATTATTTTGGCCCAAAATGAACAATTAGCTCAACAAGATGCCTCCCTGAACAAAAAGTTATAAACCTTCCAGTTACCCAACCCTGTAGGTGAACCCACACACTCATCACTCTTTGACAGGCCTGCTCAGTACAATTACAAGCCTTGCACAATATGCTTTGTTGTACATGAGCTGGGCATCTGTCCCCACCTTAACCTAGAAGAATTTGCTCAGATTTATTATGTAGGGAATAATAATAGAAATCCACAGCATTTTCAAAACAATACCTACCAGCCTAGTAATAGGAACCATCTAAATTTCTCTTGGAGAAATCAAAACAGTCTCAATCCTCAAAATCACCCTGCACCATATCAACCACCTTATGCTAGGCAAAACCATAATAAGGAAACATCACATTCTGACCTTACTGTAGACTCTTTAGGGCAATTAATCAAGTAGATGACCGTGAATACCAATTCTTTCATGCAAGAAACTAGGACAAATTTTAAAAATCAAGGAGCATCCATTCAAAAACTTGAGACCCAGATAGGCCAGATAGCAGAACAACTAGTTAAGAGACCTCTAGGTTCTCTACCTAACTCCACCATTCCAAATCCTAGGAGGGATCTAAAAGCCATTACCACCAGAAGGGGAACTGTTATAGAGCCTAAACCTAGTAAAACCCAGGGTAGACTAGAAAACACTGATCATCACCAGGTGATAGAGGAGAATGACCAAGTAGAAAATGTGCCTACCTCATGGCCCGAGTCTAGGATTAGTTGTGAGAGTCCCAGGAGAAAGAAAAATAATGATATGGAACAGTACAATACACCTAAACCTGGTGTAAAGGTACCCTACCCACAACGACTCCAAAAACACACTAATGAGAAAAGTTTTTCAAAATTTTTGGAGATCTTTAAAAAATTGCAGATCAATATTCCTTTTGCAGATGCTTTAGCACAGATGCCTTTTTATGCTAAATTCATGAAGGATATCTTACAAACAAAAGGAAAATAGAAGAGAATGAAAAGGTTATGCTAACTGAGGAGTGTAGCATAATCATTTAAAAGAAACTCCCAGTCAAACAAAAAGACCCAGGTAGTTTCACAGTTCCCTGTGAAATAGGTAATATGAATGTAGGGAGAGCCTTGTGTGGCTTAGGGGCCAGTATTAATTTGATGCCATTATCAATGTTCAAAAATTTAGGCATTAGAGAGATCAAGCCCACCATGATGACATTGCAGTTAGCTAACCGCTCTATTAAATATCCCTATGGCTTAGTAGAAAATGCATTGGTCAAGGTTGCTAAGTTTATTTTCCCAGTAGACTTTGTTGTGCTTGATATTAAAGAGGATACTGAAATTCCTCTAATTTTGGGGAGACCATTTTTGGCCACAGGGAGAGCCCTGATTGACATGGCCACTGGGGAACTTAAACTGAGGGTGAATGATGAACATGTAACTTTCAATATATTTGATTCCAGGACATATTCCTGATAATGATAGCTGTTTTAGGATAGATATTATTAATGCATGTGTGAATGATGTTGTGGAAGAAAACATTGTGAAATTGCCTCTGGAAAATTTTTTGACATGTTCTGATGAATTGTCTACTTATGATGGATTAGGGATAGTTGAGTGTAAGGCCATGCTTGATGCCTTGCCTGTTCATGTGTCACCACACCCTTCAGTTTTAAGCTTAGGAAAGAGAGAGACTATAGAAACAAAGCTTGCACCACCTAAGCTAGAATTGAAACCCTTACCTATTCACCTTAAGTATGCCTTTTTAGGGGAAGAAGAGACTTATCCAGTGATAATTAGTTCTGAATTAACCCCTTTAGAGGAGGAGAAACTACTGAGAGTCCTTAGGGAACACAAGGGAGCTATTGGGTGGACTATAGAAGATTTGAAGGGTATCAGTCCTACTGTGTGCACACATAGGATCCTCCTAGAGGAAGGATTTAAGCCAGTAATACAACCCCAGAGGAGACTAAATCCAACAATGAGAGAGGTAGTTAGGAAGGAAGTTGTTAAGTTGTTAGATGCAGGGGTAATTTACCCTATTTCTGATAGCTCATGGGTTAGTCCAATTCATGCAGTACCAAAAAAATGGGGTATGACTATAGTGGTTAATGAGGCTAATGAGATAATTCCCACTAGGACAATGACTGGTTGGAGGGTATGCATAGATTATAGAAAGCTGAATAGTGCCACCAGAAAAGATCATTTTCCCTTGCCTTTTGTGGATCAAATTTTGGAAAAATTTGCAGGCAAGGAATATTATTGTTTTTTGGATGGTTATTCAGGATATAACTAAATCCCTATTGCTCCTGAGGACCAAGAGAAGACTGCTTTTACATGCCCATTTAGTGTCTTTGCTTATAGGCGTATGCCCTTTGGGTTATGCAATGCACCTGCCACTTTTCAAAGGTGTGTGATTGCAATTTTTTCTGAGATGATTGGTGATATCATTGAAGTTTTTATGGATGATTTCAGTGTCTTTGGGTCTTCTTTTGATAGTTGCTTGCATAATTTGGCTAAGGTTTTGAGAAAATGTGAAGAAGTTCATCTGGTATTAAATTAGGAGAAATGTCATTACATGGTGAAGGAGGGCATTGTTTTAGGTCACCGAGTTTCCTCTCAGGGAATAGAGATTGATCGAGCAAAAATTGAGGTTATTGAAAAATTGCCCCCACCTTCTAATGTAAAGGCAGTCAGGAGTTTTCTAGGGCATGCAGGCTTTTATAGGAGGTTTATAAAAGATTTTTCAAAAATTGCCAAACCTCTTTGTCTTTGTCAATTATTGAGTAAGGATACTACTTTTGTTTTTGATGAGAAGTGTTTAGCTGCTTTTCATACTCTGAAGAAAGTCTTAGTGTCCGCTCCCATTTTAGTAGCACCTGATTGGACTCTTGATTTTGAACTTATGTGTGATGCCAGTGATAAAGCAATAGGGGCAGTTTTAGGCCAAAGGAAAGATAGGAAATTGCATGTTATTTACTATGTTAGTAGGCTCTTAAACAACACACAAATTAATTATACCAGCACAGAGAAAGAGTTACTAGCAGTAGTATTTGCATGTGATAAATTTAGGTCATATTTGCTTGGTTCCAAAGTAATAGTTTACACTGATCATTCTGCTTTAAAATTTTTGTTGACAAAACTTAATGCTAAGCCTAGATTAATCAGATGGATTCTGTTACTTTAGGAATTTGAACTAGACATTAGAGATAAAAAGAGAACAGAAAATTTGGTAGCTGACCATTTGTCTAGGTTAGATCAACCTAGTATTCAAGGAGTTATTATCCCTATCACTAAGACTTCCCCTGATGAATAGTTGTTTGCATGCAATGCACTCCCTTGGTATGCTGATCTGGTTAACTATAAAGTTGCTGGTGTTTTACCACCTCATTTTTCATACCAACAAAAGAAAAAGTTTATGCATGATTTAAAATTCTTTGTTTGGGATGAACCATTTTTATATAAGCAATGTGCAGATGGCATACTGAGGAGGTGTGTGGGTGATGAGGAAATTCCTCAAATTTTATGGCATTGTCATGGGTCTGATTATGGTGGTCACTACAGTGGTGACCGAATTGCTGCTAAAATCTTGCAGAGTGGGTATTTCTGGCCCACTTTATTTAAAGATGTTAGGAATTTTGTGTTTGCTTGTGATAAATGTCAGAGAACTGGGAACATAGGTAGGAAACAAGAAATGCCTTTACAGAATATACTTGAGATTGAACTATTTGATGTATGGGGAATAGACTTCATGGGTCATTTCCCACCTTCTTTTAGTAATAAGTATATTTTGGTTGCTGTAGACTATGTTTCTAAGTGGGTTGAAGCTGTAGCCTTGCCTACTAATGATGGTAGATCAGTAGTAAGCTTTCTAAGGAAGAACATCTTCACTAGGTTTGGGGAGCCATGATTAGTGATGGAGGTACTCATTTCTATAACAGGAATTTTGAGTCCTTGCTTAGGAAGTATGGTGTCAACCATAGGATAGCCACCCATTACCATCCTCAAACTAGTAGGCAAGTTGAGGTGTCCAATAGGGAATTGAAGAGGATCCTAGAAAAGACTGTAAGCAATTCTAGGAAAGATTGGTCCAGGAAATTAGATGATGCTTTGTGGGCTTACAGGACAACATTTAAGACTCCTATAGGAAGGTCACCATTTCAGTTAGTGTATGGGAAACCTTGTCATCTACCCATTGAGCTAGAGTATAGATCTTATTGGGCCACAAAATTTCTGAACTTTGATCTGGAAGTAACTGGGGAAAAGAGACTGTTACAATTAAATGAGCTAGATGAATTTCGAGCTCAAGCTTATGAAAATGCCCAGCTGTACAAAGACAAAGTAAAGAAATGGCATGATAGGAAAATCACTCCTAGGAGTTTTGAGGTTGGCCAACAAGTATTGTTGTACAACTCTAGGCTTAAATTATTCCCTGGAAAATTGAAGTGTAGGTGATCAGGTCCTTATTTGATTAAAGTTGTTTTTCCCCATGGAGCTGTTGAACTAGAAAATCCTACCATTGAACAATCTTTCAAGGTTAATGGACATAGGATTAAGCATTATTGGGGTAATGAACAAGCACATGCAATTTCAGTCATTAAGTTGATTGATGTTCCCTCATTTTCTAAGTGATATCTGAACAGTCTGGCTGAAGACTATAAACTTAGCACTTCTTGGGAGGTAACCCAAGTACTCAGTGATTTTTGTTTTGTTTGAGTTGTTTAATTTCTTGTATTTGGATCTTGTTTTAGTTCTACTCTGAGTTCTACTTTGGTTTTTTTTGGAATTGAGTGTCAGGTTGTGTGATGATGAAGACGAGCTTGCTGCTGCTGCTCTACAGACTGTCACACAGGATAGATGGGTTATAGTTTTTACAGATTTTCTCTTTCTGACACTATCTTTCTTTATCTGACACTTTACTTTTTATTCTTTTTGCTTCTTGATACAATTTTAATTTCAGCATAGGAGTCACTTTTGATTTTATTTTAGTTGTTCATCTTAGTGTTATTGCTTATCTTGGGTTAGTTTGATTCACCTACACTCTGAGGACAGCGTGCCTCTCATGTTTGGGGGTGGATCAACCTTGTTGAATTTTATTTTCTTAGGATACATGATTCTATTTTTCTGCTAATGGAGTATAAGTTCTAATGATGACAAACTAAATTTTTATGCCTAACACAATTAATTTTTTATTTTTCTGAATTCTAGATTTTTAGGGCACAGATTCATGCACTTAGGTATATATTGAGACATGAGTTTAAAAGTAATCAGAGAAATGAACCAGGCCATGTTTGATTGATAGATTAGATCACATTCACTAGTTTTCCTATTGAGCCTAACCAATTTTTTTTTCTTTTTGGGATTCACCATATTTATCCATTGTTTACATCTTTTCACAACACCTTATGAATGGTTACCTCAAGGAAACCAAGAGAGTAAGGTGAGGATACAGAATTGAGAGAGCTCAAGAGGTTAGTAAATTTTCTTGTCTATGTTGATGATTGAGACTGATTTATTTATGACTGCATGCATCACTGGAAATGACTTAGGCCATTTTTGTTTCATTGAGCTTGTTAAATTATTCTTTTGTGAGACTATACCCTAGCACCCATATTTGAGCCTAATAGGTTGCAATTGCAACTCAATTGTTCTTCTTTGAACTTGGTATGGAAGCTAGGAAAATCAATCTGCCAATCTACCCAAAAAAAAAAAAAAAATGAAAGAAAAATATGTGAAGATGCAAGAAGAGCAAAGAGCTCAGAAAAGTTAGCTACTTGCAGAAAAATAGAAAGAAAAAGAAATTGAGCCAAAGGTTCAAAAAATAAAAAAGAGAAAGTAAAATAAAAAAAGGGGTAGAAGAAGAATTATTGCGGTCTGGCTTCATACCTCAAATTTAGCCACATTTGACCATTGGACCTAACATTACAAGCCAGAAAGACCTAATGATTTAGTGATTGCATGTTTATTATAAATTCTGATGTTTTATGTTTCATCACTTACAAGATTATTTGACTGATTGTGTTATCATATTGTTATGAGAGTGATTGTCTTTGAGTGAAACAGGTAAGTAGAGTGATCACTAAATGCTACTCCTGAGGGAGCACTTGGGTGAACTGACTTCATGCAGGTGCTGAATTTATGAATTGTGACATCCATTCAACTCACCATGTTACCCTTAAGTCCTGGGGATCTTTGAAAGCTGATTAACTCATCTAGAGATACCTTAGTGTTGATAATGATAGGCCTGAAAATTCTTGGAATTTATTATGACTATTGATGTGTATGGCTATAGAAAATATTTTTTTTTCCTCTTTGAAGAACTGATTTGCCCTAAAGTGCAAAACTTCTTGAGTCATGTTTAGGTGTTATTTTGTGTCTATTGCCTGGGGACAAGCAATTTTCAGTTTGGGGGTTGTGATAACTCTTATTTTCATAGAGTTCTTTGGGCCATTTTTCATTGATATTGTGAGTCTTATAAGCAATTCAGAGTATTTTTACTACTTAGTTTAGGCATTTGATTAGCAAATACCAAATAAGAGTGGGCTTTAGGAAAAGATACAGAATTTTGTTGGTTTTAGTAACCTTTTTCCTATTTTTGCTTTGGGGCCAAGAAGGGGCCAAATGGGCCGTGATTTAACCTAACTCCAGTCAAATATTAAAGGGCTATTTTCAACAAATTGGAGAGGATTTGGAGGAGGGCAGCTGCTGGCAGCAAAGGAGAACAACTACTGGCAGCAAGGGAAAACAGCAGCTGGCAGCAGAGGAGAGCGAAGGATTTTGACTCAATTCGACTCCAAATACTCCTCCCCGACAAGCTTTCTTTTCTCCTTTCTTTCAATTACTGTCATGAACACTTATTTTAATTCTTCTTTATTATATTGCTTTACTTTAAACATGAGTAGCTGAATATTCCACTAGGGGATGGATGGATCTTGAGATTGATGTATCTGAATCCTTGATTTAATTTATGGCAGTTGTTCTTTGTGGTTATATGAGCAATTAATTCTGGTTTAATTTCCTGTTTATAGACTGGCCATCTATAGATTAAGTTTGAGGATATAAATTGCATAGGAATATGGATTTATATGTTTGCCTCTTGAATTAATTGTTGTGATTTGAGCGAAAGCTAGAAATAGGTAAACGCGAATAACATGGTTAATTGCAATTCTGGTGGTGCATGTGTCTTGACCAAACTGAATTATGCTAAGGAATTAGGTAATTCAGATTAGGGCAATAGGGTTAATCTGCCAAGGAATTGGGTTTTAACCACAATAAGAATTGAACCTTCATATGATCATTTAGACAACTAATTAGATTAATCTTGGTAACTCAAATACTAGACCTCAAGTGAAATCCTAAACCTAGAGTTTTTGTCATTTAATTTGATCTTGATTTGATTTCCATTGTGATTAGGTTAGTTTATGTTACAGTCTGTTCAAAATCTTCTTAATTGATCGCCTGAATAGTGAACTAAAAGCGAAATTGGTAATTGAATACCATTCCCTGAGAACGATACTCTTACTCATCATTTTAACTACTGTTCAACCTAGTACATTTGCTAGATAGAACAAACACTGGCTTGCTAGAGGGCAAGTGCCGCACGGTGTGGTTAGTTGAAGCTTGCAGCCTGTGACACAAGAGCGTTCTTTGCCAAACCATCAACTACTTGATTCCCTTCTTTAAAGTTGTGTAGCAGCTTGGCGTTCTCCAGCTTTTGTTTCTCTAACCTGAAAGCATGAAGGATCATAGCCACTACAGAATTTGATTCTGTAAGGGGTTGTTAATGTTAGTTGTATAACTAGTTTAAGTCCACGTAAATTACTCCAAACCTCCCCTCTATTAATTGTTCCAACTCCCATGTTTCCATTGAAACCTATAACCCAATTTCCCAAGAAGTCTCTAAGGACTCCCCCAAACGCTATCATCCCTGGTTTAGAAAGAGCTGAAGTGTTACAGTTAAGTTTAATCCAACCCAGTGAAAGTGTTTGCCAGAAAAGGGAGATATCATCCTTGAACGTACCCGTCAGATTTATTATTGACAGCTAAATGATAATATTCGGTAGCTGCTCCAAGAATACTCTGCTTGGGAGTTAAAGGATTTGAATTTCCTTGAATCCTGTGGTTGAAATGGTCAATCCATAAAATCCAGCAACCATGTATGAATAGAGTGCTCCAAGGGACTTTTAGATAAGCTTCCTTTCTGTCCAAAAGGGAACAGAGCCACCAATCATGCAAAGGTGTTGAGAAGAAATCGTCTCCACATCCTACACCCCTCCATGAATGCCTCTTTAAAAAATGTTTTACAGTGTTATTATTAATTTCAAATTGTTTGATTCAAGAAAAAATAAGGCAAAAATAAAATTTAATTTAACATCACATTATTGTCTTGGTAAATCATAATGATGTTCACAAACTGACTGAAAAGATCAAACTAAACCAATTCACATTAAATCAATTAAAATTGACTAAGGGAGTTTGAGTTGGTTCTAAATATAATCAAACTATTAGTTTAGTGGTTAAACTTTTAAATTATTCCAAATTGAACCAAATCGAATCGATTATATCTTATATATAATGAAGAAAATATTTTTTTTATATATAAAACTGTCTCAAAACAAATAAAGAAAAACTACAAACTTGAACGAACAAATATAAGTTAATAGATTTAAATTGTTTTCTAAACTAAATCAACCCACCATAAATCCCAATCTTACAAAAAAATTCCGGTTTACTAATTTTCTTGAGGCAGTTTTTAGGCTAAACTACATCAAACAAAACCCCGACAAACACCATTTTTCTTATATTTGTCAATTCTCTTTTTTACTCTAAACAAACAAACTTTTTATATGCATTGACATGTGAAAACTGCTACGAACGTTGAGAAGTATTCCAACTCTTTTTTTTTTTTGGAACCAAAGAAAGCTTCCAAATTGAACACTAGAAATTGATTGGATGAAATATATATAAGTGCTTCCTTGACTAAAAAATGACTTACATGTATTATGTCACAATTATTAAATGAGAAATATAGAATAACCAATTGATGAATATTAATTTTGACAAAAAATTCATAGTGTAGACTCATGTCAATTCTTCTATTTTATGGCTATTACAGAAATTATTGTTATGAAATCCTCTTAAAGAACTGTTTTACATTGCTATTATTAACTTCAAAGTATTTGATTTAAGAAGAAAAGGCTACAATAAAATTTAATTTAAAACATATTCACGTCGTGATAAATTATAAGGGTGTTTTCAAACTAATCCAAACCCCATTGAACCAATCAAACCAATTCGAATTATATTAAAACCGACTAAAATTGATTAAGAGTAGTTTGAGTTGGTTCTAAACATACTCAAATTATTAGTTTGGTTTGGTTTGGCAATTTGAAAGTTAAAATTACTTTAAACTAAACGAAACCAATTATATATTACAAATATTAAAAACAAATTTACATAAATTACAATATATATATATATATATATATATATATATATATATATATATATATATATAAATTTTTTTATCAAGGATGAAGTATATCTAAGTGCTTCCTTAGCTAAATAATGACTTGTATGTATTATATATGTCACAATTTTTAAATGGAAAATATAGAATAACCAATTGAAGAATATTAAGTTTGACCGAAAAATTCATATTAAATCAAACAAGTTCTGAAGTTAATTTTCCACAAACTGAAGTGTAATTTATTTATTTTTCTTTTTCCCCCTCACGATGCATCTTTATATATATATAAATCAATTATGACGAAATAACGAGAAAACCATTAGGACTATGCACCAAAAAGAAAAAAAAATAAAAGAAAAGAAAACAGAGCCATTAGAATAATTAACTCGTCCCTCCCGCGAATCTGCAAAATAATAAAACTAAAAGCAAACAAATTAGATATAAGTTATTCTCATAAATAGACTCAATCAAAGCCCTAACTTTGCAAAGCAATATTAATACAGATGCTAATTGATGGATTTTTTTGAGCCATTTGAATCGTATTACTAGATGGTAGATTTTCTCATATTGGGCCGATGGTGGTGACTTATACGAGGGTCATTGTCTGAAGAGCTCAGAGGTAGCACATAGAGAATCTCATTAACTTTCTCCTTTTCAATTATGCCCTGATATGAATTGTAAGATAAGATTTAAAGAGAGTAAACATGTTTACTAGGTTAAATTTCCAAACTTGTGTCCGTATTTAATCAATGTCAAGAAGATATGCAATGACAAAATTTCAGCGCATTCTTGCTTTCAAAATTTGATCAATTTGCATGTAAATGCTTGTGATGAGTTAACGTATAATTTCACATATTTTGCTTGGCTTATTTGTGAGACTTCAGCAACTTGAGATCATTGAAAGCAAAAAAGTGGTTGAGATATTGATGTAAAACAAAGCGAAGAAAATCTTAAGGTACTTCCTTAGTTTGTAGGAGGGTACTCTTCTAAAAAAAGCAAAACCTAAAGTACTTATTTAGGGTATGGTACTCTTTTGCTTAGCGCAAGGACTCTCTGAAATAAATTCACATAATATTGATTCATCAAAGGTCTAACCAAATTGAATACAAAAAAGGCTTATTTATAAGCAATGTAGTTCAATTGAATAAAAGATAAACTATCATTTAAATGATAATAAGAAATACATAATTATCTAAAATGGAATTTAAGATAGAGCCTAGCTTTTAATTATCTAAACAGATAAGTCCTAGTTTAAGATCTTACCTTAATTACATCATTCATCTTGATTTGAAGGACTCGCCTCCAAGAAGTCAAAATGTAGATAATGATATACAACGACAGTCTTTGATAGGTGGAGAGCTTTGGCAACGAACATTGACCAGCAAGATAACTTCTCTTTCATCTGGTGGCCATGGAAACGGAGGTACGTTGGAAACCTGTTACATCACAACTAGAAGTGATATAAGAGGCTCTTCTTATCGTTTTGCTAGCAATGCCACAAGATAGTAGCAACAGAAGCAATTCTCAAAATATATAATATTGCATCCAACTAGTGAACACATGTTCATGGCATCAAAATTAAAAAATTGTGAATATATGAATTGAGGAGATTAGCAAGGGTCAATTAGGTGGTCTTCGGTATCAAAACAAAAGTGGATATGATGGAGGTTTGAGGGTTGTAGAAAAGGGGAAAAAAAAAAAAAAAAGAATGATGTGCTTAGAATTGAACCAAACAGAGAACAACTAAACAACTCGATGAAGGCTACGGGGTTTCTTAGGGTTTGAGGGGTGCGGAGAGAGAAAATAGAAGAGAATGGTGTTTTTGGAAGTGAATGAATAGAAACAACGTGGGGAGAGGAAGAAAATTAAATCACGTGATGCAACGTAGTTGAAGAACAAAGGAAGAGAGCTTAAATTGATGAACAGTGCAATAGGTGATCTACTTTGAATAGCAAATTGATGTAAAACAAAGCAAAAGAAAATCTTAAGGTACTCCCTTAGGCAGTGTACTCCTCTGAAAATAAACCTAGATAGATGATAACTTGCCTAAGGGAGTACTCTAAGTTTATTTTTAGAGAAATATCTTGCCTAAGGAAATACTTTAGGATTTTCTTTCGTTTTGTTTTAAATCAAATATATTGCTTCCAAAGAAAATACCTCACCAAGGAGTAGGAATGCCAACGGGGTGGGTAGGGGACAAGGAGCAATCCCCATCCTGGCCAAATTGACTACCCGCCCTATCCTTGGGAATTTTTTCAATAAAAACTATTTTTATTTAAAAAATAGAGTAAAACCCTATTTATCCCCTCACACTTGGACCAAAAACAAAAAGACCCCCACATATGCAATGGCCTAATTATACCTTACCGTTTTAAAATTACCCAAAATCAACCTCCGTCTATTGCTGTTACTGCTCACTAACAGATTTTTTCTCACATGGTCTGTTAATTGATGATTTGGCTGTTAATGAGGTGATGTGGCCAATGTGAACAATTGCTAAGAAGAAAACACACCGTTTGGTGCTGTTCCTTACACTCATGTGGATGATGGCTACCAGCAACAGAGACAAAGGAGAAGACGCTCTCACATTTGTGAACCCTTTGTTGTCTTCTTCCCTACTCACAATATCCGAGCAACTAAATAGCTACCTAATGGACTCTAGTTCCCGTATCGGAAGCGCATTTGGAAATTTCAACGAGGGTTTGCTCGGTGGTGCTGCTAAAATCAGCAAGAACAACAATAATGCCGAGTTTGGATTCTTGTGGGTTAATTTCTAGTAAAGTCTACTTGTGGGGACTCTTGAGTTCTATCAGAGACATATCTTTCTCTGTTACAAGAACCCTTGGGTTTAGCTTTCACGCATTGAGACAACAGACAGCCAAAAACATCACTTGTTTCTCAACAATCTCAATGGTTTAAAAAACACACACAAAAAACAAAGGATGACTTAGCTTAATATTCTCGGTCAGCTTTGCTTAGAAACCTTCCCATTTCAAAACTAAATAGACAGATTGAAACAATACTAGAATAAACCTTTGGGTGAATAAGGAGTATTAGATGAAGAAGTAACAGCCAAATCTCGAGTAGATTATCTAATACCACTCAAAACTGAGAAGCACCAAGCAGCCATTTTTATTTATTTTTTATTTAGAGATTGAAATTAATTACCAACGAGTTTGTTAAAATTTGTAGCAAAAATTTACCAACCAAAGGAAAGGAAACAGTAGCTGCGTTCAGAGAAGGGAAGAATCAAAGCTTGCTACCGACAATCTCCGACTTTCCAATGAAAAAAGTTCTAAAATTTGAGTGACCCAATTCAGCTGTAGAACAGTAGAACACATAATGCCTTCACTTACGCAGAAATCTAAAAATTTATGTAATAGAGCTGATATGTGTTGAGTTTTTTTTTTTTTTTTTTAACACTGAACCAGCTCATTAAATTTCACTAGCCACATCATTATTTAACGGCCAAATCATCAATTGACAGACCATATAAACAAAATCCATTAGTGAGTAGTAGCAGTAGTGGATGAAGGGTTGATTTTGGGTAATTTTAAAAGGGTCAAAGTATAACTTGAGTCATTTTAAATATGAGAATTTATTTTGTTTTCGGCCCAAATGTGAAGGGGTAATTGCGATTTTTCTCTAAAAAATATGAAAGGTATTTAAGTAATCACACAAATAAAAGGTTGTTAATGTAATTTTAACATAAAGATTACTTTAGTAACTGTATAAATCGGATTCCCACAAGGCAGGGAATATAATCTCTGTTCCCACCATTAAAATTCTCCTAGGAAAAATTCCCTTCCAAACGGGAAGTCTCCGCTGGATCCATATCTAAATCATGGGGGGAGGGGTGGGGGAATTGCCATCCCTATCAAAGAAATATTTCTCCCATAAACATATAAAATTAAGTGAAGATATGTAAATAATTACAAACAATCCTCTCCCAAAGCTACAAGTTGATCTTTCAAATCAAAGAGAAGAGCATTGATTTTGATTTGTTTATGCAGTTATATGATTCCTTTAATTGCTTACTTTGGAGCCATTCAAAATTCTTAACTGTTTCATTATGGTGTTAGAATTTTTTATTCAGTCAACAAAAAATGAATTATGTTATAAATCCCTATGCTATTGTTGGACTTTGTCATGTTTGGACTAACATAGCGAGTAGATTTTCTTAAAACATGCATTAATAAGTGTTAAATACTACATTGACTACGTAATGTAGCCTATATATGAGTTTTAAATAAGATTTAATTTAAGTAAAACACAAACATAGAGAGAAGTCTTTTGGTCTCTACTTATAAATGCAGTATCTTTGTCCTATTGTGGATACACATCAACTGCATCTAAGTGATTAGTTACTCTCCCACAGCGATTGGGTTCACATTATCAATCATGGATTCCTCTTCCATCTCCTCAGGTATGGCTCTAGCTTGTAGTCTTTGCTGATATCATGTCATGAGTTGTACTAAATAGATCCTATTAAATCTTTCAAATGGTATCAGAGCTTTGGGTTTTAGTCTGCTTTATGACTATTATTGTTGGTTGAAATTCCTATTAATGGAATTATGTTTGTTTCATGGCTCATATACATATTATCCTTGACTTCATCTACTTTTATCAACTACATATGCTTGAATTCATGTTAATTAATTTTGAGCAACTAAGTATGAAAAACATTATGTTATTATTCCCGATTATGGAGGAATGGAGGAAGAAACGTTGAATTGGGTGTAGGTTGATCATCTTATTTCGAAAATTTCTACATGAAACCCTTCAATGGTGTTTTGTTTGTCCAAAATCCTAGACTAGGAAAACCGATTTTTCGCACAAATACACCAAAATCTCCAAGGGATTTGAAAATATACGAATTTTTTAGAATTTTTAACCCAAATACATATCCTTCTTCATTTTTTTTTTTTTCCAATTTTGCATGCACAAATAAAATTGTGCATGAACCTAAAAAGAAAGGTTGGGTGACGCCCTTAAGAAAAACATATTCTAAGAAATGTGCTGGGTAATTTGTAAATTATACCAGTAGCAAGAGGGGAAAAAAGTGTTTAAATTAAATGGAGAATTCCCAAACTGTAAAAGCTACTAAAAGTGAAGAGAAAACATATTTGCACATCCTTTTATATACACCCTAGTATATATCTCTTAATTTTATTTTATTTGTAAAAGTAAAATTTTAAACAAAAAAAAATAAAAGATTTAAAAAGGAAAAAAATAGAAATGTAAAAGTGGACGGGGAAATGTAGAAGTATATAACACATCTCAAAACTAAATTTGGGATAACTTGCCCAAGAGAATCTTAGCAGAAGTACTTTGCAATTAACAATCATGAATGAGTTTTTAGGAAACTTCATGAAAATCATTAGCTTCATAAATCAAAAGTTGAGTACTTACATTTTATCAGCATTCTACACTTATATATGCAAAGTTCATATAGAAAAGGCAATATAAATATTTGAGTAAAACCACTTTTTTGATCCTTCGCATTTGAAACCTTAATTACTTTTATCTCAAACATTTTAAATTTATCAATTTTATCTCTCACATTTCAAAATTATTAATTTTATCCCTAAACTTATCAATACTAATAGTTATTTATGGGTTTAGCAGGGATTTAAATTGTTGGGAAATACTATATCGATGAAATATGTATTTTAAAATGTGAATGACCAAATTGATTAAGATTTTAAATATAAAAATCAAAATAAGGTTTTACTCTAAATAATTCGTTACATTAATCAACAAATATATTAAGGTTGGAGATCATCAAGGCTAAATCAAATCCTGTATATAATTTGTAAGCTCTAGGTATTTCCCTATTAGTTTCTGCCGGGCATTCTTTTCATTCAACCGCAAAATACTTTCATAATAAAACTCAATAAAATATTTAATTTTATAGAAAATTTATCTGCTAGTCACATGTAAACACAATACATGATCAAGAATTAACCATTCAAAAGAACTCTCAAGCATTTTTCTCACTCTTACAGTTTCTTTTTGTATCTGTTTCTAGCTGAAAATCCCAAAGTGATGACAAAATTCAAGCGTTACTCTCTGAATATGTCCTTATATGCAACAACATCACTTTCGTTGCTCACTCATTTCAAGTTTTCTGCTTTTCTTGGCAATGGAAGCACATAGCTTTCAAGGCCTTAAGGATCTGTTGAAGCCTCCAAAACCAAACTTCTTCACCAGACAATATCTTCGTACAGCAACACTAGTAAACATGGAGGTTACCTAAAAGTTCAAGGAGAATATTGTTGTTGGTTATGAGGGTTCTTCATAAAAAAGGATCTCTTCCAAACCAAGTCGCCTAACTCGGCCAATTCTGATCTCTTTTTCTCGTCCTAGGAAAGATCTACCGCAAAATCTTAACACCAAGAACCCTATTGAGAGTTTGGTGGAGAATGGGAGTGAGAGAAAGCAGAAGATGATGCTTGGGAATGAGAATGTAGAAGAGATTGAGAAGAAAGAACCAATAACTCTGAATGTTTATTGGATTCCCCCACCTGTTGATGACGGAGAATAGGAGATTGAAGTTGTATCTTGATTTGTCAAAAGAAGATGAAGAATGAAAAGGAAAAAGAGGTGGTAATAAACAATGGCAAAGTGGAATTGAATGCAAGCAGGTCTATGTTGGTATTTTAATTTGGGTGTCCCTTTTTTTGCTCATGTTGAGTTTTTCTTTTTCTTTTCTCTTGTTTCCTTTCATGGTGCTGAATTTTTTGTTTGACAGACTAGTTTGTAATGTTAGCCTGTTTTCTTTAATGGAAGAGTTGGATTTGCTTGCCATCGGAAAGAGAAGGAGAAAGAAGACAAATCTTCTTGAAAAGTAATTTTTTGGGTAAATTTGACAATTAATTTTTTAACATCTTGGAGAAAATTTAATTTTCATGTCATTATATGATAAAATTCATTAAGTATGTTAATACTCTTAATTTGTTATTAGCTTACGCCATGAGTCATTGACACGTGTTTATACTATAATTCCTTGGAAAGAAGGAGAAAAAAAAAATCCAAGTTATGATAAAGTTTCTTCTTAAAAAGCAAATTTTACATCTAATTTGTCTATTATTGTATCGGCATCTTGGGCAAAGATAAATTTCTCCTATGCCATTAGATCATATCGTTAATTTGTTAAGTACATTAATATTGTTAATTCGTTATTGGCTTACTCTGTAGATCATTGATACGTGTTTGTGCTATGAGTTCATTAAAAACAAGAAGAAAAAGAAATAGTATGAACACACATAGTTTGTGCTTTTTTTTTCTTTTTTCTTTTTTAACATCCTCTTTTAAAATTGTTTTACATTAACTTCAGTGTTTGATTCAAGAAAAAAAAAAAAAAAAGGCAAAATTATACACAGATAAGTACAAATTCATTTTCCCATTATTCTTGTCTTGGTAAATGAGCATTTTTCTCTCATTTAACAATTTTCTCTCTTCTTACTCAAACAAAAAAACTTTATTAGTGACCATTAACATGTGAAAACTGAGAGCTTCCAACTCTGAACACTATAAAATGATTGAATAAAGTGTATTCATGTGATTCCTAAATTATCAAAATCCAAACTACACTGCTTAATTATATACATACATATAGAAGGAACCTACTTACTTCAAGAGTACTCTTGAATACTTCCTCCCTCCGATAACTTCTTTTAGATAACGATGTTCACCTATCTAACTATTGAATTATAACATTGATCATTCATGTTAAATTTTCAATTATTTAGTATTAAATAAAAGTAAAATATTTTTATTTATAATTTAATACATTTTTATTCGTAAAACTAAAGTTATATGATGAATTATTAATTAATTTTTAAGTTTTATAAATTTTGTGAGTATCATATACCATATGAGATTTTTCGATTCATTTGTTTGCCATTGAAAAGAAGATGAAGGAGAAAAACTGTGCTCACCCATAGACAAGACGCGATGGCGGCGCGCTGCTCACTCACAACCGAATGCCCTTAATCTGAAAACTAATTAATCTTTACCAAATATGTTTTGTTTTAAAAAATTTATTTGAAAATTAAAAACTTCCAGTGACAATTATCCTAAACAGGGTCTAAATCATCCTTTTCTTTTTCTCATATTTAATTCTAAAGTTATTATAGTAAATTCATTTAATTTTCCCTCTGTTTCCCTCCCCTCTCGTCCAACTAAAACCACACAAGGGGAGGTTATTCTCTCCCTCCCCTCTTTTGAACAAATACACTATAAACCTTCCACATTAAAGCCCGTTTGACACAACTAATTAGGCCGAATAGTTTAAAGGCTAATAAAATAAAATTTGATATTATAAAATATTTGATTTTATATTGTATAAAAATTAATTTTTTAATGAAAATTTCCAAAGTTCTTCTATGTTATTCCTTTGTCATGGATTTTAATTTTTTTTTTCTTTGTCTCACATTCAAATTTATTTATTTTTTTAATTGATCAAAGTAGTTGGACACCGGGAGTTATAATGTCATTATCCAAGAATTTTCAATGAAACTAATTAACAACTCTACTTTAATTTTTTTATTATATTTTATCTATAAAAACTTCAAACAATAAAAAATAAATTTACTTTTTAATAATACATTAAGGTATAATCAGGACAAAAAAAATTAAATTACTAATACAGTGATAAACTATATTAAGTGAAATTAACTAAAATTAATCATATAAACTTATTTAATACAATATGTATACTAAACACAGTATAAAATTTGATAGAAAATTCAACTTATACTGTTTGCCAAGCACACCCACACTTTAAACGTGCACTGCAATGGAATAGTTCCAGGAACTCATTCAAAATTTGATTATAACTATTTGAAATTAAAAGAGCAATTTTTGTGCCTAAGAACAATTTTATGAACATAAATGAATTAAATAATAATATTCCATTTACCCAAAAACAAAATAAAGAGTTGTAATTTTAAAAAATTTTGACTTTGAATTCAAACACAAGAATATACACACGTTTTGGTAACTAAGTACACAACTATTCCACAATGGCCAACATCTTATGTCAAATTTTGTTATTGTCCTAATCTGTATCTTAATGATATTTTAATTTTGGACAACACATCACAAAACTTACAAAATACTCATGTCACAACAAATAACAATGTATAGCACGTGAGCATTTACCATTAGCTTTAAAGGCAAACTAAAATTGTCCCAATTGAAATTTAAAATTTTATAAGAACTCAATTTAGAAAATAAAATGGCAAGACGGAAAAATTGAAAAATAAAAATTTCACAAGGACAAATCTACTATAGTAGTTTTTTAGGCATCAAATCCACTCAGCCTTGTTATTTATTGAGACATCAAATCCACTTTCACAAGGACAAATCTACAATAGTATTTAATAGGCATCATAAAGTCATATACATAACAACCGTCATCAAGACTAAAACCTGGGTTGAAAGAACTGTAATTACTAACAGGCTACAGCAGAGACAAGACAAATCCAAGTACTAGACTCCACCTCCATGTACAGGTAGAATATCATTTTGTACATCCATTTAAATTCTGAGCTAAAAGAGACTTCAATTTGCTTACCTCCATCAACATTTGACACCTCCACAAGCAATAACCCACAGTATTACAATTAAAATAAGGATTGCTCCTCCCACCATCAGCTTCATCTGGAGATTCTGCAGCCACATCTTCCTTCTTAGCTGCCTGCCTTGCCTCTGGAAGCTGTCAGCCTAGACTCGAAAGCAACATCCGAATGAATATGCACAACATCAGTAAGTAGCAAATAATCTTCTTCAATGTACAAGGGATGATACCTACCTGGAACTGTAAGTTCTCTGTTTTATCCACTAGAAGTTCAATCTTCTCCCCGCGATCCAAAACCTACGATCCAGTAAGGGTAAAGGCTGTTATTGAAGTGCTTAAAACTTAAACGACTTTTATGGCTTCCTCAGGTGAGAACCAAAAAAGACTAGAAACACCAGAACCACAAAGCAGACAGCAACAACTTTGAGGTGCCAGTTTATATGTAATACCAACTTATTTTCCATTGTACTATGACAAAACCTTCATAGGAAAGAAAATACAAACACAAGGTAAAAACTCAGAAATCAAATTTTGGATCTATTATAAGAGTGTTTTTGGTAGGCAGGAATGGCAATTCTATTACTGGCTGCAGTACATGGGAAAGGGCGATTTATGGTCATTAAACATTTTTTATCCATTATTTATTATTTATGATTATCAAAAAAAATTTATCCCTCATCCTCTGGCATAGACTCTGCTTGGTAGTGGTTATCGAACTCACTTCACCCAACTAAATATGGTTATCAAATTTTTTTATCCATTATTTCTTATTTGTCTTACAAAAGAACGTAAGCTTTAACTAATGCATGGCATTGAACTTTTCTCTCCTACTATCTATTAATCAATTCATATTAATCATTTAAAAAAAAAAAAAAGTTGACACATCAGATGGTGCCAGGGTTCTAGTGAAAAAACCATAATGATGAATTCTTCTTTCAAGAGTCAGTCTCTTCTAAAATCTTAAAATTAGCTCTGTACTAGACAACCATGTGAATGGTTTAACCACTAGATAATTCCCCTAAAATTAATATTAGTTGCAGCTGTCGTCATTGTTCTTGTTAAAAGAAGAAAAATTAATCAAGATGTATTGGAGTGGTATAAGCACAAGGATAATTTTACCTTCTACCCCACCCCACCCCACCCCACCAACACAAAAAATAAAATAAAATAAAGAAAGAAAGAAGGAAACAAACATGAAACCACTGTTAATATTAAACTGTTGAGTCCCATGGAATATCTACCAAAGAAACCTCTCTAAGCCCTTAGTGCAGAAACATAGTGCTTTAAAACAGAGTCATTATGTATTATGAAAGATATCTACTCATGATACTAAAATCATAAAATTAAAAGACAAGGATGGATGTAGAAATCTGTTTACATAGCCTTTTTTTGGGATTTAAGGCACTATAGTTATAGAATTCAAGCTTAGGCTTGAAGAGTGAGAGTCAATTGAGCCATAACTATGAATGATAAGAATGAATTTTAGGAGATAAAAACGGTGGCTGATAATTATTCTTGCTAGACCTTCTAAACAGGTGCAAACTTAGGAACCTTAATTGCTAGGTTTGCCTTTCCCGCATAATAAAACGAAGGATATATTTAGTTTCTTGAGTTGGCAAGAGCGTGGGCATGGATATAATAAGAAAGCAGGAATAGTACTGCATGGAGAACAAGAAATTAACAGTAATAGAAAACAATAAGAGAGAATCCATGGCCAAAAGCTTAGAGTAGATTCAAGATAGCATAATCAAGTGAGTTTCCATATCCAAGCATTCCTATAAATGATGCAAAAGACTCTGTCCACCTTTTCCACATAGAGGTAGCCTATTTATTACAAAAGTACCCAATGGCTAAACTTCCTATTCAAAGAAAGGGCCCTACAGTTTCTAAAAGTAAGATCTCAATGTAAACTTCAAAATGCATAAATACCATGCATGGCATTTCCTGAAATCATAATATGTCCCTGAAAAGTTTAAAACCCCTGAAGATTCCAAAACATAAATAAATCGAAGACAACAATCTGCACTTCCCAATCCTGCGCTAGATAGGCTTATTTTAGGAACTAATTAGGAAAATAACTAGGTAATCACAGATTTATCTAAGTAATCACAGATTTATCTAACTTATGAAGAATATACATTATTAGGTATTAAAATGGACAAAAAGATTATTTAGCATAAAGCATAAGGTTTAATAATTTATTCAAAGTCCAGAACCTGTGAGCAACGTGGAGTAACAGTCTAACCACAGGTCAAGTAGTTTTGAATGATTCATACAGAAACAGATCCAGAATTAACAAGCAATGTACAATCAAACATGCTGGGTCTACTGCATGATCCACATCCACCTTTGCAGCTTCTATTTAAGTCATAGTTCAAATAAAGCTGCAATTTTTGTTCCACCTATTAACTACTTTGCTGCTCAAGTCATAATTCAAACACAGCAGCAATCCTATTGTGAATTTTCAACAGTTGGGTTTAAATCTCTTTTATTCAACAATGAAATTAAACGATGGTGCTTCCATAATTCTAATTCAAGAGCAGAGCCGCAAATTTTACCATCAAATCTCATGCCCACTCCAATTTAAAATATATAAAAAGAGATTTAAATGTCCAACACTTCAAATGCAAAAGCTGATCATTCTTGATCAGAGATTAAATACAGTGTTCCCAGAACAGACACAGGCCCTGTATTACTACTCATAATATGATTCCAAACACCAAAGCCAAAATCATTGGAAAGATGTCACTTAAGAATCAGCAGCAAAATTTTGTACCAGTGCCACAATATTTTACCTTAATGGCATATTGCTCCTTAAATCTACCAGAATTAAGCCGTTAGATGCAGATTGTCAATTTAGCTATCTAGCAATGCAAACAGAATATTTTCCTTTGTGTATGATTAAGCACAAAAAAATAATTAACATGTATCATCTTCCAAGAGGATATTTAGTCCAGAAAAGTTTCCTTCTGTTATCACAATTTAACTTCATGAATAAGCAAATTCTCAATGAGTATAAGAGAAAAAAAACTATATATAATAGGAAAAAAAGAAAGGACCAAAAATACCCAACCTCTCTAGATCCTCAACAAATAAACTGTAAACATAGTGCTAACAAAAGATAACAATGAGTAAATGAGATTGCAGGAAGGGAAATGGGCAATCCCGGATGCACTTCTACAAGACTACTAGTAGACCCAACAGTATGCTCGCTATTGAAGGAAACAACTTTAAGTGGTAAAATAGAAAAAAGAGTAAAGATGACCCTCAGATTATGTCCAACTCACATCACCCTCTAGCAGCTTCCCCCAGCCACTCTCAAAAAATGGATGAAAGATGAATTACATTGGCAATTGGTCAGCATTTCCATAAAGAAGCAGGAGTAAAAATAAATGATATAGTGATACCAACCAAAAGTCAAGACAGTACCAATATTCATATGGATGGATCAGCTTGCAATGAAACATTTACCTTCTCAATATTGTCCATCATTATCCCCTTAACCTCAGATATTTGAGCCTTCAATTTTGATAGTTTACTCATTTCCTCAGGATGGTTAATGCAGTATTCCATGTGCTCCTTAAGCCTTGGGCTGTGTAACAAGATCAATGATCAAATACTAAAAACAGCATACTGCAGTGAAGAAACCTAAAATTTAAACAGGTTCAAACAGATGCAAACCCAAATTCTCGGTCTAGATTGTATGCAATGCTAAATCTGTCCTCAAATAAATCATCGTCATCTTCATCATCAGCAAGTGGATGTCCTTGATTCTTAATGCTAGCACCATAGCGCTGTTTAAAGTCATCCTTCACCCGATCAAGAAATACAAATGGCACACTCCTTCCAACTGACTCATCCGCAACAACAAGAAAAACTGCATGGGAGAGAAACAGGTTTACCCATTAAAAGGAGAACAAACACTAATGATACTTAAGAACAAATGAGAAGAATCAATACCAAATCCGTTGTCAATGAGGAAGTTAAATGTGTGCCCATCACATGAGTATGTGTATTTGCTGCTATTTGAAGGGAGCTTCTGCAAGCATTGAACAGCAATCGTACTGAAGTTTCCCGAGTAAGGCGTGTGCTCTGCTAGCACAACAGTCCCCTTTGCAACAAAGCTATATATTAAACCTCTCTGACTCATCTCCACAAAGTCCCACGACCAGAAAACGCAATCTCACCAAAAACCAAATCCAGTAATTACCTATCCAAGTTGTACACCATAAATTCAATCAGAACGATTCACCCACAAAAAAAACAGAAAAAGAAAAAGAGTGAAGACCCATCAGATGCAGTACTTAGCACCCAGTAATATGTAGGCCACAATTTAGGTCAAAATCTAAAAATTTAATCAACAAAAAACTGCAATCCTTTTGACAGACAAAAATTCCCAGTGAACAGTTACTAAGCAGAACTGTTTGGGTCAGCGGAAAAGATCAAAAACACCGAATAATCCATGACTTTGTTTTGTTAGATTATTTCGAATACAAGCAAACCAAAAAATCCCAACAGAACACAAACCTAGCTTAACCAAAGATAATAGTGAAGAAGCCTTAACTCCCGAATCCTGATCCAATCGGAAAATTATCCAATTTGACGAAGAATTTACCGATCGAATTGAAAAATGAATGAATAAAAGCAAAGAGGTAAGGGCGAGAGGAGAACCTGGACAAAGACTGAGATATTCGATATTTTGCTTCCTTCTTGTGCAATAAGTGATGTCAGAGATCGAGGGTGACAGCGGCTTAATCCGCTTCCAAGCGACGTGCTGGAAGCGTTAATAAAAGCGCAAATCAGATTTCGTAAAATCATTTTTCTTTAGCGAAAATTGCATATTTGTCCCTCTTATTTGTGTGTTATCAATATGGTCTCTCAATGAAAAGGTCTTATCAATTTACTCCCTAAAATAAGTGACGGACCAAAATAGGAGTCATATTTTGTCTCACATTCTATTTCTACCCCTCTTTTATAGGGCATTCTTATTCTATATATTCTTATTACTCAAAAAATTAATGAAATAATATACATTCACAAATTAACACATTTAAAGTATTGGTTTATAATTCTTGACCAACTAAATGAGATAGAATATGGAATGGAAAGAAATAACATGTTTGTTCATTTAAAAGAAATTATATCATTTAAAATTATAAGACATTATTTAAAAAGTTCTACATTTAAAATATAAGGCATTTTTTTTTTATTTTAGAGAATAATTGATAATATTTTTTAAAAATACCCTTACTCAAAGTCTTGAGTTAATTATTGCCCGTATATTTAATTCAAGAGACAAAATATTAAATAAGACAATATGAAAAGAATAATACATTTAATTTTAATTATTTAACTATATTTTTTAGATATAAAATAAATAATAATATCGTTATAATTTTAAAGAGAGGAATATCACATTAAAGTTGATACGATCAAAACACTATCACATGTGGTCAAGCTCAAATGGAGAAAGTCTTCACTCCAAGAGAAAGACTAGTAACAAAGGCAAGGCTAGTGATAGAATCCAATTCACCACCATGCTTGTTCAAGCTCAAATGCAAACAAATTTTTCTATTGGAGAAGACTCAATTGCAAAAGTGGGGGCTGGGAGATGAAAGAGGCTTTGAATGAACTTATTCATAACGCTTGGGCCAAACAAAATTCTTTCCCATATGACAAAATCACTAGTCAAATTCGTCCTTAGCATTATTTGGTATAAAGATGAAGTTATTGAGAGAGTTTCGGGTTGTAGCACATCAAATTTGGCCATTTCTTTTAATATATTCCAAAATTTTTGAATACATATTTCATATGTATAGAACTTTAATTTTTGGAACATAATTTACTTAATAAATTAAAATTTTGGAATAAATAAGATATGGGTGATAAATATTTTTTAGTGTTTAATATTAGACTCTTATGCCCTATTGTTGTGCTTAAGGGATAAATTAACTAATATTTATATCATTGAAGTCTAATTGAAATTGTTTTGCATTTCACATTAATTTTATTATTTTAAGGTCGAATTTACTTGTTATGAAATTCTTGAATTCAAGACAAGATCGAATTGACCTCAATGCAATTGGGTGAACTTCTATGCTTGGAATTAATTGGAGAAAGACACAAGTTCATAAAGTTATGAAGTTTGGCATAGTTGCAATTTATTTATCCTTAAGGGCAAGTTTATAATTTGACATAGTTAGTGAAGGGTATAATTGTAAATCTACCCAAAATCTCATTTCCCCCTTTTTACATTAGATTTTTCCCTCTTCTCCCTCTCATTCACGCCCTCCTCTCTCTCACCTAGGTTCAGTTTTTCTCTCTTCTCCTCCATGGTTGCCTCCATGCTCAAGAGAGGGTAGAAGCCTTGCAATCACCTTAGGGAAGCTTAAAGACCACCGGGTGACCCTTGAAACTTGAATATTGTACTCTTTTGATATTTTAGTTCAATGAATATATGAGTTTACTGCTGGAATTCGTGGTTGCTAGTTGCTCTCTTTTCTCCATGATTTTTGCCATATTTCTGATGAGTTATTCATGTTTTATGGTAAATTTATGATTGTGATAATTATGGATGGGTTATTCTTTGGTTATTGCTTGAATTTAGAGGTGTCTAGGGTTTATGGACAGTTGAACAATTCTGAGATTGAGTGGGTTTTGGTATTTAAGTTTGTTGATTGCCTATTTTGCTCGGGTTATTGTTTAGAATATGTTTAATCTCTTTAGCCATATGTTAGGCGGTGTCTTAGTAGGAAACCTAGAGTTTGCTCTCAGGCTATAAGGAAAATCTCGACTTAATCTCCATTGATTAAGCTAAAATGAAATTTAGGTTGAAGATAGAGTTACCGGTGGTTAAAAAGTCCCTAGGTTAATTACATTTCATTAATTGTTAGTTTTAGCTTACTTGTTATTGTGTTACTTGTTGAATTGATTTCTTTGTTATTAAAAACCCCCAAATTTCAACTGAGAAAACTAAGATATGTATTAGTGGTTCTCCGTGAATACGACATTGTTGAAAATCAAAACTCAAAATTTATAAATTGGCTGCCACCTATAGTGTCACCACTATAGGCCGCGTCAATGGGATTAAAAGAAATAAATATGTATAAAAAGAATTAACCATAAAATTATGGAGCTTGGGCTATGGGTTATACACGGGTACATTCAATGTGGGCTGAATAAATGTTTTATAATTCTTAAGAATATTTTGCACGATTTTAGTCTTAATAGTCAAATGAGACTTTTCATTTCTCTATATTCATTAAGTATTTTTGAATTTCAAGAGTCTTGTTATTTACCTGGGTTTATTAATTTAGGTTTGTGACTTTTGTGAGTCCTTAGGTTTTTATTTCCTAGACTATCTCATTCCTTATGCTAATTAGTCAAATCCCTAGGTTCTTATTTTCAAGAATAAGTGGTTTATAAAACCGAAATTTTGTGAACAAACTAGAAGACTTGGTTAAATGAAATTTGTCCTTGTGAGGCTTTTCTCTAAGTTTTTTTGAAAACTTGGTGATCTTATTAAGAATTTCCCAAATCCTTGTGGCATTCATATCACTTGTGTTCTTGTCTCTTTATAACATTGGGTTTTAAGTGTTATACCTTAGATTCTTAGCTCAATATAGCCAACGGATGTGGGTTGAGGCTTCTTATAAGTCTATTATAGCTTTTTAGGGAGTGTTCTAAATATTGATGTTGAGTTTTTGAGACTGTTTCTCAAGGGTTTGCACATTTTAGTAGCAAAGCATGAGTCCATGTGTATTAATTGGAACAACCCTCCAACAATAAAAAATATCATAAAATAAAACTTCTTCACATACCTAAGGAAGTTTCACAAGTTACAAAGCATTATTTTCAACTATTTATTAAATGATGACTTTAACTAACTAGTAAAAAAAAATATTATAACTTTCTTCTCATAACTTGAAATTGACTGTTTTTTTATTCATCTAAAACTAGACATCATAGCTTTTCAATTACAACTCACATGCCAATTTTGGGCTTTGTTTGAGGGTCTAATTTGTGCATCAAAGTTGGGTCAAATTCTAGACAATCAAACAACTTAGTCAACAAAGCTTGGGCTTGCAGGACTATTTGGGCTGAGCCTTGTGTTTCTTCGTTAAGATACTCTCCTATCACAAGGAACAAGAATAAAGGAGAATCTAGCCAAATTAGTACAACCAAATCCAAATTGCTAAATTGTGTCTAGTCGCCTAAGAAATCTCTTTTTCTAATATTTCACTACACAACAATATTTGAAGCACTATTCCTCCCCCCCCCCCCCCCCCCTTCCTTAGGTAACTTGCAATTTCTCTCTCTCTCTCTCTATTTTTTTGTTTATTTATTTATTTAAATTTTTTTTACTTCTATAATGTGGAAGATATCTTCCAAACAATTTTTCTATAGTTACAAAGTATTCAAAAATGAAGGAATTAGAGTCTTTTTAGCTACGTTTCTCTTTCACAAATTTAGTGATATCGATGTAATTAAGTTAATTAAAACCAAGAATATCAAAGTATGCCAGGGAAACAAGGAATCGTACAGAAAAAATTTCAAGGACTCACAAGGAATTGAAAGGAAAAAAAAAAAAAACACCAAACAAGAGCATTTTTCATTTTTTCAAGAGAAAAACTCATTTTTCCTCTTTGTATTATCGTTAATTCTAAAAAATATTTTTCATATTTTAAATTAAATAAAATGAATCATCACATTTTAAACAAAGAACAAGAATAAACTTAATTAAGATATTTTTTTTTTGTTTATATAAAAGATTTACTTTTGTTCTTAATTTAAAATATGAAGGTTCATTTTATCTAGTTTAAAATGTGAATATCTTTTTTAAAATTAAAAAAATAATTTGAAAGACAAAAAATAATTTTTTCTCTTTCCTAAATAAAGGAACTATGGGTACACAAATGAAAATAAAGAGACCAACGATAAAAAAGAAAAGAAAAAGGATTGATGCATCTATTGTGTCAACCAGGGGCTCTAATGCAAAATTTTGTGAAGCTCAGTCCCAATCTTATTGATATAGGTATAGACTCAAACAATGAAAGGGAAAACAAACACACATCCAACAAAAAGAGTTAACTAATACCAATAGCCAAGCTACCAATTGTGATCAGAGAGTGCCTAGACCAACATTTCCGTCCCTTTGTGCTATAGTCATGAAGAGCCACAGTGCTCAATTCTTACACTATAACACCAGAGCACAGTCAAGGAGAGGTCAATCATGCAGAGAAGAAAGAAGAAGAACTGCTCTTGTTAGTTACCAACAAAGGAGGCCAAGATAATTTTTTGATTGTGGTGTCCTAAACTCATCAATCTAAAGGTTTCTAGTTTTTCTCATCTCTTATTCTTCTTCTTTCAAAACAAAAACCTTTACGTTGACTTAAACTAGCTATACAACTCAACACTAACAACCCCCTAACAGAATCAAATTCTGTAGTGGCTATTAACTTCCTTACTAATGATTGTTTAAAAACTCACCCTTGGAGTATGTTCCATCATGCTTTTATGTTAGAGAAACAGAAGCTGGAGAATGCCAAGCTGCTACACAACTTTAAAGAAGCGAATCAAGTAGTTGATGGTTTGGCAAAGAACGCCCTTGAAAGCAATGAAGATCCTGTCAATTTGAATGAAATTGCCTCTTATATTAATCGTTTGTTTTTAGCGGATCATATGGGTTGTCCAACACCCAGGCTTTGTAATCGTGGAACCTGACCTTCAGTTTGTGTACTTGTTTGTTGTTTTAATGAATTCCATTTTCTCCAAAAAAAAAAAGTTTACTCCTCTCACTTTTTTTAGGTGTAAAGAAAGACGTAAAAAAATACTTGAAAAAGTTATAAAAGGTGATATCGCAGTTAATAATATTTTCAAAAAATATAGTTTTTAAAAGAATATAATGATGCCATATAATTCATGTAACCAATGTTACCTAGTTGATTAAGGCTTGTTGTTATTGTTTCACTTTAAACTCCCAAACAAACATCTGATAGACTTTGAGGTCATCTTTGTCTCGTATTATCTCTGAAGTACCCTTTGCAAAACCCCTTTACACTATGAAGTGGCTTTCAGCAGAAGGGAGACATTGCATTTATAGTAAAACCAAATTGAGACATGGGAAGTTTAGGGACAAAATTGAAACTCGCTACTATTATTCCCATGCTAGCTAGTTAGCATACACTCTTTCAGAAACGAAACATAAGTACAGGTCTTGAAGTATGAACATATCAAGAACATAAGGAGGGAATAATTATTTGGAAAACATGAGATTCACAATAGAATTACAAAATAGCACCAAAAGGACAAAAGTAATTTGGAAAAGTTACTAAGAAATCATTAGATCACATCAAATCCTTTATCAGAAGAACGCTATAAAAAGTTCTTAATACAAACAATATATCATCTATGGATTTTGGTTGCCATCAACTGAGTCAAAGCAATGACTTTCTCTGTAAATTCAATATGTTGTCCATCTCATAATATTTGAATGCAAAGCAAAAACATAAATTCATTTTGCACAAAAAGATAAAAGGGAGGTAGTATTTAGGTTATATCACATATTAGATTTATTATCCATACAACTTGTGATAAATTACATTATAAGTTTGCTAGCTAATCATGCCAACTGATATAACTGCTCCAAACCACCAACTTGCGATAAACCTGGAACAGGAAAAAAAGAAAGAAAGAAAAAAGAAGTAACGAAAGTCAAATTTAAAGAGGAGAAAAAAGACCTAGACATAATTTTAAATTAAATTATGTGTTAGAATTTTTATACTTGCCATAGCAATCATCAGGTGATGAAAGGTCAACTGTTAGTATTTGCCAAGCTAATATTCTTGATGCAGCTGCTAAAAATACAATAATATGGCCAGCCTACACAACATTTAATGACTTAGAATGAATTAGATTGACATTTTGTAAATTTGCAATTGATCCATCATTAGTTAAGAGAAAGAACATGTGAAAATAAGTTAAATACCTGTATTAGTGTTAAATCCAGCGAGAGCAAAACAAACTATGCACGCAATTCCAAATCCAATAATCCACTTTTTTGCTGAATCACCAAATAACAATGCTGTTGATTTGACTCCGGTTTCAGGTCATCTTCTTTATCCTGAATGCCAAGGTTGATCGGGCCCACCATGTTCATACAAATAAAAAATGCATATCATCATCATTACACTACCTTTTTGAGATTATTATAGTTATAGGACTATCAATAATTATCATAGAGCAAAGAGGCATGCAATTCTATTTAATTTAACTTGTACCTGATGTGCATATATAGTATCATTCACCATAATGCCAAACATTATAGAGCCATAAGAGGCAGCAAAATCACTAAATTCAGATTTCCCTCAACTGTTTGCCATCCTAATAGACTTTCCCAGCCAATGGTCAGACCAAGATAGGTTGAGGCTAAAGAACATGCGAAAATAGTCACATAAAAGTATAAGAAGAATAATCAATGACATTTGATTGTCAGTAAAAAAAGATGCACAAAAAGTATGTAATTAATTATATATTCTTGAATTCTGCATAATAATTGCATATTTTCTTAAATTACTCGAATTATTAAAGAACTATGTTTATATGAGCATTTAATGATGAAAAGGGGATGGCAGAGAATAGAAAACAGGATTTCAAATATATTTGGTTTTGAGAATGTGATAATTAAAAAAGAATCACAATCAACAAATTGTTCATTTAGTGAAAAGCAGATTGAGCACTAAGATGTTTTAGATTGAGGGGTTGACTAGATTAATCAAATGGTTAGATCAATTGTGAGATTTCAAACTAATCTAATTAATTGATATAATTAGATTATAATTTATTTATAAGTTGATGATAGAATCACAAGAAAATTAGATTGTCGCTTAGGTTGATTGTATTATTATTATCCATTTGCTGTTTTGTTATGTTTCATTTCTTTTTGTGTTTTGTATTTATTTTATTTTAATTACATTTTTATTTTATCTAATTAAAACTCCCATTTTATATTTAAAAATAATTGAGATGTACTTATTTGATTTTTCAAATATTTAACCTGAGTTGAACCTATTTGTGATATCAAAATTTCATTTGGTAGCAACCTAGAGTTGCCACACTCTGGGAAGCTTGTCAACACGCTTCAATAATCTATAGGGTAAACTAGTAATGAATTAATGATATTCACAAGCATAACAAATTAACTATATGATCTAATAGCATGGTAAAATTTCTCTTCTCCAAGATATTGACAAATTAATAACTTGTGCTATGCCTTTAGTTCCACGCATTCTATAACATAGACACGTGTCAATAATTTATAAGGTATACTAGTAATGAATTAATAACTTTCACAAACTCCACGATTTAACGTTATGATGTAATAGCGTGGAAAAATTTATCTTGTTCGAAATGTTGACAAATTAATGGTCAAATTAGATGTAAAAAATTTTGCTTTATAAGAAGAAATTTTATTTTCGTTGGGATTTTTCTTTTCTCCTTCTTTCAAAGGAATTTATAGTATAAACATGTGTCAATCAGTAAGCTAATAATGAATTAACAATATTAACGTAATTAATAAATTTTATAATATAATGATATAAAATATTAAATCTTCTCTAAGATATTAAACTAATTAATTGTCAAATTTATCTCAAAATTCACTTTTTCATGAATAATTTTTTGCATGAAAAGTGAATTTTTCGATAAATTTCACAATTAATTTGCTAACATCTTGGAGAAGATTTAATTTTTTTTATATCATTACATTATAAAAATTATTAAGTATGTTAACATCGTTAATTCATTATTAACTTACACCATAAGACTTTGATGCGTGTTTATACTATTAATTCCTCGAAAGGAATGAGAAAAAAAAAAAATCTACTCAAAATAAAATTTCATCTTTAAGAAACAAATATTTTTACATCTAAATTGACCATTAATTTGTGAACATCTTGAAGAAGAGAAATTTTCCAACACTTATATTATATCGTACCGTTAATACGTTGACTTTATTAATATCTTTAATTTGATACTATTTTACCCTATAGATTATTTACACGTGTCAATAACAGACACACACGAAACTAATAGTATAGACACGTGTTGGTGATCTATGTAATAAACTATTAATGAATTATTAACGAAATCAACGTACAAAATGAATCGATAATATGATATAATAGTATAGACATTTTATTTTTCTTTTTTTTTTTTTTGTTCTTCTTCGAACAAATAGTGTAGACATATATCAATTCTTCTTATTTTACGGTTATTACATAAATGATTGATGTCGGTAAATAGTATTTGTTCCATAAAATCCTCTTTAAAACTGTTTTACATTGCTATTATTAATTTAAAAGTGTTAGATTTAAGAAAAAAATGAAAAAAAAAAATTTAACATAACATTCTTGCCTTGGTAAATTATAAGGGTACTTTCAAACTAATATAAATTACATCGAACCTATTAAGCTGAACTAAATCGTGTTAAAACTTATTAAACTTGACTAATGGTGGTTTGAGTCGATTCAAAATATAATTAAACCGTCAATTCATTTTTGTCCCAAACTGAACTAACAATTTCAAATTACTTCTAACACAAACTAAACCGACATCAACATTTCAGTTTGTGATATTCTCAAACCGAAGTACACCAACATTTTTCTCTCATATTTTTCAATTATCTTTCTGCTTACTCTAAACAAATAAACTTTTTCATTATTAAGCATTGACATGTGAAAACTGCTACATACATAGAAAAGAATTCCAACTTTTTTTTTTCTTAGTAGAGAAAGCTTCCAATTTGAACACTAGAAATTGATTGGATGAAGCATATCTAAGTGGTTCCTTGACTTAATAATGACTTGTATGTATTAAGTCATAATTAAATGGTAAATATAGAATAACCAATTGAAGAATGTTAATTTTGACCTGAAAATTCATATCCCTTAATCAATGGATTTTGTTAATCTGGACAGGTATTAAATATCTCTTATTAATTATAAAGATTTTACATATTATTATATCCTTTTATTAATTGTTAACATTAATTATATGTCTCATTAATGCATTATAATTTTTTTATATGATTTTTATGTTTTGTGGATTTAGAATTTAGGTTTTCGGGTTTATGTTTTGGGGTTTAAAATTTGTGTTTTAGAGTTAGGAATTAAGTTAAGGATTTAAGGTTTAAAGTTTATTTTTATGATCACGAGTTTATGTTTAGGGTTATATTTAGCCTTAAGATTATTGTGTAGGTTTTAGGATTTTGTTTTTAGGTTTAGGGTTTATGTGTAGTGACAAGCTTCCTAGTGTCTATCAATTTAATTTTCAGTCTTACAATAAAGTTTGACTCAAAGCCAAATTCTCGAATAATCAAATGAATACGTTTTAATTATTTCTAGGTATAAAATGACATTGTTTGATCAGATAAAATAAAAATGTAATTAAAAAAAATATAAAAAACCAAAAAAATAAAAATAAAACATAACAAAACAATAAATAGATAATTATGCAACCAAGGTGATTATCCAATCTCCCTTACTTATAGATATATTCGAGTCCAATTATGCTAATTAATTAGATCAACTAGAAATCTCGTAATCAATCTAACCAGTAAATTAATCAAGTTGATCTCTCACTATATTGAAATTCCTACACCTAGCTTAGTAATTTTTACTGCACAATTGCACATAATATGACTAATGAAACTAAACCTAACTCCAACCACAATTGTGCATCAAGATTAAGCATATATTAACGTAGAAACCAAATTACTAGTCAATCAAATTAAGTTCTATCTCAAGGCAATTAATCATAAGGTCATCAAACTAGAAAATCACAAGCCAAAACAAGAATCGTGTACACAAATCTCCATATATATATATATATATATATATATATATATATATATAATCCAAGCAAAAGAAATATGAAATAGAAATACACAACTTTCATAAAACCAAAGTAAATATAAGAATTTAGTTTCAAGAGCTAAACCAGAGGTCTTCAAGTCATCATAGATTGGTCACACCCAAAAATTGAGAGAAAAAGTGTCTAAGTGGGAAGGAAAAGGGGAGGGGCGGCTGTCTCATGGGGGAATCTGAAAATGGCCTTAAAAAGGGGTGAAAACCCTAGTTTCTATAATTACAATTATGCCATCAAAGTGTACAAATTGACCCAAGTACCCTTCATTAAATTTTTTTGTAATTCCAAACTTGTCCTAGCTAAAATGTTGACTTTAGCTCCTCCTTCTTGACTCATGAAATTGTGTTTACTCCAAGTCTAGTTTTGAAAATAAAAATTTCATAACATATAAATTAGACCTAAAAAGAAAAAAATTAATATAAAATGTAATTAATTATAATTAGATTTCAATGATATAAATAAGCTAAAGTCATCTTTTAAATGCAAAATCAAGACATAAGAGCTAAGTACAAGAGTGTAAAGATAAATACTAAAAAATGTCTATCATGTAAGTTTTAGAATTTATATTTAAAGTTTATGAATTAGATTTAAGGTTTAAGTATAAAATTTAGAGTTTATAGATGAAAGAGAAAGGGTATAAAAGTCATACAAAAAGATGAATTATTAATGGGTTATATAATTAATGTTAACTATTAATGAAATATGTTTTAATATGGGAGTTGTTGAAAATTAATAGGGGTTCTAATTTATATTTATCCGTTAACAAAGCCCATTATTACCAAAATTAATGTTAAAGATATACTGAACAAGTTCCCAAATTTGATTTATGTAAATACATACCCTCCTTCATCACTTTCCAATCCTACTCAAGTAAAATTGCATATGAACCAAAAAGTGATTCAATGTGATTTTTCCATATACATCGAAATTAAGTAGAAAGCATCAGTTTATCTTTTTTTTTTTTTTTTGCAATTTTGAATTTCATTGATGACTCTTAAATCCCGTTTACAAACGTACAAAAGAACACAAGATAAAGAAAATGGAATATTATTTGGTGTCTTCTGCATATAAAAACAATTTTCTGAAGTTACACTGAGAATTATTTGATGTCCAACTTGTGTGTCATACATTTTTTTTTTATCTCGTGTCATGAACTTTTTGAAGTGTAATATATACTTTTCCTACCACCGTCCCCTTTACAATGTCCCCTCTATATAACCAAAAATCAATTATTACGAAATAACAAAAAATAATAAAGCCATTAGGATCACCATGCACCCCAAGAAAGAAAAAAGAAAAAAGAAAACGAAAGCCATTAAAATAATTAACTTGGCCCTCCCGCAAACCTACAAAATAACAAAATTAAAAGCAAAGACTAACTTAATTAGATATAAGTTAGCCTCATATATAGATTCAATTAAAGCCCTAGCTTTGCAAAGCAATATTAATACAGAAACTGTTTGATGGATTTCTTTCAGCCATTTGAATCATATTACTAGATGGAAGATTTTCTTATTTTGGGCTGATGGTGGTGACTTATACGGGGGTCATTTTCTGAAGAGCTAAGAGGTAACACAGAGAAACTCATTAACTTTCTTTTTTTTCAATTATGCCCTTAAATGAATTGTAAGATAAGATTTAGAGAGAACAAACATGTTTACTAGGCTGAATTTCTATACTTGTGTCCCTATTTAATCAATGTCAAGAAGATATTCAATGACAAAATTTCAGCGCATTCTTGCTTCAAAATTTGATCAATTTGCATATAAATGCTTGTGATGGGTTAACCTAATTTTCACATATTTTGCTTGGTTTATTTGTGAAACTTTAGCATCTTGAGATCATTAAAAGCGAAATGGTGGTTGAGATATATTGCTTGCAAAGAGATACACCTCAACAAGGAGTAGGAATGCCAACGAGGTGGGTGGGGGACGAGGAGCAATCCCTGTCTTGGTCAAATTGACTCCCTGCCATATCCTCGGGAATTTTTTTTTTATAATAAAAACAAATTTTATTATAAAAAAATAGCACCATGAACCCTACAGAGCGTTTGATGGAGAATGGGAGTGAGAGCAAGCAGAAAATGAAGCTTGGGAAGGAGAAGGTAGAAGAGATCGAGAAGAGAGGGACCAAGAAAACTGAATGTTTATTGGATTCCCCCACCTGTTGCTGAAGGAGAATGGAAGATTGAAGTTGTATTATGATTTGTCATAGAAGATGAAGAACGAAAAGGAAAACCAAGTGGTAATAACAACGGCAAAGCGGATGAAGGAGAAAGAAGACAAATTTTTATTTGACAGACTAGTTTATATTGTTAGCCTGGTTTAATTAAGGGAAGAGTTGGATTTGCTTGCCATTGAAAGAAGATGAAGGAGAAAGAAGACAAATTTTCTTCATGAACAGTGAATTTTAGGGTAAATTTGATAATTAATTTTTTAAAATCTTGGATAAGATTTAATTTTTTCCATGTCATTATATTATAAAATTCATTAATTATGTCAATACCGTTAATTCATTATCAACTTATGCCAAGTTATTGACATGTATTTATAGTATTAATTCCTTGGAAATAAAGAGATAAGAAAACATCTGAACAAAAATAAAATTCTTTTCTTGAAAAGCAAAAAGTTTTACATCTAACTGAACTGATCAAACTAAACCAATGTAAGCTGATAGATTCAAATTACTTTCTAAACTAAACCAATCCACCGTAAATTCTAAATTGACAAAAAATTTTGGTTTACTAATTTTTTCAGTGAAATTTTTAGACCAAATTGCATCAAACCAAACCCAAAAGCACTATCAATCTCCCCTCATATTTGTCAGTTTTCCCTCTTACTCTAAACAAACAACATTTCATGAGCATTGACATGTGAAAACTGCTACACTCGTAGAGAAGGATTCCAACTTTTTTTTTTTTTTGAACCAAAGAAAGCTTCCAAATTGAACACTAGAAATTGATTGGATGAAGTATATCTAAATGTTTCATTGACTAAAAAATAACTTATATGTATTATGTCACAAGCATGAGCAGAAAAATTCTCCCACACAGATGTGGGGTGAGATAGAACAGGATATAAGATAAAATAACCAGAATCCATATATGCTTCTATGCTATCTCTAGGGGTCACTGTTAGAAATGAAAACCTTGTTCAAGGCAAGGTACCTCTAGAATTCACAGAAGAGAAGAAAAAGAAGGGAGAGAAATTTGATTTGGAATGATGATTTTGATTGTCCTTTTCCTTTCATCCTTTCCATACATATATTGATTTCATTACACTTGTATCCTATAAAAAACTGATCCTCTAACTAACTCATACTAAAAAGGTTTGTCTATATCCGCTTACTCACAATTTGTTATTCATTCTCACATTTCCCATTTTCAGGTTAGTGTATGTAATCCTCCCAAATAGATGGTTTCTTTACATTCCTTTTGGGCTTGCTGCAGCTGGGCTCATTCATTGCCCCATTGATCTCAACTTCTCCTCCATGTTTGGACTTTGTTTTCTGAGTGGGCTGCCAATTGCTATCATTTCCACCCTCATTGGAAAGCACCTTGTCCTCAAGGTGCAGATGAGGAAATTCCTGTACCAAATCCTTTAAAGATTCCCAGGTAGCTTCTTCAAGAAATAAGCATGCCCATAGTACAAGCACCATGGTCTTTGGATGTGAGCCGTCGGTGATTATCTTGCTATTTAAGATGACAAGAGGGTAAATAAGGGGCTGGTGGTCGGCAGTGGCAGTAGGCAAGAGTGGAGTGTCTGCAGGTGGCTGACCTTGATGTCTTTTGAGTTGAGAACAATGTAACACTGGATGAATTTTGGAATTAGGGGGAGTTTCAATTTAAAAGCCAACGGTCCTACTCTTGGCCAGTTTTTGGTGTTGGGTTCCAGTGACAGAGACCTGTCTATGCGGCCGGAGCTTGACATAGACCCAATCTCCTATCTCATACTCCATGTCCCTCCTTTTACTGCCAGCATAGAGTTTCATTTGCTTTTGAGCCTTAAGTAATTTGTCGCGAAGCTGAAGGAGTAATTGTTCCCTGCTAGATAGGACTTTATCTACTACATCCACTACTGAAGATCCCAAAATATATTGAGGAATAGATGGTGGTGGTCTTCCTTAAACAACTTCAAAAGGTGTCAATCCAATAGCCGAATGCAGTGAAGTGTTGTAACTCCATTCAACCCATGGAAGGAACTTTCCCGATTGCAAAGGTTTCTCATAACAGAAGACCCGGAGATACTACTGCAAGATTCCATTAAGGACCTCAGTTTGTCCATTGGACTGAGGGTGGTGTGCTGTGCTCATGCGGAATTATTGTACCACTATGTTTAAATAGATCACGCCAAAATTTACTGAGGAAGATAGGGTCTTTATCTGAAATAATACTACGGGGAATTCCATGCTGTTTGCAGACAAGAGAAATGAATAACTCAACAACTCTAGAAGCTGTATAATGGGTTGGAAGCATGCCAAAGTGACCAGCCATGGAAAACCTATCGACGATCACTGATATAATAGTGTGCCCTTGGTAAGGGGGTAACCCAGTTATAAAGTCTATAGAAGGATCTCCCCAAACCTGACGTGGAGGATCAATTGGTTGAAGTAGACCTGTTGGTAATTGGGTTGGTACCTTAGTCTGCTGACATGGAATACACTCCTTGACAAATTGAGGTACATCTTCCTTCATTGGGTCCCAATAAAAATTATCAGCTACCTTGTTTAGGGTACTAGCAATACCTCGGTGACCCCCAGAATAGGGAGAGTGAAATTCTTTTAGAATTAGCGTCTTTAAACTAGAATCCTTGGAGAGATAAATTCTCCCATGATAAAGAATGAAGTCATCCTGCACCTTGAACCCTGGGCATTTTTCTGGATTTGCCAGAATGTTGTTCTTGAACTCTAGTATACTATTCAAAATACTCATTTCCCACCGCAAGCAATCTGTGAAAAGAAATTTGGGCATTGATAGAACCAGTAAATGAGCACCATTAGTATGAGGGATTTGTGACAGTGCATCAACAGCAGTATTAGAAGCCCCCGGCTTGTAGACAATGGTGTACTCAAACCCCAAAAGTTTAGACATGTATTGATATTTTATCGGAGTGTGTATAACCTGGGTCATCGGTTCTTCGAGGTTCCTATGGTTGGTTTGGATGATAAAGGGTCTCCCTAGCAAATAGTGATGCCATCTCTTAAATGCAGTCACTATTGCGTGTAATTCTCTAATATATGTGGAAGAATTCTCTAATCGGGGGCATAATTTCTTGCTAAAATATGCAATGGGGTGATTGTTTTGAGTCAAGATTGCTCCCATTGCCAGTCCAGATGCATTTTCTGTATAGAGAACAATAGACTGAAGTTTGGGATTGCCTGGACTGGAGTATGTGTCATAGCTTGCTTAAGGGTATCAAAAGAAAGTTGAGCTTCAGCAGATCATAGAAAAGAATCTCGGTCAAGCAAGTCTGTCAGGGGAGAGGTTATAGTAGCACAATTAGCTATGAATTTTCTGTAGAAACCCGTGAGGCCAAGAAAACTTCTATGTTCCTTCAAAGTTCCGGGAGTAGACCAATTTACCATAGCTTGTATTTTTGAATGATCTGGTGCCACCCTAGTAAAGGAAATAATGTGCCCTAGATAATCCATTGACTTTTATGCGAGAGAACACTTACACATCTTTAAGAAAAATTTCTCTGAGAGTAGGATTGTAAAAACCTGCCTTAAATAGTTCATGTGTTCATTCCAAGACCCACTATAGACTAGAAAATCATCAACAGATACAATGATAGCTGATTAACTCCAGTGTCTGATTCAAGAAAAAATAGCAAAATTTTACACATAAGTAAGTACATATTAATTCTCCCTTTATTCTTGTCTTGGTAGATGGACATTTTTATCTTGTAGGGGAGTTAATTGCAGTTTAGTAGGAGCGGTTGTTTCAACAACAGTTAATTGGAACTAGACTGCGGTTCCTCACAACAGTTTAGTAGGGCAGCAAATTTATGTACAGTCTAGGAGGAGAAATAGGTCTATCTACAAACTATGAGTAGCTATGTTTTGTGCTAATATGGCAAGCTAGGAATGAGTTGATCTTTTAGGCATATAAATCTGTTTGTGATAATATTTGTGTTAGAATGATTAATGAGCTCAAAATTAGGTGGAAACATTTGTTAATAGATAGAAATAGACATACTAAAACAATGGGGCTGAAATTTGACTTTTTTGAATCTTAAGGATATGCCCCTTCTTTTGTCATAAACTTTTGGATGATGAATATAACTTTCACCTTTCTTCAATAATAAAAAAAAAAAACTGATTATGGGGTCGCTTGCCCAAGAGAAGCTAAGCAGAAGTACATACAAATTAACAGTCACGAATAAGTTTCGAGGGAACTTCATGAAAATAATTTATAATTAATTTCTTAAATTATAAGCTAGGTGAAAATGATTATTTTACTTACATTTTTTGAGTATATTACACTAACATATGTAAAGTTCAAATGGAACAAGATGTAATTGGATAATATGATTATATATGTAAATATATGTATTTATTCTGTAGATAATTGTAGATAATCAGGCAGATATGATTGCCGTCACGACAATTTCGTGATTGACTGGGATTCCAATGAGATCTGTTAGGCGGCTAGTCTTGTAACCCTATTAGGACTCTGGAGGTGTATATATGCACAAACTTTCATATTGAATAAACACGATTGCAATTAGCTTTTGCTGCCAAACTTTGTTATGGTATCAAAGCCATCTCTAGTACGCTGATTATTGATCTGAGATGGCTGCAAGTCATGAACAGACTAATGAACAAGGGAAGCATGTTTCTTCCCCTTTCGACTTGAACTCCAATGACAATCCAGGAAATATCATCACTCAAGTTCAGCTTCGTGGTGAGAACTATGAGGAATCGGCTCATGCTAGGCGGACTTCTCTGCCTGCTAGATGAAAGTGGGGATTTATCGATGGCATTGTTGCCCATCCAAAGGAGGGAGCATCCGAACTAAAGGATACACCAACTCAAGTCAGAGAGATTCTCTATTGTTAATTGGCCAAGGATACACCAACTCAAGTCATAGTTAGCAGATCGCAAACAAGGAGGCATGTCAGTTGTCGCATATTATGGCAAACTGAAGAGTCTATGGGATGAATTCGCAAATTATGAGCAGATACCAGTGTGCATGTGTGGACGGTGTACTTCCCAACTAGGGAAGCGAAAGAAGGAGGAGAAGGTGCATCATTTCCTTATGGGGCTTGATGATGCCACTTATGGAACCACGCGTTCTAACCTGCTTGATTGTGATCCTATACCTTCCTTAAATAGGGTCTACTTGCCTATGGTACAGTAGGAACATTTTCGAAGTATTGCTAGGACGAAGGAGCAAAGGGCGAGGGCATGAGGCCAAGGACGAATCAAAGGTCTGTTCCAACTACAGCAGGACGGGTCATGAGTTTTCCAATTGATTGGTTACCCAAAGTGCTGGGGGGATAGACCAAAAGGTGGAGGGAAAACAGGTGGGAAAACAGGTAGAAAAGGCAAGCACATACAACGGCCAGGCATGGGACGTTGCAAAGGCTCAGGTATGGGAGCCAATGTGGCTCAAACAACTGCAAATGAAGATTCTACACCCATAACCGAAGCTGACAAGGAAGGAATCACCGGACTGACAGCAGATCAATGTCACAGACTTGTAGAAATGTTGAATAAAACCGAAATTAATGACAAGATGACAGGTAAACTATATCTTACCTCGTGGATCATTGACAGTGGTGCATTGAATCATATGACGACAAGCTTGACGGACATGCATGATGTGAATGAGGTTAAGCCCATTCTCCATGGGGTTACCGAATGGAACCCACCCCACTCCTACAAAGGAAGGGACTGTGTATTTAGAGAGGGCATGAAGCTTATTAATGTGCTTTATGTGCCCGAATTGAGCTATAGCTTGATCTCTGTTTCACAGTTGACAAATGACTCCAATTATATTATTCAGTTCACTAATAAATTGTGTATTGTGTTGGACCGCACTCTGAGAGTGCTGATTGGAATGGGTAAACGCCGAGCTGGGTATGGGTTATATTATTTTTGTGGTGTTTAAAAAGTGGCAGCTTGTAAGGCTGGGACATCTTTCGTTCAAAATTACCAAGGCTCTTCCGGATATTAGTAAGACTAAGAGTGCAGGACTGTTAGACAAGACTTGTGATGTTTGTTTTAGAGCTAAACAATCTAGAGACAAATTTCTAATTGGTGAACACAAAGCTAATGATATATTTGAGTTGGTGCATTGTGATTTACGGGGCCTTATAAAATTGCTTCCTCTTTTGGTGCATTTTATTTTATGATAATTGTTGATGATTATTCTTGTGGTGTATGGATTTATTTGTTGCAAGATAAAAAGGAGGTGCCAAGCATGTTCATGAATTCTTTTGCTCTAGTCCACAGGCAATTTAATAAAATTGTGAAAATTTTCTGATGATGACACAGAATTTTTATGTATGAAAAATTATTTTTCCGAACATAGGATAATTTTTCAAACATATTGCGTGGGCACCCCACAACAGAATGGGAGAGTCGAATGAAAGCACAAACATAGTTTCGGCCGAACATTGTTTTTGTTCAACTGTAAAATATTTACATATAAAATAAAATTCAATTGCAGTGAAATAATTAACATTTTATACAATTTCTCTGCAAGTCACAAGTAAACACAACACTTGATTTGGTATTAACCGTTCAAAGAAACCCTCAAGCATTTTCTCACTCTTACAGTGTCTTCTTTTTATTTTTATTGTTTTTAATCTGTTTCTAGCTGAATTCCTATCTGAAAATCCCCAAGTGATGCCAAAATTCAAGCGTTAGTTTCTGAATATGTCCTTATATTCAAGGCCTTAAGGATCTCTTGAAGCCTCCATTGCCTCCAAAATCAAACTCCTTCACCAGGCAATATCTAAGCTCAACATCACTGACAGAGATGGAGGTTGCCAAAAAGTTCAAGAAGAATTATCTTGATGCTTATGAGGGTTCCTCATATAAAATGAACTCTTCATCACCAACTCTGCCATCTCCAATTTCTTTGTCTCATCTTGTGAAATATCTGCCTTGAAACCTTGACACCAAGAACCCCATTGAGAGTTTGGTGGAGAATGGGAGTAATAGCAAGCATAACATGAAGCTTGGCAAGTAGACAGTTGAAGAGATTCAGAAGTGCCAAGAACTTCTCTGAGAGGTTCTTTGGTTGCCCCCTTATTTCTTTCCAAAGGCATGTTAACCTGGGAAAATTTATCTCAGATTTGACAAGGAACTTGATATCTATGCTGTTGAGGAAGTAAAAATTCCAAACAGAGATCTCTTTCATGCTTATAGGGAAGATGGGAGATTGAAGCTGTATCTTGATTTGTCAGCAGAAGATGAAGAATGAAAAGGAAAACCAGGTGGTAAACGATGGCTAAGTGGAATTGAACGCATGCAGGGTTAAGTTTAGTAGAATAGTATTTTATAAAATTTGGATGTCCCTCTTTGTTGCTCATGTTCAGATTTCTTTTTCTTTGCTTTTGATTCCTTTAATGGTGTTGAACTTTTGTTTGACAGACTAGTTGGTATTCTTAGCCTCTTTCTTAATGGAAGAGTTGGATTTGCATGCCATTGGAAAGAAGGAGAAAGAAGACAAATTTTCTTCATGAAAAGTGAATTTCAGGTTATATTTGACATTTAATTTTTTACATTCTTGGAGAAGATTTACTTTTCTCCATGTCATTATGTGATAAAATGTGTTAAGTATATTAATACCTTTAATTCATTATTAGCTTACTCCAAAGGTCATGGACGGGAGTGGATTTTACATCTAATATATCAATTAGTTTGTTATCATCTTGGGCGAAGATAAATTTTTCTCATCCCATTAGAACATATATGCTAATATCATTAATTCGTTATTAGCTTACTCCATAGATCACTGACACGTCTGTGCTACAAGTTCCCTAAAAAGAACAAGAAGAAATAGTATAAACACGCATAAATTTTTGTTTTGTTTTTTCAGTTTCAACATTGATTATTGACGCATGTTTATACTATTAGTTTCTTGCAGTCCTCTTTTCAAACTATTTTACATTGTTCTTGAATAACTTCAGTGTTTGACTCAAGAAAAAAAGATAAAATTATACACATAGATAAGTACAAATTCATTTACTGTTTACTCTTGTAACATTTTTCTCTCATATTTGTCAATTTTCTCTTTTTTTTACTCTAATCAAACAAACTTGATTAGTGGCATGTGAAAATTGAGAGCTTTCAACTCTGAATATTATAAAATGATTGAATATATATATATATATATATATATATATATATATATATATATTAAGGAGGGATTGAGTAAGAAAAAAAAAATACTCTTGGACTAAGTGAATCTCTCATATATATATATATATATGGGGAAGTCTAAATTATCCTATAGGTTAAATTATTTCATTTTAAATGAGTCACTAAAATATTGAAAAGTGTATAATAATGGGACTCATATATTTAACTAACTTGTTATCAGCATTAATGGTTAATATAAACTTTTGTAACAATGTTTTCATTTATTATAAATCAGTACATTTCTTTTAAGGTCTAATTTTCATCATCCCTTACTTTTTTTTTCAAAGAAAAAATTTCTACCATTTTTCTTCCTTCATTCGTTCCTTGTATTAAATCTTAATTTATTATTTAACAAATTTTTTTATGCTAATAGTATTTTTTTTCTTAGAAGTTATTTTCTAATAAAATAAATAAAAGTTTCACATCCTTTAATTGACACCAATAACAGATAAAAAAAAAGAGTATATCCTTTAACTAAAATAACGTCAACTAATACCATCTTTATTTAGATACTTAAATTCTAAAAAAATAATTTATAAATGATTAAACTAAAAACACACTTAACATATGTTTTCAATAATAACAAGTGTCATGCTTATTAATGTGATAGCTTAACTAAATTTAGTTATATTGAGTATGAACTATATCAATTGAAACATTTTGAAATTTATTAGTAAAATGTTTCTAAGCAAAATCTCTAAATTTTGTGGTAAATTCTTATAGAAGAATTTTATAAGTATTATCTAATTAGAAATTTTATACCTTTGTATCCTAATCTAATCACTATATAACTGAAATAATGCAAAAATTCATTATGATTTCTCTTTCACCTTATAAAAATAACTTTTTTTATGTGATATAAAAATAACTTTTAAAAGTTATTAGTAATAACAACTAATATATGTTAATTTTTTTATTTAAATATAAAAATGATACATAGAATATTTGTATATTGTAAAAGAAAGGTAAATCTTAAGAATATTCTAATTTAATACAAAATTGCAGTTGTTACTTTAGATAAAGAAAATTATATTGATTGATTAGAGACTTTCATTGTTTCTTCTAACTCTAGTTCCTAGAACCAAATTTACCTTTATCTCATTTTTGTCTCTTCCATTTCCTTTCGTTGTAGTCTTTTCTTACAATGAAACTTGACTTATTATTTAACCAGTCTAGCTATGATAATAATGTTTATATATATACACATACATACATACAAACAGATACACACACACACACACATATGTGTGTGTGTGTGTGACCTTTAGGGAGAATTTAAATAAAATTCATTGAAACCTAAAATCCATTCATTAAAACATTTATTATTATAAATTATGTCATGATTTCATGGTATAACTATTTTTTTATCTGAATTTAAATCTGCAACTTGTTAATACTTTATGTGATTATCTTAATTTTTGCAATAATTAAAAGCATTTTTAATGATTAAAATTTATTGAAAGAAAGATTTTTAAATAATCAGGATATATTTTTGATTTGGAAGGAGTTGAACAAGTACCAATCATCTAATCCAAGATACTAAAGTGAATTAGAAACATACCAATACTAGGCCCAAGTGTTAAAAGAAGTATTTATTTCTTTTAATATATTTTAATGTATTAAAAAATTATTTTAATATATTTTAATCAACGTATTTATTTTTAGAAAATATTGTGCTACTTTTCTTTTCACATAACACTTCATTTTCATTCCTCAATAGTAAATTCTAAGGTGGATTCTTTTTCTTGAAATCTTATTTTCACTTTTTATTATTTTTTTTGAAAATTCACAACTATGCTACTCATTTATGAATTTTACTAACAATAATTACATTAATTTACAAATGAAATGTACTTTTTATATGTGATAAAAAAAGAAGAAATATACCGTATCTAAAAAAAGAAATATACTTTTTTATACTAATTGATAAATGTTGAAGTTAACTTAAAATATAATTTCTCCAAATATATTCAAATCAAAACAAAATCAAGATACAACTTCAATTTGCCATCTTCCCTAGAAGCATGACAAAGAGATCTCTGTTTGGAATTTTTACTTCCTCAACAACATAGCTTTCAAGTTCCTTATCAAATCTAAGATAAATTTTCCCACGTTAACATGCATTTGGAAAGAATAATTTACAAATTACTGTCAATTTATAAAAGCTATTTTTTCTTAGTTTGAGTTTTCAGAGTGTAAACCATAATTTAGAATCTTCATTGTATTCTAAAGGAAATTTACCATTAAATCCAATTTACACCCAACAGTTTACATGCTAAAAGATCAACTCATTCCTAGCTTGCCATACTAGCACAAAACATAGGCTCTAGTAATTCATAGATAGACCTATTTTTCCTACTAGAACAAAAATCTGCTGCCAAAGCGCAAAGCTAGTGGATCCTATGTCAAAATCCAGACTATATTAGAACCTTCAAGATTTCTGTACAAGTTTTAGGAGTTTTTACGGCTAGGGAATTCTATATTTAATTTAAAACTTCTTTTTCTCTTTTTCCTGAAGTAATTTACAAATTACTAGGCATATTTCTTTTTATAATATGCTTCTTCTTCTTTTTTTTTTTTTTTTTTTTTTTTTTTTTTTTGTTTTCTCTATTTGTTTAAGGCAACCTAATGGTAGCGCGCTTCAAATATGATTTCCTTGCTCCGCTGCAATTAATGTATATCATAGCACCCTGACGGCTCTCTGTTGCAATCAAATAATTCTCAGTATGACTTAAGAAAATTGTTTTTATATGCAGAAGACACCAAATAATATTCCACTTTCTTTATCTCTTGTCCTTGTGTAAGTCTGTAATTGGGATTTTTAGTGTAAAAAATGATGATGGTTTCTACTTAATTTTGATTTATATGGTAAAATCACATTTAATTTGGGTTTCTATTATTCTGATTGATCACTTTTCGGTTCATGTAAAATTTTATTTGTGCAAGTAAAATTGGAAAATGATAGAGGATATGTATATAGGACCAAACTTGGTAACTTGTTGAGCATCTTTAAACAGATGTACTGCTAATAATAAATTGGGATTTTTATTTTTCTTTTCTCTATGTATGATATGTTGTGGTTGTTCTGTTTCTGTCAGTGAACTTGTTTGATTAAATATGAATTTTCAAGTCAAAATTAATATTTTTTCAATTGGTTATTCTATATTTACAATTTATGACATAATATACACAAGTCATTAATTTTAGGGATAAGCAGTGTGGTTGGGTGTACTTTTAGAGGAAAATTGTCAACAAAACCACTTAAATATTAGCGGTGTAGTTTCGTTTAGATTCTCAATTTTTTTTTTTTTAAAAAAAACCATACTTCTTAATTGTGGTTTAGTCTAACAGGATATGAGAGAGAAATGTCAATTTACCTAAACAAGGATAAAGGGTAAATGAATTTGTACTCATTTATTTGTAAAATTTTATCATCTTTTTTCCTTGAATCAGACACTGAAGTTAATCAATAACAGTGTAAAATAATTTTAAAAGAGGACTACATGAAATTTTGATCTCCAACAGTTACTGCCTAGCAGTAGCCACCTCTCAAACATTGGATACAGTTACAATCTTATCCAATGGCTGAGAGGTGGCTGCTCCTGGGCAGTAATTGCTATAGATCCAGGTCCATTCCAAGGAGCTAATAGTATAAACAAGCATCAATAATCTATGTAAAAACTGTAGAAGAAAAAAACAGAATTTATGTGAACACGTTTGTATTATTTTTTCTTCTTTCCAAGGAACTTGTAGCAGAAACACACGTATGATTTATGGAGTAAGTTAGTAACGAATTAACAATATTAACATATTTAATGAATTTATCTTCACCCAAGATGGTGACAAATTAGATGTAAAATTTGCTTTTCAAAAGAAAATTATTTTTGCCCAGATGTTTCCTTTTTCTTCTTTTCATGGAATTAATAGTATAAACAAACATCAATGACATAGCAAGTAAGCTAACAATGAATTAATGGTATTAACACACTTAATGAATTTTATCATTTATTGATAGGGAGAAAATTAAATCTTCTCCATGATATGAAAAAATTAATTGTCAAATTTACCCTAAAATTCACTTTTCATGAAGAAAGTTTGTCTTCTTTCTCCTTCTTTCCAATGGTAAGCAAACCCAACTCTTCCATTAAGAAACCACGATAACTTTACAAACTGGTCTTTCAAACAAAAATTCAGCACTGTCAGGTTTAAAGAATATCAGAGAAGATGAAGATGAAGAGAAGCGTGAAGAATATGAACTTTAGTATGTTATTCAAGTAATAAATCAAAATCAGTTACACTGCCTTATATAACAAGCTAACCATGTACATTTCTAGATCACTCTATCCTAACTGCCTAAACTAACTTGTATCAGTTAGTTAGTAAGCCTTAACACCCCCCCTCAAGTTGGACATGCTTTGCATAAATGTTCAGCATGTGTAACTTGTTAACAAGCACTGAAAACTTGGTTGGATGAAGAGGCTTGGTGAGGACATTTGCTAGTTGATAATCTGTCTTGACATGTTGTAATGCAATGATGCCAGCTGCTACCTTTTCTCTTACAAAGTGACAATCTATTTCGATCTGTTTAGGCGCATATGGAAGACAGGGTTTTTGGCAATGTGTATAGCAGACATGCTGTCATAGTGTAAGAGAACTGGTTGGGTATGTAAAACTTGAAAGTCTTGAAGAAGATCAAGCAGCTACATTATTTCACAAGCAGTGGTGGACATAGATCTGTATTCAGCCTCAGCTGAGCTTCTGGATACCACAGCTTGCTTTTTAGACTTCCAGCTAACCAAGGAATCCCCAAGAAATATGCAATACCCAGTAACATGTTTTCTAGTTTCACGACAGCCTCACCAATCACTATCACAAAACCCCATTAATTTGAGTTTGGATTTGGCAGAGAAGAAAAGACCTGCTTCTGGTGCATTCTTCAAGTATCTGAGAACTCTAAAAGCAGCTTCCAAATGGACATGAGCAGGCTTGTCCATAAATTGAGAGAGAACTTGGACAGTAAAAGAAATATTTGGTCTTGTAAGTGTTAGGTAGAGTAATTACCTATCAAGCTTCTGTACACTGAGGGATTTGGTAGTAATTCATCTGTGGTGTGCTGTAAATGTTGTGTAACTTCAATTGGTGTTAAAGCAGGTTTGGATCCCAAGAGACCATGTGACTTTAGAAGGTCCACAACAAATTTTCTTTGACATAAGGAGATGCCTATCTTGCTGGGAGCCACTTCTAGACCACGGAAGTATTTTAATGTGCCTAGATCTTTCAACTTGAAGGCTGATTGTAAGATTGATTTAATGTTGCTGATTGTACCAGATTCTGGGGCTGCAATGACAATATCATCAACATACACTAGTAAGGCAGCAAACTTTCCTTGTCATTTCTGGTAAATAGGGATTAATCATTCTTGGACTGATGGAATCCATTTTGAATTAGGCATTGTGTAAGCTTGATGTTCCATTGCCTCGAGGCTTGCTTGAGGCCATATAGAGACTTTTTGAGTTTGCAAACAAGTTTAAGCTTTTTGTTTGCAATAGAGCATGTTGTAGGTGTGTAACCTTGGGGAATATTCATGTATACCTCTTCAATCAAGTCTCCATTTAGGAATGCATTGTTGATGTCCAATTGAGCAAGCTGCCAATTGAATATGGCTGCAAGAGCTAGAAGAATTCGCACTGTACTTTGTTTGACAACAGGACTGAATGTTTCCTTGTAATCAAAACCCTCTTCTTGATTGTATCCTTTGGCAACCAGGTGTGCTTTGTATTTGTCAATGGATCCATCTGCATGAAATTTGGTTTTAAAAACCCCTTTTGATCCCAAAGGTTTTCTGTCAGTAGGAAGTGGAACAATCTCCCAAGTCTCATTTTGTTCCAAAGCAAGCAATTGCCTTTTGCCAATGATTATTCAAACTAGCTTCTTTATATGTAGTAGGTTCAGTTGAATGTAATAGGGAAGTAGAGAAAGCTTTCTGTTTGGAGGATAGGTTGCAATTGGTAAGGTATTCTGACAAAGGATATGGGATAATAGTGTTTGCTGATGTAGATGACAAATGGTAATCTGAGAGGTGCTGAGGTAGCTTGATGGTCCTGTTCCTTCTTCTTAATGTGACGTTATTAGTATTCGAAGGATCATTAGTGTGTGTATGTGTATGTGAGAGTGAATCAGTGAAGGTCGAAGAGTGATCATTTTCAAGATTAGACGAAAAAGTGAAGGAAGGAGATTCAACATGAATCATAGGTGAAGTTGGTGCATGGTTTTGTGGTTCATTTAGAGGAATATTTGACTGAGATGAGTAAGGAAAAATATTTTCATAGCATTTAATGTCTCTAGATAAAATAATTTGATGAGAAGATAGATCATACAATTTGTAACCTTTGGTACCAATTGGATAGCCGAGGAAGATGCAAGTTCTGGCCCTTGGAGTGAATTTTTTCTTGTGAGAATCTGTTATTGCAGCAAAAGCAAGGCATCCAAACACTTTAAGGTGCTGATATGTAGGTTTCTGTTGGAATAATTTCTCATATGGGCATATGTTGTTGAGTAAAGGTGTTGGACTTCTATTGATCAAGTAAGTTGCTGTAAGAATGGCTTCTCCCCAAAATTGAATAGGTAATGAAGCTTGAAATAACAGGGCTCTAAATAAAACTGCTAGGTGCTGATGTTTTCTTTCCACTATTCCATTTTGTTGTTGGGTATGTGGGCAAGATTTTTGATGAACAATTCCTAGTTTATGACAGAAACTTTGGATGCAAAATTCAGAACCATTATCTATTCTAATTTGCTTTATTGTTGTGTCAAATTGGTTTTGAATTAGTATGCAGAAATTTTGTAAACATGAGCTTACTTGTGCCTTGGTTTTAAGGAGATAAACCCAAGTTACTCTATTGAAATCATCAACTATAGTCAAGAAATACTAATTTCCATGCAAATTAGGTTTTGCATGAGGTCCCCAATTGTCAACATGTAACAATTGAAAGGGATGAAAAGTGTTAGAAGTGTGAACTGGAAATGGAGTTATTTTCATTTTTGCTAAAGGACAAATTGTACAAGGAATAGAAGATGCATGTGAAGATATACAATCAAAATTTTTCATTCTAGAAGTAGAAGGGTGTCCTAGGCGTTGGTGCCATAATAGGTGCATGTCTTGTTGATTTGTGGTGAAGGAGGCTGTATTAGACTTAGGAGGTATTGCAGAACTTGAACCATGCTTTTGCTGATATAAACCAAAGCTCATTGTTTCTTGTGTGGGTTGACGAAGTAGCCAAAAAAGACTTGCATGCATCTTAGCTGTAGCAATCGTCTTCCACTTCGAGAGGTCCTAGATAAAACAAAGATTGCATAGAACAACAAGGGCCATTGCACCAGAATTGGTCAATCTACTGGCAGACAGGAAGTTATAGGAAAAAGAAGGAACTAGAAGTACATTATGTAACATGATATGGTGCAATAACCTGACTTGACCAATGTGTGTGACTTGTGCTTTGGTTCCATTAGGTAACTACACATAAGAATTAGTAACAGGTGTGGATTTTGAAAATAAATGTGGTGTGCATATGAAATGGTCAGTAGCTCCTGTGTCAATGACCCAGTAGTCTTGCAAGGTTTGGTTTGGTGAGGAAACAAAGAGATTACAGGCAATAGGGGAACAATGGTAAATTTTGAGACTACCTGCCATGTTAGCAAGGTGTTGGATGGGCACAGGTTGTTGAGGTTAGTCTTTGAGTGGTGTTAGAATGATCACTAAGGAACTGCATCAACTTCTGAGCTTGTTGTTTGGACAAATTGAGTTGTGAGAGATCAGATACCAGATCTTGAGATGAATCAGTCTTACATTCCTCAGATTCATTATCACCAAGGTGAACTTGGTTAGCAACAGCAAACCGTGTGTACTCAGATTTTGGATTGAAGTCTTTTGACCAAACTTGCTTTGTGGTTGTCCTTTGGACTTGGTGAACTTGAAACTGGTAGAGAATCCAATTAGGCGATAGCAAGTTTCCTTAGTGTGTATTGGTTTTCTGCAATGAGAGCAAACTGGCTTGATCTTGTTGACAACCATGGCTGCAAACTCAATTTGTTTGTTATAGCTATTGAAAGTCTTATGTTATTCTTCTCGCAAGATCAGATTATATGCTTGATCTAAGGTTTGAAAGGGCCTCATCAAAATGACTTGTGATCTAACAGCATGGTAATTGTCATTGAGTCCATTCAAGAACTTGAAGACTTGATCTTTATGATATAGAGTCATGTGTTTCTCAAAGCATACTGGGTTGCAATGACCAGAGCTACAATGGGGAATTGACCTGAAGTGACGTAGTTCTTCCCATATTCCATTGAGTTTCGAAAAATATGCATCCACTGTGTTTGCTCCTTAGATGAGATTGCTCAATTTCTGTTGCAAGAAACAAATTTTGACATCGTCTGGTTGTGCAAACCTATGAGCAAGTTTTTCCCATATTTATGCTACATCTGTCATGTAGAAAATTGTTGAAGCTATGGGTGGTGAAATAGACTTTAACAGCCAAGAAACCAGGAGATCATTGCATCTTTTCCATGCAACAACAAGAAGATGATCATTAGGAGGCTGAGTAATTGATATGGTTAAGAAACCTTCCTTAGTGTGGATGGAAACTGCTAGCAAGAATGATCTGCTCCATGAGGCATAGTTGGAAGAGGTTAACTCTAGAGTGACAACCACAGAGTTATGGTTTTCTGTGGGATGAACAAAGAAGGGTGATGATTGATCCTCTGTAGGATGTTGCGGTTGATTGAGAATGGCAGCGCCTCTAGCCATGGTAAAAAAATCTCAAAAAAAATCAAGAGTAGCAGAAAGAATGATGCTTGGTAAGAAGAAATAGAAGCCAAGTGACGATCTTGAATCCAGAGATTGTATGCCAGTGGGAAAGAAAAGCAAGTAGACGATATATGAACTTATGAAGTTGAAGCAGTTATGGACAGAACCATGGAGGCTCTAATACCATGTCAAGTTTAAAGAATATCATAGAAGATGAAGATGAAGAGAAGCATGAAGAATATGAACTTTAGTATGTTATTCAAGTAATAAATAAAAATCAGTTACACTGCCTTATATAACACGCTAACCATGTACATTTCTAGATCACTCTATCCTAATTGCCTGAACTAACTTGTATCAGTTAGTTAGTAAGCCTTAACAAGCACCTTGAAAGAAAAACAAAACTCCACATTAGCAAAAAGAAGGGACGTCCAAATTAAAATACTAACATGGACCTGCATGAATTCTTTTCCGCTTTGCCAATGTTTATTACCACTTGGTTTTCTATTTCGTTCTTCATCTTCTACTGACAAATCATGATACAACAATCTCCCATTCTCCTTCAGCAACAGGTGGGAGAATCCAATAAACATTTAGTGTTCTTGGTCCCTTCTTCTCGATCTCTTCTACCTTCTCCTTCCAAAGCAGATCTCACTCCCATTCTCCACCAAACTGTATTTAGGGTTCATGGTGCTAAGTTTTAGAGGCAGATCATTCCTAGGACTCGGAAAAAGAAATTGGAAATCGTCTAAAAAATTAATAGTTAATTGAGTTTTATTATGAAAATATTTTGCGGTTGAATAAAACGAATGCTAGGCAGAAACTAAAAAGGAAATACCTATTGCTTACAAATTAAATACAGAATTTGATTTAGCCTTGACATGATCTCCAGTCTTAAAATTGTTGATTAATATAATGAATTATTTAAAGTAAAACCCTATTTTAATCTTTTTAAACTTAAAACTTTAATCAATTTAGTCTCTTACACTTCAAAATCTATATATAGTTCATCCTCTAACATTTCCCAACAATTTAAATCATTGTTAAACCTATAAATAATTGATAAGCATTGTTTAATGTCTATCTTTAAATTCATGTACTTAACTTTTACATCCTAATTTTGTATTTAATTAATAAGTTAACTCATAATTATATTATAGAGGTCTAAATGAACTTAATTATTTTTTATAATATTTTACCCTTTTTAAGGTCAAATTTACTTATTATAGAATTTCTATTTTAAGATTAGACTTGGTGATCTCTATGCAAGTTGGGTGAACTAACTAAACAAAACTTAAACCAATTGGATAAAAGCCAATTTCACAAAGTTAACAAGTGGTGGCATAGTTATAAATTACCCAACTTCAAGGGAAAACTTGAAATTTGTCAAGGATTAATAAAGGGCGTAATTGTACTTTACTTTTCTCTCCATGTAGATATTTTGGAGCCAAATTTCAGCCCCCTTGACTCCCATTTTCGTCCACCCCCTCTCTCTCTCTCTCTCTCTCGCCGTTCTCCACTTTTCCTTTTACTTTTTCTTAGGTTTTAGACTTTCCGCTTCTCCCTCGCTCATGGTAGCCTCCATGGCTATATAGGTGTAGAAGCTTGTAATCAACTTAGGGGAAGCTAGAACACATCCAAGGAGCTCTTGAAACTATTTTATTGTATTATTTGGTATTTTATTTCAAAAAATATTTGTGTTTTAATTTTAAATCCATGCTGTACTTTTTTGCTTTATTTCTCCATGATTTTTGCCATATTCTTGATGAATTATTCTTGTTTTATGGTAGATTTATGATAGTAACAATTGTGGATGGATTATTCCTTGATCATTGCTTAAATTTAGAGTGATTAGGGCTTATAGACTATTGAATCCTTATTAGATTAAGTAGGTTTTGGAATTTAAGCTCATTAGATACGTATTTACACATGGGTTATTGTTTAGAATAGGTTGAATTCTTTTAGCCATATGTGAAGCGGTGTTTTAGTAGAAAACTCCAAGTTTAACCATGGGCTATTGGTTATGCTCAGCTTAATCTTTACTAATTGAACTAAGTTTTTCAATTTGTTAGCTTAATGTATCGTTTATTGCTAAGGATAGGAGTAGTTACATTAACTGGATTCTAAAACAAAATTAATGGGAATTTTGAGGTGTGAGAGATCAAATTGATCAGCTTGAAGTGTAACAGAAAAAATTAATTGAAGTTTCAAATGTGAGGGACAAAAAAATGGTTGTACTCAAATATTTATACTGCTTTTTCTATTTGAACTTTACACGAGTGTAGAATGCTGATAAAATGTAAGTAAAACAATTTTCATTCAACTTATAATTTATGAAGTTAATGAATTTCTTGAAGTTTCCTAAAAACTCATTCTTGATTTTTAGTTGGTATGTGCTTCTGCTAAGTTTCTCTTGGGCAATCTATCCCATATTCAATTTTGAGAAGTGCTATATACACATCTACATTTCCACAACTATTTTTTTTTTTTTTTGTAAAGTTTACATTTACAAATAAACTAAAATTAGGCTTTTTATAAAGGGGTGTGCAAACATTTTTTCTCTTTAGTTTTAGGAGCTTTTACATTTTGGGAACACTCCATTTAATTTAAACACTTTCTCCCCTCTTTTTCTTCATATAATTTACAAATTACAGGCATATTTCTTATAATTATTAGAATGTGTTTTTCTAAACGGCAGCCAACTTTTTTATTTTTAGGTCTATGCACAATTTTATTTGTGCATGTAAAATTGGAAAAAAAAAATGAAAGAGGATATATATTTGTGTGAAAAATTCCTAGAATTTATTTTTTTGTCAAAATTCTCAAAATTTCATGGATTTTCAGATCCCTATGGAGATTTAGGTATAATTGTGCAAAAAATGGGTAATCCTTGTCTAGGGTTTTTGAAAAACAAGACACCATTGAAGGGTTTTTCCTTTTGGTTATTCCATGGTTTTAATGTAGAAATTTTTAGAATAAGGCAACCACCTACACCCCTTGAAAACTTTAACAAAGTCGCACAAATTTGGTATTCATTGGTAAGAGTCTCAGACACTATTAAAAGAACTTTCATGATTTTTTTAGTCTAGACCATTAGTATTTATAAGGCACAAACTTATTATCGAGTCTTTTAACCCGCAACTAATTCAGGTGGAATTAACTAGAAGACCTAAATGAGGACAGAGCTCTCCCAAAGACATTTTCTGCATGTATATGGACTCGAACTCAGATTAATGTACTTAGGTGACCCTAACTCTTTACCACTAAGACCAATACCTATTGGTAGAGGAAATCAATGATTAATAATGTAAACCCAAACATTGTGAGAGAGTAACAAATCACTTAGATGCAGTTGATATGTATCCTCAATAGGACAAATATACTGCATTTATAAGTAGAGACTAGAAGAGTTCTCTTTGTGTTTATCTTTTACTCAAATTAAATTACCCTACTCATCATGGTTACTTTAAACACATATATAGACCACATTACATAGTCAATCTAGCATTTAAACTTATACTAGGCTTACAACAAATTTGATCATAAATGGCCCATAACCCCAAATTATAATGACACTTAATGATCCAGGTTCTATGAAAACCTACTGATTATGTTAATCCGAACATGACAAAGTAGCATATGGTTTGATAACATAATTCAACTTCTCTTGACTGAATAAAAAGTTCTAACACTACAATGAAACAAGTAAGAGTTCTTGAATGGCTTCAAAGTAAGCAATTAAAGGAATCATATAACTGCATAAATAAATCAAAATCAAAGCTCATCTCTTCGATTTGAAAGATCTGCTTGTAGCTTAAGGAGACAATTGTTTGAAATTATTTACATGTCTTCAGTTAATTTTTTATGTTTTTGGTAGAAATATTTCTTTGATAAGGATCGCAGATCCTCCAGCCCCGTTCCCCCAGTTTAGATATGGATCCAACGGAGATTCCCAATCGGAAGAGAATTTTTCCTTACGATAATTTTAAGGGAGGTGACAGAGATCATGTTCCCTGCCTTGTGGTGATCCGATTTATGCAGTTACTAAAGTAACCTTTATTTTAAAATTATATTCATGATCTTTTTCAAAATCCAAAATCTCCAATTTATGTGATTAGTTAAATACCCTTCATTTTTCTTTTAATGAAAATGGTCTTTATTGAACAAATTACCAAGGATACGGCGGAGAGTCAATTTTACCAGGACAGGGATTACTCCTCGTCCCCCACCCACCCCGTTGGCATTCCTACTCCTTGAAGAGATATTTTCTTTGGAAGCAATATATCTCATCCACCATTTTGCTTTCAATGATCTCAAGATGCAGAAGTTTCACAAATAAGGCGAGCAAAATATGTGAAAATATAATTTAACCCATCACAAGCATTTACATGCAAATTGATCAAATTTTGAAAGCAAGAATGTACAGAAATTTTGTCATTGCATGTCTTCTTGACATTGATTAAATACGAAAACAAGTTTGGAAATTTAACCTAGTAAACATATTTACTCTCTCTAAATCTTATCTTACAATTCATTTCAGGGCATAATTGAAAAAGAGAAAGTTAATGGGATTCTCTATGTGCTATCTCTTAGCTCTTCAGGAAATGACCCTCGGATAAGTCACCACCATCAGCCGAAAATAAGAAAATCTACCATCCAGTAATATGATCCAATGGCTGAAAGAAATATATATGTATATAATTAATTAAATATATAAATGTTTAAGTGGATACCTCCCATGTATATAAATATATATGAATAAAATTAATTAAATGCAGTGGGGTTTTGTTTAGATCATTTTTAAAGAACCTAAACCGCAAATCAAACACAAGTACGGTTTGCAAAACTTCTAATTAATCCAAACCAAACCAAAGCCGTGTAGATCAGTTTGGGTTATTTGTGATTCAGTTTGGTTAAGATGGTTTAAGCAGTCCAGTTTGGATATTGATAACTTAGGAATCACGCAAATACACTTTGTTCAATCATTTTATAGTATTAAGAGTGGGAAGCTCAGTTTCACATGTCAATGCTTACTAATATATTTTTTTTTTTTTTGGTTTGAGTAAAAAGAGAGAAAACTGACAAATACGAGTGAAAAATGTTCATTTACTAAGACAAATACGAGTGAAAAATGTTCATTTTATAGTATGCGACTTTATACTATTTCTTATTCTTGCTTTTTCAGAGGAACTCATAGCACAAAACCGTGTCAATGACCAGTGGAGTAAGACAATAACAAATTAATGATATTAATATACTAAACAAATTATCGGTATGATCTAATAATATGGGAACAATTTATCTTTGCTCAAGACGCTGACAAAATACTGGACAAATTAGATGTGAAATTCACTTTTCAAGGAGAATTTTTTTTTTTTTTCACCTGGATATTTTCTTTTTCTCCTTCTTTCTGAGGAATTATAGTATAAACATACGTCAATGACTTATGGCATAAGCTAATAACGAATTAACAGTATTAACAAAATTTTTGATATAATGACAGAGAAAATTAAATCTTCTCCAAGATGTTAAAAAATTAATTGTCAAATTTACTCTCAAATTCACTTTTCTAGAAGAAAATTTGTTTTCTTTCTCCTTCTTTCCATTGGCAAGCAAATCCAACTCTTCCATTAAAGAAACCAGGTAACATTACAAAGTACTCTGTAAAAAAAAACATTCAGCTCCATGAAAGGAAACAAGAGAAAAGCAAAAGAAAAACTCAACATGAGCAACAAAAGGGGACATCCAAATAAAATACTATTCCACTAAACAAAGACCTGCATGCATTCAATTCCGCTTTCCCATTGTTTATTACCACCTGGTTTTCCTTTTCATCATCTTCTACTATCAAATCAAGATACAACTTCAATCTCCCATTCTCCTTCAGCAACAGGTGGGGGAATCCAATAAACATTCAAATTTCCTGCTCCTTTCTTCTCAATCTCTTCTTCCTTCTCATAACCAAGCATCATCTTCTGCTTGCTCTCACTGCCATTCTCCACCAAACTCACAATAGGGTTCTTGGTGATAAGTTTTTGTGGCAGATCTTCCCTAGGATGAGAAAACGGTATAGGAATTGGGCGAGTTGGGTGAGTTGGTGATGAAGAGCTCCTCTTTGACGAACAACCCTCATAACCATCAACGAAATTCTCCTTGAACTTTTTGGCAACCTCCATCTTTACTAGTGATGCTGAGCATAGATATTGTCGCGTAAAGAAGTTTGGTTTGGAAGGTAATGGAGGCTTCAGCAGATCCTTAAGGCCTTGAAAACAATGTGCTTCCATTGTCAAGAAAAGCAGAAAACTTGAAGTGAGTGAGCAAGGAAAGTGACGATGTTGTTGCATATAAGGACATATTCAGAGTAACGTTTGAATTTTGTCATCACTTGGGAAATATCAGCTATAAACAGATAATAATAATAAAAAAATCTGTAAAAGTGAGAAAAATGCTTGAGGGTTCCTTTGAACGGTTAATTCCTGATCATGTATTGTGTTTACACGTGACTAGCAGAGAAATTGTCTATAAAATTAAATGTTTAAATTTTATTACGAAAGTGTTTTGCGGCTGAATGAAAAGAATGGTCGGCAGAAACTAATAAGGACAAATTACGTACTATATACGTACTATATATATAGTATATGTATATATATGTATGTATATGTATATATATTTGGGGAGAGATCTTCTTACTCCAAGAGTATGTTTTTTCTTACTCTCTCCTGTAACATTTTCTAAAATAGATCTAATTGTTAAATTAAAAAATCTCATATGATAAATCATACGCACAAAATTTTATAAAATTTAAAATTGATTAATAATTTATGTTATGACTTTATTTTGAAGAATAAAAATGTATTAAATTTTAAGTAAAATACTTCATTTATATTAAATACTTACGAATTTCAAATTTCAGCCAAATTTGATATATATTATCAATGTCATAATAGGATATGATTCAATGGTTAGAGGAAAAAATAAGTATTTAAGACTTCCAGCTCTTAGATTAAGGGGTGAGAATTGTCTATCCCACACCATGTCACATAAGTCATTGATTGGCCATCAAATTTAATTGATACAATTTAAAGCATCTCGTAGCATCTTGATCAATCATGATCTTATAGGATAGACAATTATCATCCTAAAGTAAGTGGATACCTCTCTATTTATATATGTATTTATACAAATGCAGTGTGATTTTGTTTACATCATTTTTAAAGTGCCTAAACTGCAAATCAAACCACAATGTGCGGTTTGCAATTTTTTTAATACTAACCAAACCAAACACCATGTAAATTAGTTTGGATTACTTGTGATTTTATTTGGTTCAGATGGTTTAAACATTTAGTTTTGGATTTTGATCATTCAGGAATCACACAGTTACACTTCATTCAATCATTTTAGTATTCAGAGTTGGAAGCTCTCAGTTTTCACATGTCACTGCTTAATAATAAAATTTGTTTGTTTAGAGTAAACAGAGAGAACATTGACAAATATGAGAGAAAAATATTCATTTACCAAGGCAAGAATAAAGAATAAATGAATTTGTACTAATTTAAGTGTATAACTTTGCCATTTTTCTTGAATCAAACACTGAAGTTAATCAACAGTGTAAAATAGTTTGACAAGAGAATTGCAGTCAACTAATAGTACAAACACGCGTCAATAATTTATGTAAACCAAAAAAAAGTAAGGAGAATTTATGTGTATTTATACTATTTCTTGTTTTTCTTCCCAGGAACTCGTACTAACATACACGTGTCAATGATCTATGGATTAAGTTAGTAACGAATCAACAATGTAAAATAGTTTGAAAAGAGGATTGCAGTCAACTAATAGTATAAACACGTGTCAATAGTTTATGTAGAAACTGAAAAAAATTAAACGTAAGCAGAATTTATATGTGTTTATACTATTTTTTGTTGTTCTTTCTAGGAACTCGTACTAACTGACACGGGTCAATGATCTATGGATTAAGTTAGTAACAAATTAACAATATTAGCATACTTAACGAATTAATGTTATAATCTCATGGTATGGGAAGAATTTATCTTTGCCCAAGATGTTGACGAACTAATGAACATTTTAGATGTAGAATCTGCTTTTCAGCAAGAAATTTTATTTTTACCAGAATGTTTCTTTTTCTCCTTCTTCTTTCCAAGTAATTATAGTATAAAATGACTTATGGAGTAAGATAATAATGAATTAACATTATTAACATACTTAACGAATTTTATGATATAATGATGTCAAGAAAAGAAAATCTTCTCCAAGATGTTAAAAAATTAATTCTCAAATTTAACCAAAAATTCACTTTTCATGAAGAAAAAATTGTCTTCTTTCTCCTTCTTCTTTCCAATGGCAAGCAAATCCAACTCTTCCATTAAGAAACCAGGCTAACAAAACAAACAAGTTTGTCAAACAAAGTTCAACACCATTAAAGGACAAAAAAGAAAAGAAAAGAAAATCTGAACATGAGCAAGAAAGTAAAATTTACGAATTAACGATATTAACATATTTAATGAATTTATCTTCTCCCAAGATGTTGACAAATTAGATATAAAATGGCTTTCCAAAAAAAATTTATTTTTCCCTGGATGTTTCCTTTTTCTTCTTCTTTTCATGGAATTAATAGTATAAACAGACATCAGTGACATATCAAGTAAGATAATAATGAGTTAACGGTATTAACATAGTTAATGAATTTTATCATTTATTGATAAGGAGAAAATTAAATCTTCTCCATGATATAAAAAAAATTAATTGTCAAATTTACCCTAAAATTCACTTTTCATGAAGAAAGTTTGTCTTCTTTCTCCTCCTTTCCAATGGCAAGCAAATCCAACTCTTCCATTAAGAAACCAGGATAACATTACAAATTAGTCTTTCAAACAAAAATTCAGCACCTTGAAAGAAAAACAAGAAAGAGAAAATAAAAAGAAAAACTGAACATGAGCAAAAAAAAGGGACATCCAAATTAAAATACTAACATAGACCTGCATGAATTCTTTTCCGCTTTGCCAATGTTTATTACCACCTGCTTTTCCATTTCGTTCTTTATCTTCTACTGACAAATCAATACAACAATCTCCCATTCTCCTTCAGCAACAGGTGGGGGAATCCAATAAACATTCAGTGTTCTTGGTCCTTTCTTCTCAATCTCTTCTACCTTCTCCTTCCAAAGCTTCATCTTCTGCTTGCTCTCACTCCCATTGTCCACCAAACTGTATTTAGGGTTCATGGTGCTAAGTTTTAGAGGCAGATCTTTCCTAGGTCGAGAAAAAAAGACTGGAAATTGTCTAAAAACTTAAATAGTTAATTGAGATTTATTATGAAAATATTTTGCGATTGAAAGAAACGAATGCCGGGCAGAAACTAATTAGGAAATACCTATTGCTTACAAATTAAATACAGGAATTGATTTAGCCTTGATATGATCTCCAACCTTAAGAATTGTTGATTAATATAATGAATTACTTAGAGTAAAATCCTATTTTAGTCTCTTATACTTAAAACTCCAATCAATTTAGTCTCTCACACTTCAAAATCCATATATATTTCATCCCTCTAGCATTTCTCAACAATTTAAATCATTATTAAACCTATAAATAACTAATAAACATTGTTTAGTGTCTATCTTTAAATTCTTATACTTAACTTTTACATCCTACTTTTGTATTTTATTGATAAGTTAACACATAATTATATTATAGAGGTCTAATTGAGCTAAATTATTTTTTATAATATTTTACCCTTTTTAAGGTCAAATTTACTTATTATAGAATTTCTATTTCAAGATTAGACTTGGCGATCTCTATGAAAGTTGGGTGAACTAACCAGACAAAATTTAAAGCAATTGGATAGAAGGCAATTTCTTGAAGTTAACAAGTGGTGGCATAGTTATAAATTACCCAACTTCAAGGGCAAACTTGGAGTTTGCCAAGGATTAATGAAGGACATAATTGTACTTTACTTTTCTCTTCATGTAGATATGTTGGAGCCAAATTTCAGGTCCCCTTGACTCCCATTTTCGTCCAACCCTCTCTCTCCCCATTCTCCACTTTTCTTTTTACTTTTCCTTAGGTTTTACACTTTTTTCTTCTCCCTCACTCATGGTAACCTCCATTCTATATAGGTGTAGAAGCTTGTAATCAACTTAGGGGAAGCTAGAAAACATCCAGGGAACTCTTCAAACTAGTTTATTATATTATTTGATATTTTATTTCAATAAATGTTTGTGTTTTAATGTTAAATTCATGATGTACTTTTTTGCTTTATTTATCCATGATTTTTGCCATATTCTTAATGGATAATTCTTGTTTTATGGTAGATGTATGATAGTAATAATTGTGGGTGGGTTATTCCTTGATCATTGCTTAAATTTAGAGGGATTAGGACTTATAGGTTATTGAATCCTTATCAAATTTAGTAGGTTTTGGAATTTAAGCTCATTAGATACCCATTTTACTCATGGGTTATTGTTTAGAATAGGCTTAATTCTTTTACCATATGCCAAGTAGTGTTTTAGTAGAAAACTCCAAGTTTAACCATGGTCTATTAGTTATGCTTAGCTTAATCTCCACTAATTGAACTAAGAGTTTTTCAATTTGTAAGCTTAATGTATCACTTCTTTCTAAGGATAGGAGTAGTTACATTGGCTGGATTCTAAAACAAAATTGATGGAAATTTTGAAATGTGAGGGATCAAATTAATCAACTTAAAGTGTGATGGAAAAAATTATTTGGAGTTTCAAATTTGTGGGACAAAAAAATGGTTTTACTCAAATATTTATACTGCTTTTTCTATATGAACTTTACATATATAAGTGTAGAATGCTAATAAAATGTAAGTAAAACAATTTTCATTCAACTTATAATTTTTGAAGTTAATGAGTTTCTTTAAGTTTCCTAAAATCTCATTCATGATTGTTAAGTGGTATGTGCTTCTGCTAAGTTTCTCTTGGGCAGTCTATCCCATTTTCAATTTTGAGATGTGCCATATATACATCTACATTTCCACAACTCTTTTTGTAACTCCTTTTTTCATTTTTTTTTTTAAGTTGATTTGCAAACATTTTTCCCTTCAGTTTTAGGAGCTTTTACAGTTTGGGAACACTCCATTTAATTTAAACACTTTTTCCTTGTATAATTTACAAATTACAGGGCACATTTCTTATAATTATTAGAATGTGTTTTTCTTAAGGGCACCCAACTTTTTCGTTTTTAGGTTCATGCACAATTTTATTTGAGCATGTAAAATTGGAAAAAAAAAATGAAGGAGGATATGCATTTGTGTGAAAAATTCTCAGAATTTATATTTTGTCAAAATTGTCAAAATTTCATGGATTTTAAAATCCCCAGGGAGATTTTGGTGTAATTGTGCAGAAAATTGGTAATCCTTGTCTAGGGTTTATGAAAAACAAGAACCATTGAAGGGTTTTTCCTTTTGGTTATTCAATGGTTTTAATGTAGAAAATTTTAAAATAAGGCAATCCACTTACAACCCACGAAAACTTTAACAAATTCGAACAAATTTGGTAGTCATTGGTAAGAGTCTTAGATGCTATTAAAAGAACTAGATCCTTGAGTTTTAATTTTGTTTTGTTGATAGAAAAAGACATGGTACCCAGTCTAAAAACTCAAAAAACTAGGGAAACAAATGAAAAAAAAATAAAAATTCCATAACACCCCAAATCAATGTTTCTTCCTCCATGATCGGGAATAATAACATCATGTTTTTCATACTTAGTTGCTCAAAATAAATTAACTAACATGAATTCAAGCATATTCAATTGATAAAAGCATATCCAGTCAAGGATAATATGTATATTAGCCATGAAACAAACACAATTCCATACAATAATAGTCATAAACTAGACTAAAATCCAAAGCTTTGATACCATTTGAAGGATTTAACGGGATCTATTAGTACAACTCATCATATGATTGAAGATAGTACAACCCATGATATGATTGAAGAGCAATCCATTATTTTTTTAGGTTGGATTAATGATATCTGTGAGGCACAAATTTATTACCGAGTCTTTCAACCTACAATTGATTCAGTTTGAGCTAATTAAAAGACCTAAATGAGGTTAAAGCTCTGTCAAAGACATTTTTTGCATACATATAGACTCAAATTCGGATCAACAAGCTTAGGCAACCTTAGCTCCTAACCACTAGTACTAATGCTTGTTTGTAGAGGAAATCAATGATTGATAATATAAACCCAAATGTTGAGGGAGAGTAACAAATCACTTCACTTAGATGCAGTAGATATGCATCCTCAATAGGACAAATATACTGCATTTATAAGTAGAGACTAGAAGACTTCTTTGTGTTTATCTTTTACTCAAATTAAATTAATCTATTCATCATAGTTACTTAAAACACATATATAGGCCACATTACGTAGTCAATCTAGTAATTAAATTTATACTAGGCTGACAATGTTCAATTGATCATAAATGGCCATAACCCTAAATTATAATAACACTTAATAATCCAGGTTTTGTGTAAACCTACTGATTATGTTAGTCCGAACATAACAAAGTAGCATAGGGTTTGATAACATAATCCAGGGTTTGTGATTTGTTCTAACCGGTTTAATTGATAAAATATGAGAGAAAAATGTTCATTTACCAAGACAAGAATTTAAGCTAAATGAATTTCTACTTACTTATGTGTATAATTTTGCCATTTTTTCTTGAATTAGACACTAGAATTGATCAATAACAATGTAAAACAGTTATAAAGAGGATTCAAAGGAGTTCATAGTATAAACACGAGTTAATAATCTGTGTAAAAACTGTGAAAAAGAAAAAGAAAAAAACCAGAATTTATGCAAAAATCTTTGTATTATTTCTTCTTCATTTTCCAAAGAACTCATAGCATAGACACGTGTCAATGAACTATATAATTAGTAACGAATAAACAATATTAACATATTCAACAAATTAATGGCATGGAAAAAATTTATCCTCACTCAAGATGCTGAAAAATTAACGGATAAATTAGGTGTAAAATTCGCTAAAGGAATTTTTTTTTTCCCTGATGTTTTCTTTTTTCTCTCTTTCCATGGAATTAATAGTATAAACACGTGTCAATGAGTTATGGTGTAAGCTAATAGTGTATTAACTAGTAAATACTTAACAAATTTTATCATATAATAACATGGAGAAGATTGAAATCTTCTCCAAGATGTTAAAAAATTACTTGTCGAATTTAACCTTATGACTTGGAGAAAAGTAAATCTTCCCTAAGAATGTAAAAAATGAATATTCAAATTTAAGCTAAAATTCACTTTTCATGAAGAAAATTTATCTTCTTTCTCCCACTTTTCAATGGCAAGCAAATCCAACTCTTCCATTGAGAAACCAGGCTAACAATACAAACTAGTGTGTCAGACAAAAGTTCAACACCATTAAAGGCAACAAAGAGGGACAACCAATTCCACTTTGCCGTCTTTATTTACACCTGATAGTCCTTTTCATTCTTCATCTTGTGCTGACAAATCCAGATACAACTTCAATATACCATCTTCCCTAGAAACATGGAAGGGATCTCTGTTTGAAATTTTTACTTCCTGAACAACATAGCCATCAAGTTCCTCATCAAATCGGAGATAAATTCTCCCACGTGAACATGCCTTAGGAAAGAAATAGATGCGGGAATCAAAGAACCTGTCAAAGAAGTTCTTGGACCCTTCTTCTCAATCTCTTCTAGTGTCTCCTTCCCAAGCTTCATCTTCTCCACAAAACTCGCAATGGGGTTCTTGGTGGGGAAGAGCCCAGTTTTCATGAGGATCCCTCATAACCATCAAGAGAATTCTCTTTGAACTTTTTGGCAACCTCCGTCTCAACCAGTGATGTTGAGCATGAGTATTGTCTGGTGAAGGAGTTTGATTTTGGAGAGAATGGAGGCTTCAACAGATCCTTTAGGCCTTGAAAGCTATGTATTTCCATTGCCAAGACAAGCAGAAAACTTGAATTGAGTGTGAGCAAGAAAAGTGACGAAGTGGTTGCATAAAAGGTGTTCAGAATGTAACGCTTGAATTTTGGCATGACTTGGGGATTTTGAGACAGGAATTCACCAATAGAGAAAAAAAAAAAAGAAAAAAGACCCCTAAGAGTAGAAAAATGCTTGAGGGTTCCTTTGAACGGTTCATTCCAAATCAAGTGTTTACATTTGACTAGCAAAGAAAATGTATAAAATATTAATTATTAATTAACTGGAATTGAATTTTATTGTATATGTAAGTGTTATGCAGTTGAATGAAAGCAATGTTCCGCAGAAAGTAATAAGGAAATACCTAGAGCTCACTGATTTTTATAGGGTTTGATGAAGCCTGGAAATAATCTCCAACGTTAATGATTTTTGACTAAATTAATTTTATTCATACTGCTTGTTCTATTTCAAATTTAAAATATATAAGCGTTATTGTGGGAAAATTTTTAAACTGAAGAGAAATATCTCTTAAGGAGTCATGTCTTCTAAATTAAGAACATCTATAAGAAAATTTATATAGAAAGTTATTATATTTATTTAAGGGACACAATACAAAAAACACCAAGATTCATTTTATAAGTAGACATAAAATTAGTTATAATGCCTCTATGAAAGATTGTGTTCGTTCATGAAAATTTTACATGATTAAAAGTTATAACTCTTTATGGAAAGGTTAACAGTTAGTTTATATAAAAAAATTGCGTTGGTTGATAAAGCTTTTTCAGTTGAAAGGTTATATCTCCTAAATAAAAAATTATGGCTAATGAAAATAACGTATGGGTGAAAAGTTTAATAAAATTATAATATCTTTATAAGAGGTTGTGTTGGTTCATGAAAATTTTGCATAATTAAAAGCTATAACTTTTTATGGAAATATTAATAGTCACTAGTAGAAAAGTATCATTGGTTGATAATCATTTTATTTGAAAGGTTATATATCGTGACTAATGAGGAATCATGTCTATTGAAAGAAAATGTTTCTTCATAAAACAACATAACTTCTCTCTATTAAAGAGTTATGTCCATTATAAATAGACAATCCCACCAACACTTCTACATATAGAACATCCAAATTCATAAAATCTAAGTGTTCACAAATTCTTTTGTCTTTATCTTGAGTGCACACAAGATAAAAAAAAACTATCATTTTATAAAAGTCATTGTTGTCTTGGCTTGAAATTTGAGAGTGCAAATCATATTAAAGGGCCTTTATTGTATCCTAAAAGAGATTTACTATTAAACTCAATTTGCACCCAACAGCTTGAAATTGCTGGGTGTGTATTAAAGCCTAGCTAAAGGAAAATGTTGCCCAAATCTTAAAGACTTGTGCACACCTTTCTTTCATCTCTCTACTTAATAAATTCAAAAAGTCATTTCCACACCAACAAGCTTTATGCTCATTGTCTAATACTGATATATTGACAAAATGTAAGTAAAATAATCATTTTCACTCAGCTTATAATTATGAAATTAATAATTTCTTCAAGTTCCTTAGGAACATATTCGTGACTGCTCATTTGTATGTAGTTCTACTTTGTTTCTCTTGGACGAGCGATCCCTCATGTAGTTTTTTTTTTTTTTTTTAATTGGAGAAAGGTGAAAATTATATTTATCATCCAAAAATTTACGACAGAACAAGGTTTATACCCTTAAGACCCGGAAAAGTCAAATTTCAGCCCTATTGCTTTAGTATGTCTATTCCTATCTATCAACTATTGTTTCCACCTAATTTTAAGCTCATTAATCATTCTAACACAAATACTAGCACAAACAAGATTTACATGCCCAAAGATCAACTCATAATTTATAGATAAACCTAATTTTCCTCCTGAATTGTACAAAATTTTGCTGCCAAGCCAAAAACTAGTGGATCCTATTTCAAAATTCACATATTGCATTTGAACCTTCAAGATTTCTATAGAAGTTTTAGGAGTGTTTACAGCTATGGAACTTTCCATTCAATTTAACACTTTTTTTTTTTTTTTTCTCTCGTTCCTGAAATAATTTACAAATTACAAGGCACATTTCTTGTTATATATATATATATATATATATATATATATATATATATATATATATATATATATATATATATATATATATATATATATATATATTTGTTTTGCTTAAGGCAACCTAATGATAGCGGCACTTCAAATATGATTTCCTTGCTCAGCTAATGTATATCATAACCTCCCTAATAGCTCTTTGTTGTGATCAAATAATTCTCCATATAACTTCTGCATATTTAAACAATTTTTCTTATCTGGTGTTCTTATGTAAGTTTGGGATTGGTATTTAAGAGTTAAAAAAAGCTGGTTTCTACTAAATTTCAATATATATGGTAAAATCACATTTAATTTGGATATCTATTATTCCGATTGATCACATTTTGGTTCACGTAAAATTTTATTTGTGCATGTGAAATTGGAAAATGATGGAGGATATGTATATAGGATCAAATTTCCTAACTTGTTGAACATCTTTGAACTAGCTTAATTATATATGAATTTTAAAGTCAAAATTAATATTTTCCAATTAGTTATTATATATTTACCATTTATGTCATAACATACACAAGTATTATTATTAGGGATGAAGGTAGTGTGGTCAGGTGTAGATTTAAAGGAAAATTGAGAACGAAACCACTTAAATATTAAGTGTGCAGTTTGGTTTAAATTCTCAAAAGTTCAATAAAAAAAAACCTATGCTTCTTAATTATGGTTTGGCCTAACTGATTTAATCGACAAATTTTAGAGAGAAATGTCCATCCACCCAGACAAGAATAAAGAGTAAATGAATTTGTACTTATTTATAAGTAAAATTTTGCCATATTTTCTCGAATCAGACACTAGAGTTAATCAATAACAATGTAAAACAGTTTTAAAAGAGGATTCCAAGGAGCTAATACTATAAACACGCTTTAATAATCTATGTAAGAACTGAAAAAAATAAAAAAAAACAAAAAACGGAATTTATGAGATGTATTTGCACTATTTCTTCTTCTTTCCAATAACTCATAGCACAGACATGTGTCAGTGGTCTACAGGGGAAGTTAGCAACGAGTTAATGACATGTTAACGAATTAACAGCAACATGTAATCGCACAAGAAAAATTTATCTCGCACAAGCAAAATTAGATGTAAAATTCCCTTTTCAGAAAGATTTTTTTTGCCCGAATGTTTCATTTTTCTCCTTCTTTCTATGGAATTAATAGTATAAACACGTCTCAATGACTTAAGGAGTAAGCAAATAGTATAATTCACTTTTCATGAAGAAAATTTCTCTTCTTTCTCCTTCATCTTCTTTCCAATGGCAAAAAAGTCCAATCATTGAACTAAAAGATCTCATACAATAGATGATGTTCACAAAATTTATAAAATTTAATAATTCATTGATAATCCATACTTTATTTTAACAAATAAAAATCTATTAAGTTAAAAGTAAAATATTTTACTTCTATTAAATACTAATTCAAATTTAAACAAAATTTGACATGAATGTGATCAACATCATGATTCAATGGTTGAATTGATGAAAATCGTCATCTAAAAAGAGTTATAGAAGAGAATAAATATTTAAGAGTTACTCATGGAATAAGAGAATGCCTCTCCTATATATAAATATAATATGCATATAATTAATTAAATGCAGTGTGGTTTTGTTAACATCATTTTTAAAGTGCCTTAACAGCATATAATTAATTAAACACAAGTACAATTTGCAAAAATTTTAATTAATCCAAAACAAACCAAACGATATGCACATCAGTTTGGATTATTTCTGATTCAGTTTCATTCAAATGGTTTAAGCAGTCTAGTTTGGATTTTGATAATCTAGGAATCACTTGAATACACTTTATTCAATCATTTTATAGTGTTTTCAGTTGGAAACTCTTAGTTTTCACATGCCAACGCTTACTAATAATTTTTTTTAACTGTGTAAAAAGAGAGAAAATATTCATCTACCAAGACAAGAATAAAGGGATAAATGAATTTTTACTTATTTATGTGTGTCATATTGCCCTTTTTCCTTTAATCAAACACTAGGTTAATGTAAAGCAGTTTTAAAAGAGGATCCTAATGAACTAATACTATAAAGACGCATCAATAATATATGTAGAAATCGTGTAAAAAATACAAAAGCATAATTTATGAATGTTTATACTATTTCTTCTTGTTTTTTCTAAGAAAATCATAGCACAAAAATGTGTCAATGACTTATGGCACAAGATTGTAACGAATTGACGATACTTAAATTAACAGTACAATCTAATGGTATGGGACATTTTATCATCGCCCAAGATGCCAATCCACGTCTCATCCCTAATTTGATTTTATTTCTTTCCATTTAAATCTTTATCTCTTCTCTTTTTTTTTTTGTTAAAAAAAATGAAAATGGTCCAATTAAAAAATTAGAAACTAGCCTATGCCCAATTGAACTGATCTAGACCCTTAAGGATATTTTTGAGATGGCAAAAATAAATAAAATTAAATTTTATTCTTGAAAAAAAAAAATCCAACAAAGTTTGCAATTTTCTGCTTGCTCTCACTCTCATTCTCCACTAAACTCTCTATAGGGTTCGTGGTGATAAGTATTTTAGGCAAATCTTTCTTAGGATGAGAAAAAGAGATCGGAATTGGCCGAGTTGGTGACAAAGAGATTTTGATGAAGAACCCTCATAACCATCAACAAAATTCTCTTTGAACTTTTTGGTAACCTCCATCTTTATTAGTGATGCTGCGCATAGATATTGTCGGGTGAAGAAGTTTGTTTCAGTGGCGATGGAGGCTTCAACAGATCCTTAAGGCCTTGCAAGCTATGTGCTTCCATTGCCAAGAAAAGCAGAAAACTTGAAATGAGTGAGCAAGGAAAGTGACGATGTTGTTGCATATAAGGACATATTCGGAGACAGAGTAACGTTTGAATTTTGTCATCACTTGGGGTTTTCAGCTAGAAACAGATAAAGAAAAAAACAAAAAAAACTGTTAGAGTGAGAAAAATGCTTGAGGGTTCCTTTGAACGGTTAATTCCTGATCATGTATTGTGTTTACATGTGACTAGCAGAGAAATTATCTTTAAATTTAATTATTTAAATTTTTATATGAAAGTATTTTGCTACTGAATGAAAAGAATGGCCGGCAGAAACATAAGGAAATACCTAGACCTTACAAATTATGAACAAGATTTATATATATTCTAAGAGTAAGTTTTTTCTTACTCTCAACATTTTATAAAATATGAATTTCATAGATCTAATTATTGAATTAAAAAATTGTATATGATTGATCATACACACAATTTTATAAAATGTTAAAATTGATTAATAATTTATCGTATGACTTTATTTTAACGAATAAAAATATGTTAAATTTCATTTATATTAAATACTTAGGAATTTAAAATTTAAACCAAATTTGGTATAAATGATCAATGTCATAATAGGACATAATTCAACGGTTGGATCAATAAAAATCATTATCTAGAATAAGTTATAAGAGAAAGTAAATATTCAAGACTTACAACTTAGATTAAGGGGTGAGAATTGTCCATTCCACATTGTGTCCTATACGTCATTGATTGTCCCATAATAGGACATTTCAAATATGATTTCTTTAATGTATTGCAATTAATGCATACAATATAAGGGGAATAGCAAAGGATTTTAAGTTTTTTTTTTTTCAATATAAATAATGAATACAATAGTTGAGCGAGGTCGCAGGCTTACAGCTGAGACTCGTGAAGATGCTTCATTGAATACCATGTGAATTCATGAAACTATAATATTTTTTGTGACACCTAGGAAAAGCCCCAAGTCCGACCCTCTAAATATTTTGTAGCTTTACTTTTTTTGGTTTTGATCTTTAATATTTATATTTTATTTCGATTCATTATGATTGTAAATTAGACTTACACATAAATCCATAAACTTCAGTAAATAAACGTTAAATAATATAATTTTGCTTCTCAGAGAAAGGCAAAAAGAGGGGGGGGGGGAATTCCTCTGTATAAAATATTAGTTCAGCTGTTCATTACTAACATTTGGCATTGAGTGTGTTTAGCATAAAAATTGTGTTTTGCTTGGAGACTTTAATGAAGTTCTTTGGCTAAAGAATCCTACGGTGCGCAGTTTCATGTCTCAAGGGCTGTTCCCTTCCTTAAAGCACTGGATGAATGTGGATTAATCGATCTAGGCTTCAAGGGCAGTATTTTCACTTGGCACAGACATATTATTGGGGTTTGTACAATTTCTAAGAGGCTTGACAGAGCATTTTGTAACCATGAATGGCGCACCCGCTTCCCTGAGGCTTCACTTTTGCACTTGCCAAGGATTCATTCTGATCATCATCCCATATTAAAATGCAACGGCTCTTATTCTCGCAGCATTTGTTGGCCTTCAGTTTTGAGGCAGCTTGGGCTTCGCATACCAACTTTGAGGAAGTTGTTCATTCTGCTTGGAAAGATAAGGCTAATATTGTTGATGGGTTTTTAGGGTTAGAGAGGCATCTATCAACTTCAATAATACCTTTTTGGTAAAATTCGTAAGTGTAGAAGGATCATTAAAGCTGGCCTTGACTGTATCGATAGGGTACTTCAAAAACTAATTTAGCCAGTCTTTGCTATCTTGAATGAGACTTGAGAGAAAACACTCCTAGATTCTTGAACAAGAAGAGATCCTCTGGTTTCAAAAATTGCAGTAGCTCTCCGTGCAATTTGGAGATAAAAATACACGATTTATCCACACAAAAACCATCATAAGAAGACAAGGTAATAAGATTGAGGGCTTCTCCTGGACAAAAACCACTGGATATATAACAACCTTCTTTTACTAGAAAAGGAAGCCACAAATCACTTCAAGAAGCTCTTTTGCTCCATGGTCCAATGTAGTGATTATATTTCAACGGGGTGTACGCTGACAACTCTTATGCCATCAGGCAATCACTAATCTGGGCAGAGAGGTTATTAAAGGTGAGGTATGGAAAGTTCTGCACTATATGAAGTCCTTAAATTCCCCAGGCATAAATGGATTTCAACGGTTTTTCTTTAAAAAGTACTGGCACATTATTGGGGACGACATGTTCAATTTTGTCTAACAAGTCTTTAGTAGTGGGTTCTTCAATGAAACAATTGCGAATACTCTAATTGTCTTGATTCCAAAGACTGACAATCCTACAAGGATAAACCATTTCCACCCTATTAGCCTGTGCAATGTTCTTTATAAGATTCTAACCAAGGTTCCCGTAATTAGATTGCGGCCTTATATGAATGAGCAGGTGAGCCATCCTCAAAGCAGCTTTTGTTCCAAGAAGAGGCACTAGAGATAGCATTCTTGTGGCTCAAGAACTCCTACATCGTATTGGCAAACTCAGAAGTAAGAAAGGAGCCCTAGCTATTAAAATTGATTTGGAAAAGGTGTATGATAGAGTATTGGGGTTTTTTTAGAGAATACCCTCAAGCATTTTGGATTTCTATTTATCACTATTAAACTCATACTTCAATGCCTCACTTGCAAAAAATTCACTTTGTTATGGAACGGAGATAAAACCCCCAGTTTCTCTCCTCAACGTGACTTGTGTCAGGGGGCCCCCTCTCGCCTTCCCTTTGTTCTCTGCATGGAACAATTGTCCAGCTTGATCAACTCTAAAATTAAACAGGGTATTTGGCAAGCACATAAATAATCTAATGATGGGCATGCGGTTTCTCATCTTTTATTTGTGGATGATGTCCACCTATTCTCTATAGCCATTCTCGCTCAAGCAGGGCTTATTTCTGATACTCTTCAACAATTCTGTACCTTGTTAGGAATGAAGGTCAATAGCAATAAATCTAAAGTCCAGTCGTGTCCTTTAGTTTCAAGGGGCCGAAAGCTTGTCATTAAATCTATTTTCTGCTTCAACTTTACAAGTGATCTTGGGAGATACCTCGGATTCCATTTATTAATAAGAAGTTAACGAGGGCAACTTTGATCATATCTTAGCAAATTTGAACCGAAGACTGGAAGGGCCACTCTAGCCAAGGCCACACTTAACTCCATTCTTGTCTACAGCATGCAATCTCTTTGGCTTCCCCAAGCTGTTTGCAATATGATTGATATGAATACTAGAAATTTTAATTGGTCAAATGGGGACAGGACTGGTATTCACCTAGTTAATTGGCAAACGGTTTCGGCTCTTAAAGGTTTAGGAGGACTTGGTGAGGATTGGTGTTAAGGATTCCAAGCTTATGAATATTTCACTGCTAGGAAAGTCCATTTGGAACCCTTTTAAATGACGAGGAGCTTTTATAGCTGAGGACTGTAAGAGAAAGTATATCAAGGAGAGCCATGTGCTTGAGTGCTTAACCCCCAAGTATCTTCTTATGTTTGGTGCTCCATTGTTCAGACCTTGCCCTATATCTGAGGGCTTCACTCAACATGTACACTATGGGACAAGGATTAGATTTTGGCAAGATAAATGGATCGTTGACAAAACTCTCATTAGTCAACCAGACATAGAGCATGGAAAACATCAATCTTAATATTTTTGTATGTGACTACATATGGGACAGTGCTTAGCACCTTGGAAATCTCCCACAAGGGTTCCAACTGAGATTAGAAATAGTATCCTTCATATCAACATTGAGGTGAAGACCGATGGGATTTGAACTTTGACAATACCGGAGTCTTTACTATCCAATCTGCATATAGGTGGCTTGCCACATCCAATAGGCTAAGGCAAAGCTATACTCGCTGAAAAAAAAAAAATTACAAATTACAAGGCACATTTTTCATTACAATATGCTTTTTTTTCTTTTTATGTTTAAGGCAACCAAATGATAACGGCGCATCAAATATGATTTCCTTGCTTTACTGCAACTAATGTATATCAGCACCCTAATGGCTCTCTGTTGCAATCAAATAATTCTCTGTATAACTTAAGAAAATTGTTTATATATGCAGAAGACACCGACTAATATTCAATTTTCTTTGTTTTGTGTTCTTGTGTACGTTTTGATTGGGATTTAAGAGTAAAAAAGCCGATGGTTTCTACTTAATTTCGATATATATGGTAAAATCACATTTAATTTGGCTTTCTATTATTACGATTGAACACTTTTTCGTTTCACGTAGAATTTTATTTGTGCATTTTAAATTGGAAAATGATGGAGGATATGCATATAGGATCAATTTTGGTAAGTTGTTGAGCATCTTTGAACAGATGTACTTCTAATAATAAAGTGAGATTTTGGTATTTCTTTCCTCTACGTGTGATAGTTTGTGGTTGATCTGTCTTTGTCAGAGAACTTGTTTGATTAAATATGAATTTTCAACTCAAAATTAATATCTTTCAATTGGTTATTCTATATTTGCCATTTATGACATCATATATACTAGTTTATTAGGGATAAGAGTTGTGTGGTTGGATGTAGTTTTAGAGAAAAATTGTGAACTAAGCCACTTAAATATTAGTCATGCAGTTTGGATTGAATTCTCAAATTTTCATTAAAAAAAAACAAAAACTTCTCAATTATGATTTGGTCTAACTGGTTTAATTGACAAAATATGAGAGAAAAAATCATTTACCAAGACAAGAATGTAGGCTAAATGAATTTCTACTTACTTATGTGTATAATTTTGCCTTTTTTTGTTGAATCAGACACTGGAAATGATCAATAACAATGTAAACCAATTTTAAAAGGGGACTCAAAGGAGTTAATAGTATAAACACGAGTTAATAATCTATGTAGAAACTGTGAAAAAGAAAAAAGAAGAAAACCAGAATTTATGCAAACATCTTTGTATTATTTCTTCTTCTTCCTTTTTCCAAGGAACTTATAGCATAGACACGCGTCAATGAACTATGGAGTTAGTAACGAACAAACAATATTAACATATTCAACAGATTAATGGCATGGGAAAAATTTATCCTCTCCCAAGATGTTGAAAATGAAAAATTAATGGATAAATTAGGTGTAAAATTTGCTTTTCAAAAGGAATTTCTTTTTGCCCTGATGTTTTCTTTTTCCTCTTTCTTTCCATGGAAAAATTAATAGTATAAACACGTGCCAATGACTTATGTTGTAAGCTAATAATGAATTAACATAGTAAATACTTAACAAATTTTATCATATAATAACATAGATGTTAAAAAATTAATTGTCGAATTTAACTTATAACTTGGAGAAAAGTAAATCTTCTCTAAGAATATAAAAAATTAATTTTCAAATTATACCTAAAATTCACTTTTCATGAAGAAAATTTGGCTTCTTTCTCCTTTTTAATGGCAAGCAAATCCAACTCTTCCATTAAGAAACCAGGCTAACAATACAAACTTGTGTGTCAATCAAAAGTTCAACACCATTAAAGGCAACAAAGAGGGACATCCAATTCCACTTTGCCATCGTTATTTACCACTTGATTGTCCTTTTCATTCTTCATCTTGTGCTGACAAATCCAGATACAACTTCAATATCCCATCTTCCCTAGAAACATGAAAGGGATCTCTGTTTGGAATTTTTACTTCCTGAACAACATAGCTATCAAGTTCCTTATCAAATCGGAGATAAATTCTCCCACGTGAACATGCCTTAGGAAAGAAATAGATGCAGGAATCAAAGAATCTGTCAAAGAAGTTCTTGGACCCTTCTTCTCAATCTCTTCTACAGTCTCCTTCCCAAGCTTCATCTTCTCCACCAAACTCGCAATGGGGTTCTTGGTGGGGAAGAGCCCAGTTTTGATGAGGAACCCTCATAACCATCAAGAGAATTCTCCTTGAACTTTTTGACAACCTCCGTCTCAACCAGTGATGTTGAGCATGAGTATTGTCTGGTGAAGGAGTTTGACTTTGGAGAGAATGGAGGCTTCAACAGATCCTTTAGGCCTTGAAAGCTATGTATTTCCATTGCCAAGACAAGCAGAAAACTTGAATTGAGTGTGAGCAAGGAAAGTGACAAAGTGGTTGCATATAAGGTGTTCAGAATGTAACGCTTGAATTTTGGCATTACTTGGGGGTTTTGAGGCAGGAATTCAGCTATAGAGGGGGGTGAAAAAAAAAAAGACATGTAAGAGTGGGAAAAATACTTGAGGGTTCCTTTGAACGGTTCATTCCAAATCAAGTGTTTACATTTGACTAGCAAAGAAAATGTACAAGATATTAATCATTAATTAACTGGAATTGAATTTTATTGTAAATATAAGTATTATGCAGTTGAACGGACGGGAGATGGTGTTTCCAGTGGCGGACGGGTGAGTAACGCGTAAGAACCTGCCCAATTTTCGGCAGAAAGAAATAAGGAAATACCTAGAGCTGACTAATTTTATATAGGATTTGATGAAGCCTAGAATAATGTCCAACGTTAATTTTTTTGACTAAATTAATGCAATATTTATACTACTTGTTCCATTTCAAATTTAAAATATATAAGCATAATTGTGGGAAAAATTTTAAATGGAAGAGAAACATCTCTTAAGGAGACATGTCTTCTAAATTAAGAACACCTATATGAAAAGTCATATAGAAAGTTATTATATTTATTTAAAGGACATAATACAAAAAGTCACCAAGATTGATTGTATAAGTAGACATAAAATTGGTTATAATGTATCTATCAAAGGTTGAGTTGGTTCATGAAAATTCTACATGATTAAAAGCTATATAACTTTTCATGAAAAGGTTAACAGCTAGTTTATATCAGAAAATTGGGTTGGTTGATAAAGTCTTTTTAGTTGAAAGATTATATCTCCTAAATAAAGACTTATGACTAATGAAAAATAATGTCCGGGTTAAAAGTTTAATAAAATTATAATATATCTTTATGAAAAGATTTGTTGGTTCATGAAAATTTTGCATAATTAAAAGCTGTAACTCTTTGTGGAAATGTTAATAGTCACTAGTAGAAAAGTATCATTGGTTGATAAAGTCTTTTTATTTAAAAGGTTATATCACTTGAATGAAGAGTCATTGACTAATGAGAAATTATGTCTATTGGAAGAAAATGTCTTTTCATAAAACAACATAAATTCTCTCTATTAAAGAGTTATGTCTATTATAAAGCACCAATTCATGTTTATAAATAGACAATCCCACCAACACTTCTACATATAGAAAATAAAAAACAAACTATCACTTTATAAAAGTCATTGTTGTCTTGGCTTGAAATTTGGAAATGCAAACCATACTCAAGGGTCTTCATTGTATCCTAAAAGAGATTTACCATTAAACTTAATTTGCACCCAACAATTTGAAATTGGTGGGGGTGTATCAAAGCCTAGCTAAAGGAAAATGTTGCCCAAATCTTAAAGACTTGTGCACACCTTTCTTTCATCTCTCTACTTAATAACTTAAAAAATTCATTTCCACACAACAGGCTTTATGCTTATTGTCTTGTACTAATATACTGACAAAACGTAAGTAAAATAATCATTTTCACTCAGCTTATAATCTATGAAATTAATAATTTCTTCAAGTTCCTTAGGAACATATTCATGACTGCTCATTTGTATGTAGTTTTGCTTTGTTTCCCTTGGGCAGGCGATCCCTTATTTAGTGTTTTTTTTTTTTTTTTTATTGGAGAAAAGTGAAAATTATATTTATCATCCAAAAATTTACGATAGAACAAGGTATATACCCTTAAGACCCCAAAAAGTCAAATTTCAGCCCTATTGCTTTAGTATGTATATTCCTATCTATCAACATGTGTTTCTACCTAATTTTAACCTCATTAATTATGCTAACACAAATACTATCACAAACAAGATTTATGTGCCAAAAGATCGACTCATAATTTATAGATAAACCTAATTTTCCTCCTGAATTGTACAAAAATTTGCTGCCAAGCCAAAATCTAGTGAATCATATTTCAAAATTCACATATTGCATTTGAATCTTCAAGACTTTTGTAGAACTTTTAGAGGTGTAGCTATGGAACTCAACATACAATTTAACACTTTTTTTTTCTCACGTTCCTGAAATAATTTACAAATTACAAGGCATTTGTTGTTAAAATATATATATATATATATATATATATATATATTTGTTTTGTTTAAGGCAAACTAATGATAGCGGTACTTCAAATATGATTTCCTTGCTCAGCTAATGTATATAATAACTCCCTGATAGCTCTCTGTTGGGATCAAATAATTCTCTGTATAACTTCTGCATATATAAGCAATTTTCTTATCTGGTGTTTTTGTGTAAGTTTGTGATTGGTATTTAAGAGTAAAAAAAGCTGGTTTCTATTTAATTTCAATATATATGGTAAAATCACATTTAATTTGGGTTTCTATTAATCCGATTGATCACATTCCGGTTCAGAGTTGGAAAATGATGGAGGATATGTATATAGGATCAAAGTTCTTAACTTGTTGAACATCTTTGAACTTGTTTGATTAAATATGAATTTTCAAGTCAAAATTAAAATTTTCCCATTAGTTATTACATATTTACCGTTTATATCATAATATACACAAGCCATTATTATTAGGGATAAACGTAGTGTGGTCAGGTGTAGTTTTAAAGGAAAATTGTGGACGAAAGCACTTAAATATTAGCAGTGTAGTTTGGGTTAAATTCTCAGAAATTTGATAAAAAAATATACTTCTTAATTTTGGTTTGGCCTAACTGATTTATTAGACAAATATGAGAGGGAGAAATGTCAATCTACCCAGACAAGAATAAAGAGTAAATGAATTTGTATTTATTTATAAGTAAAATTTTGCCATTTTTTCTGGAATCAGATACTAGAGTTAATGAATAACAATGTAAAACAGTTTTAAAAGAGGATTCCAAGGAGCTAATAATATAAACACGCGTTAATAATCTATTTAAAAACTAAAAACCAAAAAAACATGTTATGAATATTTTAATTGGATGCCCATTTAATGGAATATTCCCTAGGGCTGACTCAATATTTATTTATTTGTAATTTATTAAATAGACATTATCCTTTTAGGGATAGGGTTTCACTTTCATTGTGTATATGTACCCCCCTTGGTGGATAAATAAAGTTGACCCTTTTGGAGGCTTTATTTTCTCTCCTCTCAATTCTCTCTACTTTACTCTCTGTGTCCATTTTTTCACAATACGTTATCAGCACGATAGTTCTTCTTTTCTCCAGTGAAGATTGTGTATATGCATGATGAAGCTACAAGGCAAATTCAATCCCATTTTCTTCAAATTCGAAAGCACCAGGTACTAGTGCCCTCTGATTATTTTATTAATTTATATTTGCACAGATGATTGCTTGTTGATACTCCAACAACCAAATAACCAAATGTATATTTGGCTCTCCAATTTTGATTGTCTATTTTGTTGGAACTTTGATAAATAATCGGATGAAACCATTCGTTTCTCATGACTATTTACATTATTTGATATGTCTCGTCTTGAAGTATGAAGGTAATTAATTTTTGTCTTATGAGAACAATTTAATTTCTTTTATATTTCTCATCTAGAAGCATAAAAAATTTTGAATTCTTTTAATTTGTCTCATTTAGAAACATGAGATAATTATTTTAATTTGTCTCCTCCAGAAGTATGAGATAATTTTAATTCATTGGATACACTTTCATCTAGAAGTATGAGGAATTTTATTATCAACAATTAAATAATTAATTTGATATAAAGTGAATCCAGAAGTTATCCATTTAAATATGAAAATTTTTATTATAAACAATTGATTTTTGTGGATCTCAAAGTTATCCACTTATAAAGTGAATCCTGAAACTATCCATTATTTCATTCAAATATGGAGAATTTATTATGAACGATTAATAAGTTATCTATTCAAATAGTATAAAGTGAATTCGCTTAATTGATAAAGTTATCCACCCAATTGATATAAAACAGTAGATCCTGAAGTTATCTACACTCTTCAAATAGTATAAAATGGATCCTAAAGTTATCCATTCAGTTGATAAAATTATCCACACAGTAGATCTTGAAGTTATCTACATTTAAAATAGATCCTGAAGTTATTTGTACTAAAAAAAAAAATTAGAGTATAATTATGCATATTTTATTTTCCCTCGCCTTTATTTTATTTTATTTTCCTTCTTTTCTCCTTAATGCTGCAATTTATTTTTGGTTTCTTAATACAAAAGCAATTTATTTCTAGTCTTTCCTTTTCCTCTTCTCCTTTTTCTTTTTATGGTAACTGGTTTTGCACCCAAAAATTTAAGTTGAAGGCTGCGTGGCCTGGTGGGAATCGAGCCCACGAGATCTGATCACTCAAAATAAAGTTGAAATCTGCGTGCCTTGGTGGGAATCGAACCCATAGGGGTCTGATCCAAAGTCTAACACGCAGCCACTATGCCGCAAATGCATTTGTGTTTTATGACTCGTTGATTCTTTACATATTCCAAAACCAATGGATCATATTTTTAAGTGTTCTCTTTAGTAGAATTTTATTGTTAATCGGTCGAATTTTCACTTTTGATCTTGGGAATTTGCTCCTCCTATTGCAGCGAGGAGAGGAAAGAAAATTGGAAATATTTGATATTGTCAAGTCTTTTGTGCTTTTTTTTTTACCTCTGACTATTTACTTGTTCCTTGTTCTTTCTGGTATTTTAGTTTGTGGATAATTCATATCATATGAGGACTCCCTAGAACTAATATAATGCATTGTAAATTTATAGTGTCTGTAAGAAGTTGCTTTTAGTAACTTGTGCATCCAAAATATATGTAAATTAACTAACACGAGGCCAAGAAAAAGGGATGTTCGTGTTGAAGATTTAACTAGTATAGATGGCATGCTGACTTAAAAGAGGTAACACAGTTCTAAGACTTCTTTCAACATTATTGTGATTGTGGTCCCCATATTCTTGAATTTAAAGTGGTTAATATAGTAGGATTGTGCTTTAAATATGCACTTCGTGTTTTCTTGAATTACTGGAGATGACATTCATATTTATCAACATCACTCTTAGTGCTTCTTCGTCATACTTTTAGCATATTGTTATGACTAATGTTTGGATACTTTTGAGTATCATTTGAGGTTCTTTATTCTCAGATTATCTATATGTTTCACTACTTTAAATTATGGAAGGATTATGCACTCAATTTGAAATATTCAAAAGTGTAGGGTGCCTTGCAAAGGTTATATTTAAACCTCATGTAACACATATTTAGCTATGCATCCTAAGTCCCAACCTTCAAGGAAAGGGAATTTATGGATATTATTCATTGTTATTTTGTTGAATATATCTCTCATTTTGTATAATTTGAAATATCATATTGCAGTAAAAAAAAAAAATCTTTACTAGAAAGCATAAATCATTATCTCATAATGATCCTTCTCTATTCCCTGAGGTGAATAGAGAAGCTATCAATAAATATAGTATTAGTTATAATATTACAAATACCTCCCACCAGAAGTGAGAGAGTAGTGAAGAAAAGTGGTAAAGGGATTTTTGAAAAAAAAACCACTATTATTTTGGTGTTAAAAGGTCATTTAGTTTGTACTTGTTGTACATCTAAACATCCTTTAAATGTTTTTCAAGTATTAATGAAAGAAAGAGATTAATTGTTGCGACAATTTTGCACAATGAGATCTTATTCTATTGGTTTTTCTCGATTCCCTGAAGTGAATGGAACAATATTAAGAAATGTGGATGTACATATGATTATAGTGTACAAAATATTCTATCCACCAAAAATGGGAGAACTATAATAAAAGGTGGCAAAGAGATGTTTGGAAACCCAATATTATTGAGGAAAGGAGTAAATATTTACTTCACTTTCAACTAACAAGGTGCTAGTTTTGATTATAGTAATATCAAAGGTATTAAAATCATTTTATCCCTAGAGGTGATGAAAGTATTTGTATGTAATTTTATTTTAGTTTTTACCATTAATGATTTTGATATATTATATGATGTTACATTATTTCTATTATACAAAGATAATGTTACTATTTTATTCAATAGTGCAAAGATAATTGAGAGCTCTTGAAGAGCTAGAGGAATGAAAATGATGATAAAATGCTCTTGAAGAGCTAGTTAATGTTTTCATTAAGAAATTATTTGCGTATTCCTCTAATTTGTACTACATATATGCAATTGAAACATATGTTGTTGTAAACCAGAAGTTTACAAGTCAAAATAAGTTTATTATTTGGCGTGACCGGTTGAGCCATCCCAAGTCAATAATGATGCAAAAATAATTAAAAATGATCATGTGAATTTTCATTGAAGAGCCAAAAGATTCTTCAATTGAAACGTTTAGTTTCTCATATGCTATTTGTTCCCAAAGAAAATTTATTTGCGTTAGCAAAAGTAAGAGTGAATCCCTCGTCTTTTAAAAAGAACATGAGGTGAAAATATTTATGTGCCTATAGGCCCACCAAGTGGATCATTTAGATACTCTTTAATTTTAATCGATGCATCGACTAAATGATCACATATTTGGGTTAACTCATAACTTGAAGTTAATGAGATTACTTGTTCAACAGATTGAATTAAGAGCGTAATGCCTTAATTATATTTAGTTGAGTAACACACCTAGTTAATGCTAGTGAATTCACTCTTCAAAGTGACTATTGGAATACATAAAATAGACCAGCAGGCGCCTAAAATTAATTGCATGACCATTACTTATGAAATCAAAACTTCCAATATTAATTTGGGAACATATGAATATTCATGTTGTAACATTGATTCGCATCATGCCAACAAGTTTGAACCCCCTCTTATAATTGGTTTATAGTCAGGAGCCAAATATATCCCATCTATGAATGAATAGTTAATTGCTCCACCACAATGTATTAAGATGGGACCTGAATAGAGGTTAAAACATATGTTGGATATAAATCTTTATATATTGAGTCACTAAAATGATATTTTTTTGTGGCTTGGTAAGACACTTGTATTTTTAATAAATCATTTATTCCAACATTAGGGGGGAGAGAATAAATAGTTGGAAAAGGAAAGCATTTATAATGAATTATCACCTTGATCCTCATGCAAAGCAAATATAGACTTGAAGTTCATATGATAATTCATTTGTACAAACTATCAGATGCATTGCTTGACTAGTAAAAGTGACTAAAATTATGTGTACTAACTGCTACTGCTCTAATCAAAGTACAATGTAAACAAACTGGTTCCAAAGATAAAGTCCTCGAAAAGAAAAGGATCTAAAAATCAAAGATGGCCAAATCGAGGATAAAGTAGCTCCATAAGAGTTACTAGAGGTAACTCTAGAAGAGTTCTCGGATATAACTAATGTTTTAGTTTTAAAGGAAACTCAGGTACTTGAAAGTCATGAAAATAAAGAGATCTCTATTGAATATGATGGAACTAGAATGAAATCAACATTGTTGACAATGTTCACATATAATGTAGCGCGTTATGTGATAAAAGATATTGAGGATCATTAGTAAAGATTTGCAGAGAAAGAAATGATTGGCCAAAAATTGAAAAGATGCAATAGAGGTTCGCTTAAAAAGTGAAAAATTTTGGACCTGCAATCCAAACACCAGAAGTGAAAAGTCAGTTATGGACAAATGGGGCTTTTGTGTGAATACAAAATGAAAATGATGTGTAAGGATTTTCATAAATAACTGGCATTGATTTTAAATAGATATACTTAGTTGTCGTGGATGCAAGTATCGAATGATATTTATTTAGTCTGGCAGTACATGAATGGTATTATTTGCGTCTAATGAATATTGTTTTAGTCGACTTATTCAATAATGACATCCCTGAAGGATTTGATTTGCTTGAAACAATTTATACGATCATTTAAGTTAAATTTTGTTGAAGGAAATATATATAGAAATAACCCATTTATCCGCATATTAGTGAATTTTGTGTTGATGATTTATTTTTAGAACTCCTGAAGAGCTTCCAAAGCTATAAATTACTTATAGAGACAACTTGTATTGAAATGCTTATATAGTATTAGTGCTAAAGTGATTTTATATATACAAATTATATCTATTGTGATAGCTAAATACGAACACAAATTCTCTTTAGAACTTGTGAGAATGATAAAGAAATATTTGGTCTTGAAGTACCAAATCTTGGTACAATTTAACTAGTTCGTCAATATGACAATCTAGTAAATTTGTTACTATGTTATGAACTTCTACAATATTTGAAGGATCTTATATAATATTAGAGTTCGTCGACACAAATAACTTGATTGATAAGCATTGCACTCTTTTTCCCTTCACCATGGTTTTTTGCCATTGGGTTTTCCTGGTAAGGTTTTTAATGAGGCAACATTTGATTGCGTGTACAAAGAATTGTGCACTCTTTTCCTCACTAGGTTTTGGTCCTAGAAGGTTTTTAACGAGACACATTCTTTGGTAATGGGTATCCAAGGGGGGAGTGTTATGAATATTTTGATTGGATGCCCATTTAATGGAATATTCCTTAGGGCTAACTCAGTATTTATTTATTTGTAATTTATTAAATAAACATTATCCTTTTAGGGCTAGGGTTTCACTTTCATTGTGTATATATACCCCCGTTGGTGAATGAATAAAGTTGGCCCTTTTGGAGGCTTTATTTTCTCTCCTCTTAATTCTCTCTACTTTACTCTCCGTGTCTATTTTTTCACAGCATAGTTTATGAGAATGTATTTGCACTATTTCTTCTTCTTCTTTTCAACAAACTCATAGCATAGATATGTGTCAATGGTCTATGGGGTAAGTCAGCAACGAGTTAATGACATATTAACAAATTAACATCAACATATAATGGCATAAGAAAAGTTTATCTTGCCCAAGATGTTGATAAATTAGATGTAAAATTTCCTTTTCAAAAAGAATTTTTATTTTTGCCCAAATATTTCATTTTTCTCCTTCTTTCCATGGAATTAATAGTATAAACATGCGTCAATGACTTAAGAAGTAAGCAAATAATATAATTCACTTTTCATGAAGAAAATTTCTCTTCTTTCTCCTTCATCTTCTTTCCAATGGCAAAAAAGTCCAATCGTTCAACTGAAAGTTCTCATACAGTAGATGATATTAACAAAAATTATAAGATTTAATAATTCATTGATAATCCATACTTTATTTTAACAAATAAAAATGTATTAAGTTAAAAACAAGATACTTTACTTCTATTAAATACTAAGTCAAATTGTCAAATTTAAGCAAAACTTGACATGAATGTGATCAATGTCATGATTCAATGGTTGGATTGATGAAAATCGTCATCTAAAAGGAGTTAATAGAAGAGAGTAAATATTCAAGAGTTACTGATGAAATAAGATGATACCTCCCCTACATATAAATCTAATATTATATAATTAATTAAATGCAATGTGGTTTTGTTTACGTCATTTTTAAAGAGCCTAAACTGCAAATCAAAACAGAAGTACAATTAGCAAAATTTTTAATTAATCCAAAACAAACCAAACGCCATGCAGATCAGTTTGGATTATTTCTAATTCAGTTTCATTCAAATGGTTTAAGCAGTCTAGTTTGGATTTCGATAATTTAGGAATCACGTGAATACACTTTATTCAATCATTTTATAGTGTTCAGAGTTGGAAACTCTTAGTTTTCACACGTCAATGCTTACTAATAAAGTTTTTTTTTTTTTTCTTGACTGAGTAAAAAGAGAGAAAAATGTTCACTTACCAAGACAAGAATAAAGGGATAAATAAATTTTTACTTATTTATGTGTGTAATATTGCTCTTTCTTCTTTAATCAAACACTGAGGTTAATGTAAAGCAGTTTTAAAAGAGGATCCTAATGAACTAACAGTATAAACACGCATCAATAATATATGTAGAAATCGTGTAAAAAATGTAAAAGCAAAATTTATGCGTGTTTATACTATTTCTTCTTCTTGTTTTTTCCGAGAAACTCATAGCACAAAAATGTGTCAATGACTTATGGCATAAGATAGTAACGAATTAATGATACTTAAAAAATTAACAGTACAATCTAATGGTATGGGAAATTTTATCATCGCCCAAGATGGCCACAAACTACTAGCCAAATTAGATGAAACATTTGTAGAATGACTTATGGTGTAAGCTAAGAATGAATTAACGGTATTAACATACTAAACAAATTTTATCATATAATGACATGGAGAAAATTGAATATTTTTCATGATGTTAAAAAATTAATTGTTGTACCCTAAAATTCGCTTTTCAAAAAGAAAAATTTCATTCTTTCTCCTTCTTCTTTCTAATGGCAAGCAAATCCAACTCTTCCATGAAAGAAACCACGCTAACATTACAAACTAGTCTGTCAAACAAAAAGTTCAGCACCATGAAAGGAAACAAGAGAAAATAAAAAGATAAAAAATTCAGCATGATAAACAAAATGGGACATCTAAATTAAAATACTATTCCGCTTTCCCATTGTTTATTACCACCAGGTTTCCTTTTCATTCTTCAACTTCTACTGACAAATCATGATACAACTTCAATCTCCCATTCTCCTTCAGCAACAAGTGGGGCAATCCAATAAACATTCAGAGTTCCTGTTCCTTTCTTCTCAATCTCTCTTTACCTTCTCATTTCCAAGCATCATCTTTGTTACGATGTATCTCTGAGAATGGAACAACCAAAACAACAAAAAAAAATTTGAGTCGCCACCAATTATTTAGGAAAATAGGGTACTATTGGAAACCCTTTAATTTGGAAAAGAGATTAGAATGCAAACTAAAGATGAGTTAGGGACTTGATTATGTATGGTAAAGGTATTACATCCGTAAGAAATAGTTATCTTAATTAGTTATGCAAGAATAATATGGCCAAACATGAATTTCATTCATTACTCAAGATTAAATTGCAATCTCTAATAAAATTGGCATGAAAACATATATGCATGATTTTCTAGATAAAAATCGAGTCCTTCTGACTTTCGAGATGGATCAACCATCAACCCAGTAGCGCTTATCTTCACCTAGGTCAAGTAGTATGATGTAGACTTATCCAGCCAGTACCAAGAGGGCTTATGGACTCTACAAATTTATGCTAATTTTCTAAATCTGCATTCAACATGTACGCAAAATTACCTTGGTAAATTGGTAAGTAGGGCACTAGAAATATTGAAAAGAATTTTTTTCAAATCTTTGTCTCTCTTTTTATTATTTTGAGATTTCTCATTTTTTTAAAATAACCATGCTTGCTGCCATATTAATATATATAGAAAAAATATAACAAAAATAAAAATAATTACAATAAATTAAATAGAAGAACAAAATGAAGAACAAATTCACTAAGAATGATGATTTCTTACTCAATCAAATAAAGTCCATGTAAACACAACCAATCTAACATAATATTGGACTAACAATATCAATTACAATAGAGAATGAATGGGTGGGAACAATATAAGGACATTAACCTTCCAAAAGACAACACTACAACCCAATATAGCTATACCTGAGACACCAACAACTAAAGACTAATGACCCATTGACAACCAAACACTTACAAGACAGTGACATGCAAAGACACCTGATGTGCGATTTGTGAGAGTAGAATTAGATGTAGGATGGATGTGAAATAATGATGGAATGAATTGCCAGCGTACACTATCAGTGTAGCCCGCAAGTATTCTGAGGTTGTCATACTCAAGGGATTGTGATTGATTACTAGAGTATATTAACTCTAATAATGCTCAAGCGATCATAAGAGAATGATAACAACAATAAACTATAGAATAAAATAGCATAACAGTAAAAGAAAGAAAGTATGAAAACGAGTATAAGAAATAAGGAATAAAGGCCTAGGGATTCAGATTTCACCACAAGTCCTTAATATAGACTTTCATGATTCAATTATGATTTTCCACAATTACTAATTGCTAGCCAGGATTCCCTAATCTAATCAACCTACCTTGGCGTGAGGTAGGAGTGATTCTAATTACAATTACCAACCCTGTTACGACCCAATGCGAGTTGTAATAACCATTATTGCATTAAGTTCCATGAACATCCCTTTCAGGTATTCTAGGGGATCTCCCTAGCTCCCTTGTGAATACATAGAATTTTGGGTATAGACCACCACAGAACCCTATAGATTTAACCTCCGTGATCTAAGTTAACTAATCATCTTCGAGTCATAGAAAACCAAAGAGTTTCTCCTTTCTAATTGGCCAGATCAGTCAAGAGTAAGTGCAGAACATTAAACCTCAATTAAATAAAAGCTGGAATTGTCATAACATCATCAATCATGTCTATACAAGTACTTGAGCTACATCTTAGCCCCTAGATAAGAAATTAGCTACACATGATGATGAAAGAAAACATAATGATAAAATAAAGGAACATGGAAGATGAATGGGTGACGCCTTGCTTGGATTCTTCTTAGGATGTGTGATTCTTCTCTGCTACGTGGTTTTTTACTTCTCAGTCCTCCTTCTTATTTATATTACCTCCAATCCTAATTAGACTCATCCTAGGACTATAAGTTGCATTATACTTCTTAGTTCTAATGTAATCCTAATCACACTTTAATTAGGATTCTAATTATATTGCAATTAAGCAACTGCAATCCTACTTGATTAATAATTCTGGAGAGTCTTCTATGTCTTGGAGTCTCAATTCTTGTAGGAGAAGGATTCTCGAAAGTTTAATTGGTTTAGAACTCTTCAACTCATCTTCTAGAGGTCTCCAGGTCGCCACGACGAAGGGTCCATCTCGCCACTGTGAGCTAAGGCTTTATCGCACATGTTGCTCTTTGGAAGATCTTGCCACGGCGAGTCGAGGACCTCGCCATGGCGAGCAAAGGCTAAATTGGCTCTTTTGCTCTCTGGTTCACCTCATCACGGTGAGCTTTGGCAGAATGTAAATTTCTTTGTTTTGCTTCTAGTTGAAGCCTAAACCTGAAACATAAGGAATTCACACCAAAAACAATATGTTTTACCTTAATTAAGAATATAAATGCAAGGGAAATGAATCATAAAAGTCTATATAAAAACAATATGTGATTATCAAACTCCCCCACACTTATCCTTTTACTTGTCCCGAGTAAAACAAAATCAAGCATACAAGCAAGAAAGCAAAGCTTTCACTGACTTACTAACCATAATTGGCATCAGAATTATTCTCATGGGATGTTCTGGAATCCAATCATTATGTCATAATGCAATCTCATTCATACAGTTATGAAATACTCCCAATGCCCTAAGGTAACTCTCAATAAGCAATGGTATAGGCTCAATTCTTATTAATGAAATAGTAGAAAGAAAGTTTCCATGTAATAGGGTAAAATAGGGTGATAAAATCATGAAAAGCAATAATGATAATATAATCAAGTGAATATATGCATAATAGCCACTTAAACTCTAAGGAATGTAAATAGTGAGGGATGAATTCTCTCTCATGGGAATGATATTCACTCATATCACAAGTGTTTGGAGGGTCGGATTTTTCACTCAATTCAAGACATACCAAGAAATTTCCATAGGCTTGCTCATATATCAAATCTCCACCACTTCAACAAATCATGACACTAATCAAAGGGTCTTTTATAGGGTTGTAATTGGGCTAGGTGAAGGTGATAAAGGCTTAGGACACACTAAGAAGAAATCATGTGAATCCAGAATTACTCTTTATTTAACAAATTCTCCACCCACTAGCTCAAATATTTCATCTTTTACTTCCTCTTTTCTTCTCTATTGTCTCCCCTTTTTCTTTGGCTTCTTGGCCTTTTGACCTTTTTCTTTTCTTTTATTTTCTATCTTTTCCTAGCCCTTCTCATTCTAATTTTTCAGAGCATTTTTCTCTTTTCTTCTTTTCTTGCTCATTGCTCTTTTTTCTAGGGAGATAATCCTCATTATGAGGCTATTCTTTTCTCTCTTTTTCTCTCAACTAGGGCAGAATCTTTACTTTCCTTGAATTCACACATTCCTTCTAAGTTTTGGTGTCCAGTTGGAGGAGAAACTGAGGAATGGGAAAGAGATCATGATAGGGTTAAAGCAAGGGAAAAGGATAGGCTCAAAATGGTCAACTAAGGGTTAGCTTAACTTTCAAGGTTCTGATGTATAGGATATCAACACACAGCCTCCCTAAACTGGATGTTCTGTGTTTGTAGGTTATGCGGTGGGGTTTCATGGCAATCAAGTGATTACTAATCAGCTTTACCATGATCCACCGTACTATCAGAAATAGGTTGAACAGATTGGCTACAAAAGGGTTTAGGAAGGTATGGATGGGTAACCTAAGTGCCCTAATCATCCTAGTGTCTATGATTTTAATGTGGTCTCAAAATGTATACCAGATCAAGTTCTATAAAAATCAATGATGCCTTGTTCACTCACAAACAATAGGCGAGCTTTATTGATATAGCTCTATGGCTCAAAAGCTCTCCTAGGGATAATTCATCCACTCACATTTTGATTTACTCCAATATCTCAATAAACTAATGCATATAATGGGAATAACAATGGAATGCGGGTTCACACATTGACAAGGTAGGTTCAAAATTCCTAGAGCCTTTCTAATCATAAAGGAACAAATAAAATGAACAATCATGCATTAATTTCACAATAATTGAACATTCCTTATCCCATAATCCCAGTTAGGCATTGTTTTCATCATGAGCCATGGTTTTCAGTCAAAACAAACAATCATGCATTCATGCAAAAATAGAAAATTAAACTAAACACACAATCATGCAATGAAAACAACTATTCTACTACTCAAATTAAAAATTTTATTTTAATTATTAGGCTAATAAAATATGTCCCTCCCCCACACTTAAATATTACATTTTCCTCAATACATGAAAGATTAAAGTAGGTGAGAAAAGGGCCAACCTGGTTTAAGCAGCCTACCCAATGCCTTTAGAGTCCTCATCTGAGCTTTCTTCCTCCTTCGGCAATTGCGGAGCAACATGTGGTGGTCGAGGGAACTGGGGAATGGAGGTAGGCCAATATGGCCCACTACACCAGCTTTCAAGTATTGCTCAGCTATTTGGTACCATCGGGTGGATGCCTCATTGTACTGATAACTGAAGTCTATGTAGGTGCTCAACTTGGTAGCCAGTGCAGGGTCCACGAAGCCCGGATGGTGTAGTGGTGGTTGTTGTACAAGTGTTGCAGGGGAGATGGGAGGCTGAGGTGGCAGCACTGGTAGTGGTGGAGCTGCATGGGCACCTCCAAAGAATGGTGGTATGAGGCGATCAAAGAAAGTTTGGTTCAGCATCCTCCTTAGCTTGATCATTGGTTCTGTGTCGGCCCATTCCACCTTGGCATACTTACATAAAGTAGTGATAAGGTGTGGAAAGGGGATAGCCCTTTTGTTGGCTTGAAGCTCGGCACTACTCAGAGAATCTCTAATGGCTGCTCCTATGTTGAACTGCCATCAGTTGTGGATTGCCTATAAAAATTCTGCCCTTGCCTTAGAAACATCTGAGGTGTGGGTTGAAGGGAATATGAGGACAGAGATGAAATATAGCCATGTTTTATATATCTTGTCCAGATCAGCCTTGGGGAAATGGTGGAATTCCCCTTCTCTTGTCACCCATTCAGTCCCTTCAATGCAAATACCTTTGGTGATGTCAGTGTAATCTCCAGAAAGACGGAAGTGGCTGAAGCCTTGCTCTCCCAACGGCCACCTAGGGATTTCATATAGGTCATTGAATAATCCCTCATTGAAGTGTACTTCCTTCTCACCCAGCTCTCATAAGGAGCCTTCAGCTCCAGTATGTTTGCGTAGAACTCTAGTACAATGTTGATTGTAGCAGGCTCAGTTTGTTGGGCAAACTTAAACCATTGCCTCCAAGCCATTTGGTTGGCGGTTGGGGCATAACAGGGAAGCCTTAGATTAATGCCAAACTCTACAATTGACGGCTTTGAGAATAGTTCTCTATAGTAATCTTAAGCCTTTTTGCTTAGAAAGCGGGTGTCGTCAAGTGGTGGGGCTTTTGAGGAAGACAATCCCTTTCTCTTGGCCAATTGTTTCTTTGGCATTTTTAGCTGCAATTTGGACACCAAAATAGAAAAAAGTGCAGTACCAATTCTTGACAGAAAAAAAAAAATTCACTAGTACACAATTATCAAATTGAAACACAAATCACTTACTTTCACACCTTTACACTATTTGGGCATAATTGGCTAAATATGCATAATCAAAATTACCACAGTCTAACTAGAATTTTTCTTCGCAAATCACCTATTCAGCTATTAGAGAATCAACTAGCAGTAAAACAACCCACATGCATCCACGAATTCAAGAGCACACATCCATCTTAGGCATTTTCAGACATGTGAGTTCAAGGATGCAAAGCTTTAAATTTATCCCAATTTCACCGATTAAAAGCAGTGGTTTAGTGCATACTTACCTCTTTGATGCTATAGGAAGTGATTTCATGCTTCTCCCACTCCAAATTTGGCCAAAAATTCCAATGACAGTAGAGAGAGAAACTCCACAGTTTAGAGAGAGAAAGTGCAGAAAAGTGCTAAATCTCTCCTTTAATTTTGATGAATGTTGGTGGAATTGGTGTTTCGGTGAGTAGGGAAGCGAATGAGAGTGATATGAGAGTGTTTAATTGGTAGATATTGAAAGGAGTGTTAAGGATGTGAAGTGGTAGTTGAGGGAGATTGAATGGGTGAAGTGTGAGGATGGTGGCCACAAATACAAATTTGAATTATGGAATGGCTCGCCGCTGCAAGTTAGGTGCCTAGCCATGGCGAGTGGCAATTTTGTAATTTCCAAATTTTTGAATTTTTTTTTCAAAAATTTAGTTTTGTGAACAGTGATTCTTACCATGGTTAGTCGAGCATTTCACCGTGGGGAGCTGGACCTTGATTTTTGCTTGTTTCTGTCTCAAATTCTCTCAAATCTGCTTCTGTTTGATTCCTAACATTTGTATGGTTTCCATAATTGAATTTAAGAGTATTGAGTAGTAGAAAAGTAAGCTAGAAACATAAATTTAAATTGTACAAAAAATGAAAGAATTAAAAACTAATAGGTTGCGTCCCATAAGCGCTTGGTTTATAGTCTTCAGCCTAACTTTGTCTGCTTTCATGGAGGATCTTGAAGGTTGACAACATGCACTTGAATCTCTGGACTTGTGAGGTATGGCTTCAGTTGATGTCCATTTACCTTAAAGTTATGCTTGTTGCCTTTTAGTTTAATGGCTCCGGATGGGGTCACATTAGTGACTGTATATGGTCCTGACCATCTTGATTTTAACTTACCTAGATGAAGTCTGAGTCTGGAGTTGAATAACAGCACTTGTTGTCTAGGATAAAAGTTCTTTCTTGTGATCTATTTGTCATGCCCAGCTTTGGTTCTTTCTTTGTAAATTCAGGCATTTTCATATGCCTCCCTTCTGAATTCATCTAGAGCATTTAGTTGTAACAATCTATTTTGCCCAGCTACATGTGGGTCAAAATTCAGCAACTTCATAGCCCAATAAGCTTTATGCTCCATCTTTACTAGTAGGTGACATTTCTTCCCCAAGACTATGTTGAATGGTGACATGCCTAAGGGAGTCTTGAATGTTGTTCTATATGCCCAGAGTGCATCATTAAGCTTAGCTGACCAGTCTCTTCTGTTGTTGTGGACTATTTTCTCTAATATCCCCTTCAGTTCTCTGTTAGACACCTCCACTTGCCCATTGGTTTGTGGGTGATAAGGGGTGGCAATTTTATGCTTTACTCCATATTTTTCCAAGAGAATTTTGAGTGGTTTTGTTGCAGAAGTGTGTGCCTCCAACACTAATCAATGTTCTTGGGACTCCAAAGCGAGCAAATATGTTGTTTTTGATAAATTTTTGTACCACTTTGGAATCATTTGATGGAGAGGCTACAGCTTCTACCCATTTAGACACATAGTCCATGCAACTAAGATGTATAGGTTGCCATATGATGATGGAAAGGGTCCCATGAAGCCAATGCCCCAAACATCAAATAATTTGACTTCTAAGATTGGGTTTTGAGGCATCTCATGCTTCCTGGACAAATTCCCAGTTCTTTGACATTTATCACATCTCTTAACAAAAGATGGTGCATCCTTGAAGAGTGTAGGCAAATAGAACCCACTGTGTAGCACTTTGTTGGCTATTTTGTGAGCTGCATAATGTCATGCATAGCTGCTTGAATGATAGCTCTCTAGGATGGAAGAATATTCTTCCTCTAGGACACACCTTCTGATCATATGATCACCGCATCTGCGATAAAGCACAGGGTTATCCCAATAATATTTTACCTCAGATAGAAACTTCTTCCTTTGTTGATATATTGCCTCAGGTGGAAGTTCATGGCTTGCTAGGTAGTTGACATAGTCAGCATACTATGGGTCACCAATTATACTTTTGTACCATCTTATATTTACAACTGCTTTAATTGAGAAGACTTACTCAACAGGGAAGGAGTCTGCTACTTGCAAGTTGTCCTTAGCATGTCTTTTTAGTCTAGATAGGTGATATGCTATAAGGTTGTCTGCTCCTTTCTTGTCTTTATCTCCAGATCAAATTCTTGAAGTAGTAGAACCCATAGAACCCATCTGATTAGTCTTGGCTTGGCATCTTTCTTGTTCATCAAGTACTTTAATGTAGCATGGTCAATGTATACTATGGTCTTATTGCCAATGAGATAAGGTCTAAATTTGTCAAAGGTAAAGACCACAGCTAACAACTCTTTTTCTATTGTGGCATAATTGACTTGAGTAGGATCAAAAGTCTTGTTTGTGTAGTAGATGGCTCAGAAAATTGTCTCTTGTCTGTCTTAGAACAACTCCTATTGCATAGTCACTTGCATCACACATTATTTCAAAATGGTCTCCCCACTTTGGCGTGATTATTATGGGGGCTGTGATGAGAGCTTTCTTCAAGGTTTCGAATGCAATTGTGCATTCTTTTGTGAAAGAAAATTCTGCTTCATTCAAGAGAAAGTTACATAATGGCCTTTTGCTTTTTGAGAAATCCTTGATGAATCTCCTGTAAAATTCTGCATGCCCTAGAAAACTCTTCACTCCTTTGACAGTAAAAGGAGGGGAAAGTTTCTCAATCAGGTCTACTTTGGCTTTGTTTACCTGTATGCCTTCTAAGGATATTCTGTGGCCTAGAACAATGCCTTCTATCACCATAAAGTGGCATTTTTCTTAATTTAGTACCAAATTTGTTTCTTGGCACCTTTTGAGTACTAATGATTGGTTGTGAAGGCAAGAGTCAAATGAATTCCCAAATACTGAGAAGTCATCCATAAAAATTTCTAAGAAATTTTCCACCATATCCGAAAATAATGCCATTATGAGCCTCTGAAATGTAGCAGGTGCATTACATAACCCAAATGGCATCCTCCTAAATGTGAAGGTACCATAGGGGCATGTAAATGTTGTATTTTCTTGATCTTCAAGGGCTATGGCAATCTGATTATAGCCAGAGTATCCATCTAGAAAATAATAAAAAGGATACCCTACTAATCTATCCAGCATCTAATCAATGAATGGTAATGAAAAGTGATCTTTTCTGGTTGCTTTATTGAGCTTCCTATAATCAATGCACACTCTCTATCCGGTCACGGTTCTGGTGGGAATTAATTCATTGTTGCCATTCTTTACCATAGTGATTCCTCCCTTCTTTGGTACTACCTGCACAAGACTCACCCAAGGGCTGTTAGAAATAGGGTAAATTATATCTGCATCTAGCCATTTTTGTACTTCTTTTCTAATCACTTCTTTCATTTGGGGATTCCGTCTTCTTTGGTGCTATACTGAAGGCTTGAAATTCTCCTCCATATATATTTTGTGCATGCATAGAGTGGGACTTATGCCTTTGATGCACCCTCTTGCATCCTTGTTTTCTCTTAGCACCCTAAGTAATTTTTCTTCCTATTCTTTAGTTAGGGAAGCAAAAAGAAATACTGGTAATATTTATGCATCTCCCAAATAGTTGTACTTTAAGTGTTCAGGCAGTGGCTTTAGCTCCATTTTAGGTGTTTGCACCTTTGATGATTCGGTTTGATCTTCAAGTTATCGTAATTATTCAATAGGCTTGTTGATAAATACTAGTGGGATTGCCTCAAGTTGTGGAATGCATTCTTCAATGTCAGGATCTTCTTCTAGAGTTAATTTGGCTAGGTAAGCTTCAAGAGGTTCTGAAAATTTTGAATTTTGCTCTACCTCCTGGATGCATTGATCTATGAGGTCAACTCTGAAACATGTTTCTTTATCAGCTAGATGTTTTAGTGCCTTGAGAATATCAAAGGTCATTTCTTCTTCCTGCACTCTAAGGGTCAGATTCCCTTTTTGCACATCTATCAAAGCTCTCCCAGTTGCTAAGAATGGTCTTCTTAGGATGATAGGGATCTTGACGCATGCCTTATAGCGTCATTAGTATAGGTTATGGTTAAATTAAAAATTCCAAGTTGAAGTTTTAAACCAAGGTCGTGTTCTTAGAGAACCACTAGTACATGTTTCAGTCAATTAGGCAAAAAATGGGGGGTTTCAACAATTCAACAATCAATAAATATAAAAAATAGTAAAATTGAAGTAAACAGATGATGGAAATGTAATCAACCTAGGGAACTATCAGACAATGGTGGTTTTATCATCGGCAATTCCTACTACACAATCACATAAATTATGATCATTTGAACCAAATCTAACCCTAACCATCATTGTAGCAAAGGATTAGAGCATCCAATACCTCAGTGCCAAATTTCTATCCAACCAAATTAAGTTATACTCTATGGAAATTGCTCCTAGGGTGATCAGGCCTAGAAATCCCACAAACCCATCCAACAATCATGCATAATAATCATCACACACAATCATAGAGAAATAAATGAGGAGTAGAGAAGCATAACTATCATTAAATTCAAAATAAACATAATACAGGTCTCAAGAATCAAACCGATAGTCTTTTAGCTAGCCCAGATTGGCCATAGATGCACCTAGCCTTCCATTTTCATGGGGGCTACCATGGGAGAAGGAGAAAATGAAGAAAACGTGAAAGAAAGTGTGAATGGTGGCTGGGAATCCTCCCTCCCCGAATTTGCTTATGCCTAGGTTTAGAAAAATTATGAAATTGCCATTAATGAGCCCCTAATTACAAAAATGTCACTCCTTATGTTGCCAAAAGCCTATTTCGCCCTCTTTGAGTTGAGAAATTATCCTTGTGCCCTTGCTTCATGTATTTTGCTCCAATCCTAAGCTTGAAAATAAATCTCAACCCAGTCTGAGGCCTCCCAGGTCCAATTATGAAATTAAAAAACCCTAACAAGTAAAATTGGACCTTCAAGTGGGAAAATTAATATGAAATATAATAAATTCTAATCAAGCCTCAATGATAAAAATTGATGCTAATAAAGCAATTAAATGCAGGTAGGAAATGTTAGAAGTAAGTATAAGAATATATAGATAAACACTAAAAAGTGTTTATCAGATCTTCTTCCATATTTAACACTATAAAAACTATAGGGAAGATTAATTTGCCAACTTTAACTAATACATCCTCTACTATACCTCTTGGATATTTGATAGATATGTCAGCTAGTTGTAGAGATACAGTAGTAGGCTTGGCTTCTCCTTCATGCATGGGCTCTTGGATAGCATCTAGTGTCTTCCCACTTCTCAGAGTGATGGCTTTAACATCTCTTAGATTTGCTTTAGTTATGATTGGTAATGCACCAGGCTGCATTGTGGTTAGAAGTTGAGAAATTTGGCCTACCTGGTTCTCCAATTGCTTGATGGAAGCATTTGTAGTTACCATGAATTGATTGGTCTTTTCAATAAGATTAGCTTGAGATGCTACAAGTTTGGCCATGGCTTCTTCTAAATTCATTCTTGGAGGTTGTTGTTGATGCTGTTGATATGGAGGTGCTGCTTGTCTTGAATTCAGCCACCTTCTTGCTCCATCTTTGAGTGAAAAAGAAAATAACCGGAGCTTGATTGCCTCCTCTGACACACCGTTGTATATGAATGTGTCACAAATCTCCAAAAAGGATGAGAGGTGCAGATTAGGATCTTCATTAGGTGCTCCTGAAAATTGATTATTTTGCACCATGTGAATCATAGGTAGTTTGATCTCAAAGTTGTTAGCTTCGACTAGTAGACTTCGAATGCTTGACATGGCGTTTTGGATTTTTGGGACAGCAAAGGTGCGAAGAGGGATGTGTCTTCCATTCGGTAGGTTGTTTAGGGCTGTTATCTTCTCTAATTTTGGCTGCAAATTTTTGACCACCCTTTTCTCTTTTCGAATTCTCCTAATTGTCTTTTCAATTTCTCGATCCAAGGGGATTATGGTTTGCTTCATGCACCAAAAAAATTTACTTGAAAAATAGAAGAAAAAAATTCAAAGTAAAATAGAAAAATAAAAAAAATGTGTTTGAGTCACTATCTTGTTAATTCCTCTAATATCAATGGCACAATCCCCGGCAACAGCGCCAAAACTTGATTGCTCCTAAGTGAGTGTCGTGAATGGATAGAAAATAGTAGGTGTGTGGCGTGGATGTATATGTATATGGAACAATTTTGTGATGTGTTGGAACACAGTGCAAGTATACACTGTTAATCTAGTAAGCAAGTATTTCGGGGGTTGTTGTACCTAAGGAATTGTTCTTGATTACTAGAGTAGTATAACTCCAATATTGCTTAAATGGATAATAAGAGTGATAACAGCAAAATAAACTAAAATAAAACAACATGAAAATAAGAGATTCAGTTATGACTTTTCACAATTATTGATTGCTAGCCAGGATTCCCTAATTTAATTAATTAGCCTTAGTATTAGGTCAGATCAAATCTAATTATAACTATTAACCCTGCTACTGGTCTGTGTGAGTTGTAATAACTATAATTGCATTAAGTTCTATGGACATCCCTTTAGGGAGACTAGGGGAATGCCCTAATTCCCATGTGGCTACACAGGGGCCTCAGTACTGGTCTATCCTTAGCTCCACTATGGATTTAACTCTCGTGGTCTAGATTAACTAATCTCCGGTCAGTCTCATAGAAAACCCACAAATTTTCCCCAACTAATTTGCAAGAAAAGTCAAGAGTGAAGTGTAGAAAATTAAACCTCAATTGAATACAAGATGGAATTGTCATAACATCATCAATCATGTCTACACAAGAAATTGGGCTACATCCTAGCCCTTAGAAAATAAATTAGTTACACATAGTGTAATTTAAACACATAACATAAAAGAAAGAAAACATCGACAGAATTAAAATGGGGTAGATGAAACGCCTTGCTCCTTGCTCTCCTTGCTTGTGCGTGGTGGTCGAAGTGGTCTTTGCTCCTTGCCTTGCTGCCTATTTATAATATATATAATCCTAACTTTACTCTAACTAGGCATACAATATTTTAGTAAGATTTAAATACTTTAATCCCACTTAAACTAGGATAGTAGATAATCTAATTTGCTTTGGCAACTTCATTCCCACTAGGACTCTTGAGAACTTAATTCTTTTAGATGCATATCTGTTCTAGTTTCTCTCAAACTAGGATTCCAATTAGGATAACCCTCTTCCTAGTTCTACTTGAATTAGGACTCTTAGATGAATTATAACTTTAATTATAAAGTCATTCCTAATCATGCTTGAAATAGGATTCCAAATGGCTGCACACTTCCAAGACTTCAATCCCACTTGAACAATGATTCCGGAGAGTCTTCTAGCCTTGAGAGTCCTAATCCTTGTAAGACACTGCTTCCTGGAAGTCCACTTGGCTTGGAACTCTTTAGATTTGCTTCAGAAAGTCTCCAAGGCGCCACGACATGACTTCTGGATGCCACGGCGCTAGATGATAGCATTGACAATGTTGATTCTGGGATAGGGCGCCATGGCGCCCAAGCTTGTGCAAAATTGCCATTTTCATTCGTTTAGCTCCTATTGGTGCTTGAACCTACATAATAGCCGAATGACATTAAAAGCATCTTAATCTATATTAATTTGGGACTTAAATGCATAAGAATTCATACCAAAATGTCTATATAATTTACACTCATCAGTAAGCAAATCCAACTCTTCCATTAAGAAACCAAGATAACATTACAAACTAGTCTTTCAAACAAAATTCAACACCTTGAAAGAAAAACAAGACAAAAGAAAAACAAAAACTCCACATGAGCAAAAAGAAGGGATGTCCAAATTAAAATACTAACATAGACCTGCATGAATTCTTTTCTGCTTTGCCAATGTTTATTACCACCTGGTTTTCTATTTCATTCTTCATCTTCTACTATCAAATCATGATACAACAATCTCCCATTCTCCTTCAGCAACAGGTGGGGGAATCCAATAAACATTAAGTGTTCTTGGTCCCTTCTTCTCAATCTCTTCTACCTTCTCTTTCCAAAGCTTCATTTTTTGCTTGCCCTAACTCCCATTCTCCACCAAACTCTTTAGGGTTCATGGTGCTAAGTTTTAGAGGCAGATCTTTCCTAGGACGGGAAAAATAAACTGGAAATTGTCTAAAAAATTAAATAGTTAATTGAGTTTTATTGTGAAAGTATTTTGCGGTTGAATAAAACGAATGCCAGGCAGAAACTAAAAGGGAAATACCTATTGCTTCCAAATTAAATACAGGATTTGATTTAGCCTTGATATGATCTCCAACCTTAAAAATTGTTGATTAATATAATAAATTATTTAAAGTAAAACCCTATTTTAGTCTCTTATACTTAAAACTCCAATTAATTTAGGCTCTCACACTTCAAAATTCATATATTTCATCCCTCTAGCATTTCCCAACAATTTAAATCGTTGTTAAACCTATAAATAACTAATAAACATTGTTTAGTATTTATCTTTAGATTCTTATAATTAACTTTTATGTCCTAATTTTGTATTTAATTGATAAGTTAGCACATATTTATATCATAAAGGTCTAATTGAACTTAATTACATTTTATAATATTTTACCTTTTTTAAGGTTTAATTTACTTATTATAGAATTTCTACTTGAAGATTAGACTTGGCGATCTCTACGCAAGTTGGGTGAACTACTCAAAAACTTAAAGAAATTGGATAAAAGCCAATTTCATGAAGTTAACAAGTGGTGGCATAGTTATAAATTACCCAACTTCAAGGGCAAACTTGGAATTTGTCAAGGATTAATAAAGGGCATCATTGTACTTTAATTTTCTCTCCATGTAGATATTTTGGAGACAAATTTCAGCCCCCTTGACTCCAATTTTTGTCCATCCCTCTCTCTCTCACCATTCTCCACTTTTCTTTTTACTTTTTCTTAGGTTTTAGACTTTCCGCTTCTCCCTCGCTCATGGTAGCCTCCATGGCTATATAGGTGTAGAAGCTTGTAATCAACTTAACGGAAGCTAGAAAACATCCAAGGAACTCTTGAAACTAGTTTATTGTATTATTTGGCCTTTTATTTCAATAAATCTTTGTGTTTAAATGTTAAATTCATGCTGTGCTTTTTTGCTTTATTTCTCCATTATTTTTGCCATATTCTTGATGAATTATTCTTGTTTTATGGTAGATTTATGATAGTAATAATTGTTGGATGGATTATTCCTTGATAATTCCTTAAATTTAGAGTGGTTAGGGCTCATAGACTATTGAATCCTTATTAGATTAAGTAGATTTTGGAATTTAAGCTCATTAGATACCTATTTTGCCCATGGGTTATTTTTTAGAATAGGTTTAATTCTTTTAGCCATATGATAAGCAGTGTTTTAGTAGAAAACTCGAAGTTTAACCATGGGCTATTGGTTATGCTTAGCTTAATCTTCACTAATTGAACTAAGTTTTTCAATTTGTTAGCTTAATGTATCGCTTATTGCTAAGGATAGGAGCAGTTACATTAGCCGGATTCTAAAGCAAAATTGATGGGAATTTTGAAGTGTGGGGAATCAAATTAATCAACTTGAAGTGTAATGAAAAAAATTAGTTAAAGTTTCAAGTGTGAGAAACAAAAAAATGGTTTTACTCAAATATTTATACTGCTTTTCTATTTGCACTTTACATATATAATTGTAGAATGCTAATAAAATGTAAGTAAAACAATTTTCATTCAACCTATAATTTATGAAGTTAATGAATTTCTTGAAGTTTCCTAAAAACTCATTCAAGATTGTTAATTGGTATGTGCTTCTGCTAAGTTTGTCTTGGGCAATCTATCCCATTGTAAAGAGGTGTCGTAGCCTCACAAATTAATTCACTACTTCCTAAAAATATAATATAGTGTAGGGCAAGTAGGATCGATCTCACGAGGAAGCGAGTATTTAATCTAATAGGATTGCTTTAAAAGAAAGAAATAAACTACTCCTAATAAAAGAAATAACACACTACTAACTATGAGAATAACCTAATGGAAAATATAACTAACTAACCTAATATATCAATCACACAATTAAGGAAAAGGGGGGGTTTTGGATAGGTAATTGTGGAATTAAAAATTCTGGGAAGCAAGTAAATGAAAGAGAATAAAGAGAAGCAAAGCAAAGTAAATCGAGTGATCAATGGAATAAAGCATGCTTAACATCAACATATCCTCACCATGATAACACAAATTTGGTCATTGACACATAGGTAAATTAATTTTGAATAGCTAGATTGTAGAACTTTGTACGAAAAAATTCCCTATCTTCCCTTACCGTTTGTTTTGTAACTAGAACGTCTGAGCTCAAAACCTACCAAATCCAATAACCTCAATACACCAGCGCATGAGATTTAACCAAACTTGGAGCATTATGATCTATGGAAAACATCATCTAACCTAAACCATAAAGGTCCACCAGTGGCTTTATGTAATTCAGATCTGAAATTATTCTAATTAATCTAATTCTAAGATTAACTAGTTGTTACTTGTGCTGATTAATTAAGGTTCCAGACCTACTTAATTGGCTAACAATATGAATCATTCAAATAGGTTAGTTGATCACTCCAAACAAATCCAAATAGATTCAATAACAATGCTGTCAAATAATTTTAGAATACTCAAAATCAATTTATCAAACATTCAAACCATAATCTTGTCTCACAAATTTAGTGTTATGGCTTGGATATGTCTAGCTAAGCATAAAAGAAATTAAGCTACCATACTAACAGATCCAGCATAATTCTGGACTGAAAGCATGGTTACTTGAACAAAAATAAGCAGAAGAGAAAATACTAGATGGGATCTCGGCAATAGGAACAATGGCTGAATGTCTTCTTTCTTGATGCTTGGCTCTTGATTCGGTTGTGTGGTTCTAGATCTGGCAGCAGCTGTGGCATGGTGTGTTTGTGTTGGCGTGGTTGTTCCTCTCCAGATCTGCCTTCTTGAAAAATATATATAAGGAATTAAATCCTAATCCTATTCAGCCTTGGTATCTTTCAGCAAGAAGGAAAACAGAATTCTTTTCCAGCTCCAACTCTTCTTCTTAGCCACTTGATAAGTCCTTCTTTGCTAAGGAGATTAATTCTATTGGTGTTGGAGTTGGATTAGAATTCTCCCTCCATATTTTCAACTCTACTTGGTTATTTAATATATCTAATCCTAGTTCTACTTAACATAGGACTCTTAATTAAATTATATCTCTAAGTACAAGTCAATCCTAATCATACTCTAACTAGGACACTAAGTAGAATTATATTTTCAAGACTTCAATCCCACTTGAACCATGCTTACAGAGAGTCCTCCAAGCTTGGGATTCTTCAATTTTGTATGACAATGTTCCAGGAATCCATGGCATTGAGGTATGGCAGAATTGGCAGCATTGGTCTCTGGAATGCAGCGCCACGGCACCCACTGGCAGCATTGCCATTTTTCTGTTTTCCAGCTTGACTCTTCAATGCTTGTCAATGCTTGTTCTTGGCATAGAAATTAATCAATTGTGAAAATACAAATGTTAGTTAAAAACATGCAATTAAGCTCAATTTATATTATCATCCATATGAATTCAAGAATCTAAAAAGTGATTTAAATCAAATGAAATAGTCTAAGAATGTGCCACTAAACCAAGAAAATATGGGGTTGAAATGTGACTAAAATGAGTCCTAACACCCATATTCAATTTTGAGAAGTGCTATATACACATCTACATTTTCACAACTATTTTTTCAACTCTTTTTTTTTTTTTTTAAAAGTTTACATCTACAAATAAACTAAAATTAAAGGGTGTATATTGGGGTGTTTATAAAGGGGTGTGCAAATATTTTTTCCCTTCAGTTTCAGGAGCTTTTACATTTTGGGAACACTCCATTTAATTTAAACATTTCCCCCCCTCTTTTTCCTCATATAATTTACAAATTACTGGGCACATTTCTTATAATTATTAGAATGTGTTTTTCTTAAGGGCACCCAACTTTTTTGTTTTTAGGTTCATGCACAATTTTATTTGTGCATGTAAAATTGGAAAAAAAAAATGAAGGAGGATATGTATTTGTATGAAAAATTCTTAGAACTTATTTTTTGTCAAAATTCTCAAAATTTCATGTATTTTCAAATCCGTGGGGAGATTTTGGTGTAATTGTGCAAAAAATTGGTAATCCTTGTCTAGGGTTTTTGAAAAACAAGACACCATTGAAGGGTTTTTCCTTTTGGTTATTCAATAGTTTTAATGTAGAAATTTTTAAAATAGGGCAACTACCTACACCCCACAAAAACTATAAAAAAATTCAGACAAATTTCATAGTGATTGGTAAGACTCTTGGACACTATTAAAAGAGGTAGATCCTTGAGTTTTAATTTTGCTTTGTTGATAGAAAAAGACATGGTACTGACGCTCGTGCCTATAACATCGCTACTAAAGGTGGCAGTGAAATTAAAAATTCAAGTTCAAGTTTTCAACCAAAGTTGTGTTCTTAGAGAATCACTAGTATATGTCTCAGTCAAAATAGGCGAAGGAAATGGGGAGTTTTCAGCAAATCAATATCAATAACAATAAATAAAAGCAATAAACAAGTAAAATAGAAGTCAATCGATGATGGAAATGCAATCAACCTAGGAACTATCAGACATTAGTGATTCTATCTTCAACCTAAAGATAAAATTTAATTTCAGTTATGCCAATTAACTAAATTAACCTCGAAATCTCAAGATTAACCTGCCCAAGCTTGGCAATTCCTACTACATAATCGCATAGATTATGGCTATTGGAACCAAACCCAACTCTAACCATCATCGCAGCAAGGGATTAGAGTATCTAAGATCTAAATTCTAAATTTTTATCCAACCAAATCAAGTTCTACTTTGTGGAAATTACTCCTAAGGTGATCGGACCTAGAAAACCCACAGACCCTTCTAGAAATCATGCATAAAAATCGTCACACACAATCCCAAAGAGAGAAATAAGGAGTAGAGAAGCTTAACTTTCATTAAATTCAAAATAAATGCGATAGTGGTCTCAAGAATTAAACTGATAGTCTTAAAGTCATCTAGGTTGATTACAGAAGCATTTAGCCTTCCATTTTCATGGAGGCAGCCATGGGAGAAGAGAAGAAGAAAACTAGAGAGAAGAGGTGAAGGAGGCAGCTAGAATGGCTTCTCCAAGAGCCTAGCCGAAAATGCTAGGTTAAAGTGTAGCAAAAATTATGAAAATGCCATTAATGAGGCCCAAATTACATTATTGCCATTAATAAAGCTTAAATTACATAATTGCCATTAATGAAGTTACCAAATGCCCATTTTGCCTTTTTTTAGTTGAGAAAATATCTTTTATGCCCTCACTTCATGAATTAATGAAAATTATTGCTCCAATCCTAAGCTTGGACATAAATTCCAATAGGTTCTAAGGCTTCCCAAGTCCAGTCCTGAAATTAAAAATCCTAAATAAATAAAATTAGACCTTAAAGTGAAAAAATTAATATGAAATACAATAAATTTCAATTAGACCTCAATGATAAAAATAGATGTTAATTAAACAATTAAATGCAAATTTGAAATACTAGAATTAAGTATAAGAGTACACAGATAAACACTAAAAAGTGTTTATCAGGTACCTAGTCTAAAAACTGAAAACAACTAGGGAAACAAATGAAAATTCCATAACAGCCCGAATCAATGTTTCAAGCTCCATGGTCGGGAATAATAACAGCATGTTTTTCATACTTAGTTGCTCAAAATAAACTAACATGAATTCGAGCATATCTAGTCAAGGATAATGTGTATATGAGCCATGAAACAAACACAATTCCATTAATAGGAATTTCAACCATATAGTCATAAACTAGACTAAAATCCAAAGCTCTCATACCATTTGAAGGATTTATCGGGATCTATTGGTACAACTCATGATATGATATAAGAAAAGACTATACATTATAGATGTACATGAGGAGATTGAAGAAGAATCCATGATTTTTTTAGTCTGGACCAGCAGTATCTGTAAGCCACTAACTTATTATCGGCTTTTTCAACCAACAATTGATTTATGTCGAGCTAACTGGAAGACCCAAATGAGGGCAAAGCTCTCCCAAACACATTTTCTGCATGTGTATGGACTCGAACTCAGATCAACATAATTAGGTGACCCCAACTCTTTACCACTTGGACCAATAATAATTCAGCTTTTCTTGACTGAATCAAAAGTTCTAACACCACAATGAAACAATTAAGAGTTCTTTAATGGCTCCAAAGTAAGCAATTAAAGCAATCATATAACTGCATAAATAAATTAAAATCAAAGCTCATCTCTTCCATTTGAAAGATCAGCTTGTAGCTTAAGGAGACAATTGTTTGAAATTATTTACATGTCTTCAGTTTGGGAGAAATATTTCTTTGATATGGATGGCAGTTCCCCCCCAAGTTTAGATATGGATCCAACGGAGATTCCCAATAGGAAGAGAATTTTTCCTTACGATAATTTTAAGGGTGGTGACAGAGATCATGCTCCAAATACCCTTCATTTTTTTTTTAATAAAAATGGTTTTTATTGAACAAATTACCAAGGATACGGAGGGGATTCTCTATGTGCTACCTCTTAGCTCTTTCAGGAAATGACCCTCGGATAATTCACCACCATCAGCCAAATATAAGAAAATCTACCATCCAGTAATATGATCCAAATGGCTGAAAGAAATATATATGTATATAATTAATTAAATATATAAATGTTTAAGTGGATACCTCCCATGTATATAAATATATATGAATATAATTAATTAAATGCAGTGTGGTTTTGTTTAGATCATTTTTAAAGAACCTAAACCGCAAATCAAACACAAGTACGGTTTGCAAAACTTTTAATTAATCCAAACCAAACCAAAGCCAAGTAGATCAGTTTGGGTTATTTGTGATTCAGTTTGATTAAGATGGTTTAAGCAGTCTAGTTTGTATTTAGATAACTTAGGAATCACGCAAATACACATTGTTCAATCATTTGGGAAGCTCAGTTTTCACAGTCAATGCTTACTAATAATGTTTTTTTTTTGGTTTGAGTGAAAAGAGAGAAAACTCACAAATATGAGAGAAAAATGTGCATTTACTAAGACAAGAGTAAAGGCTAAAAGAATTTGTACTGATTTACATCTATGCTTTTGCCATTTTTTCATGAATCAAACACTGAAGCTAGTGTAAAACAGTTTTAATAGTCTAAACACGCATTAATAATTTGGTAGAAACTATGTAAAAAAAAAAAGCACAAATTATGCGTGTTTATACTATTTCTTATTCTTGTTCTTTAGGAGGAACTCATAGCACAAACACCTGTCAATGACCAGTGGAGTAAGACAATAACAAATTAACGATATTAATATACTAACCAAATTATCGGTATGATCAAATGATATGGGAACAATTTATCTTTGCTCAAGATGCTGACAAAATACTAGACAAATTAGATGTGAAATTCACTTTTCAAGAAGAAATTTTCTTTTTTTCACCTGGATATTTTCTTTTTCTACTTCTTTCTAAGGAATTATAGTATAAACATGCGTCAATGACTTATGGCGTAAACTAATAATGAATTAACGGTATTAACAAAATTTATGATATGATAACATAGAGAAAATTAAATTTTCTCCAAGATGTTAAAAACTTAATTGTAAATTTACTCTCAAATTCACTTTTCTAGAAGAAAATTTGTTTTCTTTCTCCTTCTTTCCATTGGCAAGCAAATCCAACTCCTCCATTAAAGAAACCAGGCTAACATTACAAAGTACTCTGTCGAAAAAAACATTCAGCACCATGAAAGGAAACAAAAGAAAAACTCAACATGAGCATCAAAAGGGGACATCCGAAATAAATACTATTCCACTAAACAAAGACCTGGATGCATTCAATTCCGCTTTCCCATTGTTTATTACCACCTGGTTTTCCTTTTCACCATCTTCTACTATCAAATCAAGATACAACTTCAATCTCCCATTCTCCTTCTGCAACAGGTGGGGGAATCCAATAAACATTCAAAGTTCCTGCTCCTTTCTGCTCAATCTCTTCTACCATCTCATTCCCAAGCATCATCTTCTGCTTGCTCTCACTGCCATTTTCCACCAAACTCTCAATAGGGTTCTTAGCGATAAGTTTTTGAGGCAGATCTTTCCTAGTATGAGAAAAGGGTATAGGGATTGGCCGAGTTGGGCGAGTTGGTGATGAAGAGCTCCTCTTTGACGAACGACCCTCATAACCATCAACGAAATTCTCCTTGAACTTTTTGGCAACCTCCATCTTTATTAGTGATGCTGCACATAGATATTTTCGCATGAAGAAGTTTGGTTTGGAAGGTAATGGAGGCTTCAGCAGATCCTTAAGGCCTTGAAAACTATGTGCTTCCATTGCCAAGAAAAGCAGAAAACCTGAAATTAGTAAGCAAGGAAAGTGACAATGTTGTTGCATATAAGGACATATTATGAGTAACGTTTGAATTTTGTCATCACTTGGGAAATATCAGCTATAAACAGATAATAATAATAATAAAAAAAATACTGTAAGAGTAAGAAAAATGCTTGAGGGTTCCTTTGAACGGTTAATTCCTGATCATGTATTGTGTTTACACGTGACTAGCAGTGAAATTGTCTATAAAATTAAATGTTTAAATTTTATTTCGAAAGTATTTTGCGGCTGGATGAATAGAATGGCCCGCAGAAACTAATAAGGACAAATTACGTACAAGATTCATACATATATATATATATACACACGCATGTGTATGTATATGTAGTATATGAATATATATTTGGGGAGATATCTTCTTACTCCAAGAGTATGATTTTTCTTACTCTCTCCATAACATGTTGAAAACATAAATTTCATAGATCTAATTGTTAAATTGAAAAATCTCATATGATAAATCATACACACAAAATTTTATAAAATTTAAAATTGATTAATAATTTATGTTATGACTTTATTTTGAAGAATAAAAATGTCTTAAATTTTAAGTAAAATACTTAATATATATTAAATACTTAAGAATTTCAAATTTCAGCTAAATTTGATATGAATTATCAATGTCATAATAGGATATGATTCAATGGTTAGAGGAAAAAGTAAGTGTTTAAGACTTACAGCTCTTAGATTAAGGGGTGAGAATTGTCTATCCCACACCATGTCACATAAGTCATTGATTGGCCATCAAATTTAATTGAGATAGTTTAAAGCATTATTTCGTAGCATCTTGATCAATCATGAACTTATAGGACATATAATTATCATCCTAAAGTAAGTGGATACCTCTCTATTTATGTATTTATACAAATGCAGTGTGGTTTTGTTTACATCATTTTTAAAGTGCCTAAACTGCACATCAAACCACAAAGTGCGGTTTGCAAAACTTTTAATCCTAACCAAACCAAACACCGTGTAAATTAGTTTGGATTACTTGTGATTTTATTTGATTCAGATGGTTTAAACATTTAGTTTGGATTTTGATCATTCAGGAATTTGATAAACATTTTTTAGTGTTTATCTATTTACTCTTATACTTACTTCTAGCATTTTCTACTTGCATTTAATTATTTAATTAGCATCTATTTTAATCATTGAGGCTTGATTAGAATTTATTATATTTCATATTAATTTTTCCACTTTAAGGTCCAATTTTACTTGTTAGAGATTTTTAATTTCAGAACTAGACCTAGGAGGCCTCAGACCGGGTTGGAATTTATTTCCAAGCTTAGGATTGGAGCAAAATACATAAAGCAAGGGCACAAGGATAATTTCTCAACTCAAAGAGGGCAAAATAGGCTTTTGGCAACATAAGGAGTGGTATTTTTGTAATTTAAGCTTTATTAATGGCACTTTTGTAATTAGGGGCTCATTAATGGCAGTTTCGTAATTTTTCTAAACCTAGGCATAAGCAAATTCGGGGAGGGAGGATTCATAGCCGCCATTCACCATCTCTTTCACGTTTTCTTCATTTTTCTCCCTCTCCCATGGTTGCCTCCATGAAAATGGAAGGCTAGGCGCGTTTGTGGTCAATCTAGGATAGCTAGAAGACCTTCGGTTTGATTCTTGAGACTTAAATTGTGTTTATTTTGAATTTAATGATAGTTATGCTTCTCTACTCTTCATTTCCCCCTCTGTGATTATTATACGTGATTACTGGATGGGTTGTGGCATTTCTAGGCCTTATCACCCTAGGAGTGATTTCCACGGAGTAGAATTTGATTTGGTTAGATAGAAATTCAGAATTTAAGTCTTGGATGCTCTAATTCTTTGCTGCGATGTTGGTTAAGGTTAAATTTGGTTCCAATAACCATAATCTATGCGATTGTGTAGTAGGAATTGCCGAGCTAGGTGCAGGGATACTAGCTTAGTGAGGGTTCAACCATATTAATTAATTAGGTAGGTTAATCTTGAGATTTTAGGGTTAATCTAGTTAATTAGCATAACTTGAATTAAATTTATCTTTAGGTCGAGGATAGAATCACCATTGTCTAATAGTTCCCTAGGTTGACTACATTACCATCATCTATTCATTTTGATTTTATTGTTTAGTGCATTTATTTTATTGTTGAATTACTGAAAGCCCCCCTTTTTTGCCTAATTAACTAAAACCTATACTAATGATTCTCTGAGTATACAACCTTAATTTGAAACTTGAACTTAAAATTTTTAATTTGACCGTAACCTATAGTAGCGACGCTATAGGGCGTGCGTCAAATTTTGGCACCGTTGCCAGGGAACAACTAGTGTTTTTGGTTATTTTAGGTGCATTTTTGTATATTTTGAGACTGTGAATATATTGTTTCTTGCTTCTGTTTGTTTGGGTATTCTGTTTTCTGTGTTTTTGGTATTTTTCTGCATAACCCACTAAAAAACGTGCAGTGTCCGATTACCCTGAAACTTGGTCAGGTTGTAATTTTTGGCTCCATAGTCAATTTTGATGCCCTCGTTTACAGGCCATCAATTTCAATTATTTTAGACAAATTCCGCTTCCTTGACCACTTTTCCATTTTTTGAAGATTTTTATTCCATTTTTTGGCTTTCGGGGTTATTTGGATCGAAGATGTGGTGGTCCCAAAATTTTTAAAAATCATTTGATAGGTTAGTTTTACTTATTTTGTGATTTTTTAGTTAGTAGTTTAGTGTTTTAGTGATTTTTCTTGTGTATATATTATTATGGCTTTGCTGTTTTTCTGTGTTGCGGTACTAATTGTTAGTGTATGACTAGGTCTTCCTCTGTGCCTGACCTTTTTGCATTAGATCCTTATATTGAAAGAACTTTTAGGCTTAGGAAGCGACGTTGTCATAGTGCTGACAGTGCCAATAGTGCCTTTGTAGTGGATAGCAATAGTGATAATTTTCCTACTCTTGTTCCTATTTTTGTTCCTGTAGGTGGTTCTATTTACATTGATTTGTCTGCTCTTGTTTTTCATATTCCTATTAATTCCACTGTTGATATTGATTCCACTATTGTTCATACTACTATTCATATTCCTGCTGAAGTTGATCCCGTTGCTGCTGATAATTCTGTTGCTAGTAACCTTGTCATTATGGCTGATAGAACCTTAAAAGAGCTTGTTGCCCCTAATGTTACTTACCAGCCATTGTGTATTCAATATCCCCATCTTACTACTGATTTTGAGCTTAAATCTAGATTGATACAATTGCTTCTTAGATTTCATGGTTTATCAGGTGAAGATCCCCTGATGTTACTTACCAGCCATTGTGTGTTCAATATCCCCATCTTACTACTGATTTTGAGCTTAAATCTGGATTGATACAATTGCTTCCTAGATTTCATGGTTTATCAGGTGAAGATCCTCACAAGCACATTCAAGAATTTCATGTTGTCTGTTCTACAATGAAACCACAGGGTATCCATGAAGATCACATTAAGCTGAGGGCTTTTCTATTCTCTCTTAATGGGGTAGCAATAGATTGTTTATAATATCTTCCTGCTAGTTCTGTCAACAACTAGAATGAATTGAAGCGGCAATTTCTAGAAAAAATTTTCCCTGCATCTATAGTAGCAACAATTATAAAAGAAATTTGTAGGAATAGACAGAAGTCTGGAGAGACTTTGCATGAGTACTGGGAAAGATTCAAGAAGCTGTGTTCAAGCTGTCCATATCATCAGATTAGTGACCAGTTACGCATTCAATATTTTTATGAGGGCCTTCTACCTATGGATAGGAGTATGATTGATGCTGTCAGTGGTGGGGCCCTAGTTGAGAAAACTCCAGGAGCTGCCAAAGACTTGATTGCTACTATGGCTGCCAATTCTCAGCAATTTGGCACTAAAGGTATTGTGACTCGTCCTGTTCATGAGATGTAAGGTTCATATACTAACCATTCAGTACATAACTGGCTAGAAGAGCTTACATCTCTAGTCCAGCAGTTGGCAGTGACCCAGCACCAAACATCTATCCCACAACCACCTATCAGAGCATGTGGTATTTGTGCTTCCATGGCTCACACTACAGATGCTTGCCCAACTATGCAAGATGATCCTACTACATATGAGCCAGTAGTAGCAGCAAGTGCATTTCTTAACAAGTCACAGTACCAGCAGCCCCGTTATGACCCATATAACAATATTTACAATCCTGGTTGGGGTTATCATCCAAATCTTAGATATGGCAACACTGAACAACCATATAACTCTGCAGCCAAGCCACTATTTTAGTAGCAATCCTAGTTTCTAAATAGTCCTAGGCCAAGCAGACCTGTCTTTCTTCCTAGGCAACATCCATTCTCATAGCAACAAGAAACTCCTGCTCCTCCTATTACACCTACACCTTCACAGACTTTTGAGAACTCCTTGAAAGAGATAATGAAGCAACTGACATTGAGCAACCTTCAGATGAAGAAAAATAATCTTGACTTTCAACAGCGTACAGAATCATCAACTTAGAATTTACAAACTCAGATTAGGCAGCTAGCTTCTTCATTGAGCCACATGCAACAAGGGCAAAATTCAAGCCAACTCCCTTCTCGAACCATTCCCAATCCTAAGAATGTGAGTGCCATTACTTTGAGGAGTGGGAAGACATTCACCTCACTTAAGCCACCTCCTGTTGTTCATTCTACTGTTACTCTTCTTAGCAAGCTTGTTTTCCAAGATAGAGGAGAGACTAATAGCTTAGCTCAGCCATCTATACAACAATCTAGCATTCTCTTGCCATTTCCATAGGCCAGCAAGGAAGATAACAGAGGTTGAGAAAGAAAAAAGAGCTTTTAGAGACTTTCAAAAATATTGAAGTGAATATTCCTCTTCTTGATGCCATTAAGCAAAGTCCCAAGTATGCCAAGTTCTTAAAAGAATTGTGCACTCACAAGAAGAAGCTTAAGGGTACAGAGAGTCACCATGGGCCAAAATGTCTCAACTCTCATCCAGCTAATGCCATAGAAGTGCCAAGATCTAGGCATTTTCACCATTCCATGCATCATTGGGAATAGCAAGATTGAGGATGCCATGCTAGACTTGGGTGCTTCCATAAATGTAATGCCCAAATCAGTGTTTCAGTCTCTTGGCCTTGGTTCCTTGCAACCCACTAGAGTTATCATTCAGTTAGCTAACCAGAGCACTGCATATCCTTCTGGCATGGTTGAGGACGTCTTAGTAAAGGTACATGATTTAATTTTCCCTGTTGATTTTTATATACTTGATATGGAGGGTGATTTTTCTAGTAGATCTTCTATTATTTTAGGCAAGCCCTTCTTAAGAACTGCTAAGACAAAGATTGATGTAGATGCTGGTATTTTAATTATGGAATTTAGTGATAGTGTGGTATAATTTAACATCATGATGCTATGAGATTTTTTGAGAATTATTCTATTTTTTGCACGGATATTATTAATGAGATGGTTGAGAATCTTAGTTATGATCATGATCATTTTTCTGATTTTCCCAAGATAGTAGAACTAGATAACTCTGTTGAATTTAAATGTGATTGTGATGGTTTTACATCTTGTGGTATTTATGCTGAGATAGCTGCTTATATGGTAACTGTTGTTGATGATTCTATGGATATGAGTAGTATTGATTTTGTGTATATTGCTGATAGTGATTCTGTGGGTATTGCTAATTCTACTGCACTTGATAGTGATTCTGTTCTAGCAGCATGCTTTGTTGAGCTTAATGCAACAAACTTACAACCGAGCAGATTACTTCATTCTGTGATCCAACCACCTGTACTTGAACTAAAACCTCCTCTAGCAGGAATAGAGCATAAAGCCTATTGGGATGTAAAAATGTGCAATATGGATTTTGCCCAAGCTGGTTTGGAAAGAAAATTGGAAGAGTTCCGGTTAAAGGCTTATGAAAGCTCTAATTTCTACAAAGAAATAACCAAGGCATTCCATGATAACATGATTGTCAAAACTGAGTTTGTCATTGTTGAAAAAGTCCTCGTCTACAATTTATTTCTTAAGTTGATGCCTGGTAGGTTCGGTCTAGATGGGAAGGTCCATTTGTTGTTACTAACACTTTTTTCTTATGGTGCATTGGAGCTTGAAGATGTAACAACAAAGAGATGCTTCAAAGTGAATGGGAACCGGGTCAAGAGATTTCATGAGGACATCATTTTAATGGATGCCAAATATCCACCATGAGGAAGTTCACTTCTTTCCTTCTCTTTCTTTTCTTGTCTTCTTTTTTATTTCCTTAATAGTTTACATTTCATGTCTTGTTAATGCTTGAATAATTGCCTTCGATGATTTGAGATTTATGATGATGTTGTGACCTGATGAGGACTTTTATGGATTTCTATGACTTAAAACCTTGATTGCCATGATTTATTTATTTTTTGAATTGATGAATTGGTGATGGATGATGAATGTTTATGTTGAGCCTCTTGAGCATAATTACATATTTATGACATGCTCATTCTTTCTTGTGTGCATTCTCACTCTTTATGTTTGTCACTCTAGAACTTGCACTAGTTATTTTTGAAGCTACATTTTCATGTGCATGCATAGAGATGATGAAGGCCATTTTTCTTGCTTAGTTACTTATTCAAATGACCATCCTTGCATTATTTACCATTATTTAGCCCCCTTGAGCCTATTATCCATCTTTGGTTGAATTCATCTTTGCCTTAAATGCAAAACCATGTTTTCTTATCCTTATGGAGTTAGAGAGCATGAATGTCCTTTATATGAGTTCTTAGCACTTTATGGTTTTACTCTTTGTCCGGGACGGCCAAAAATAAAGTGTGGGGGAGTGAATTTGTTAGTTGCAAGTGTTGGTTTGTGCAAACTTTTCAAGCTAAGTGTAAAAAGTTAAAAAAAAAAAAATGAAATGAAAAAAAATATATATATATGAAAAGAAAAACAACAACAACAAAAGAAAAAAAAAAAAAAAAAAAAAAAGAGAAGAGAAGAGGAAGAAAGAAAGAAAAAGAAGTAGAAAACGATTTATATATACAATAAATGTTGTTTTGTGGCCTTTGTAATTGAAGGAAGTGAGAGTAAGAATTGTGCATTTTTGTGCTTGAACTCTAATTTTCATGCTCTTTTGCTCTTTTTGATACTTATTTTTCCATATCCATTTTATCCTTCCTTTCTTCTTCCCTTAGTCCCATTTCAACCTTGAATAAAGTCCTTTTGATTTATGAATGCATATGTTTTTAGTAGTGGAGATTCTAATTTTTGCAAGCTTATGGTAGTGCTTACATCTTGAGTTGAGTGAGTGTAAACACTTTGCCTACCTTAAACACTTGAGAGTTTGAGTGAATTGCATCTTGTGAGACCATCATTCTTGATATATGCTTTCATTTGATATTGCCTTGCTTGTTAAATTGGAATGTAAAGAATGATGGCATGATTGGTTATGTTCTTATGTTTTTGAGGTCCTCTATCTTACACATTGTCTCATTCTTGATAATCATTAGAAAGTAGAGTAGAAATAGTTTTGTTTTGTTCTGAGTTTTTTTTTTTTTTTTTTGCATATTGTCATTTCCCTCTTGTTCTTTAATGTAAAGTTCTATTTTGCTCGAGACGTACAAAGGATAAGTGTGGGGGGATTTGATAAACATTTTTTAGTGTTTATCTATATACTCTTATCCTTACTTATAGCATTTCTTACTTGCATTTAATTGTTTAATTAACATCTATTTTTATCATTGAGGTTTGATTAGAATTTATTATATTTCATATTAATTTTCCCACATTAAAGTTAAATTTTACTTGTTATGGATTTTTAATTTCAGAACTAGACTTGGGAGGCCTCAAACCGAGTTGGGATTTATTTCCAAGCTTAGGATTGGAGCAAAAAACATGAAGCAAGGGTACAAGGATAATTTCTCAACTCAAAGAGGGCGAAATAAGCTTTTGGCAACATAAGGAGTGCATTTTTGTAATTTAGGCTTTACTGATGGCATTTTTGTAATTAGGGGCTCATTAATGGCAGTTTCGTAATTTTTCTAAACCTAGGCATAAGAAAATTCGTGGAGGGAGGATTCATAGCCGCCATTCACCATATCTTTAACGTTTTCTTCATTTTTCTCCCTCTCCCATGGTTGCCTCCATGAAAATGGAAGGCTAGGTGCGTCTGTGGTCAATTTGGGATAGCTGGAAGACTTTCGGTTTGATTCTTGAGATCTGAATTGTGTTTATTTTAAATTTAATGATAGTTATGCTTCTCTACTCTTCATTTCCCTCTCTGTGATTGTGTATGGTGATTATTATGCATGATTATTGGATGGGTTGTGGCATTTCTAGGCCTTATCACCCTAGGAGTGATTTCCACGGAGTATAATTTGATTTGGTTAGATAGAAATTTAGAATTTAAGTCTTGGATGCTCTAATTCTTTGCTGCGATATTGGTTAAGGTTAGATTTAGTTCCAATGACCATAATCTATGTGATTGTGTAGTAGGAATTGCCGAGCTAGGTGCAGGGATATCGGCTTAGTGAGGGTTCAACCAAATTAATTAAGTAAGTAGGTTAATCTAGTTAATTAGCATAACTAGAATTAAATCTATCTTTAGGTCGAGGATAAAATCACCATTGTCTGATAGTTCCCTAGGTTGACTACATTACCATCACCTATTCATTTTGATTTTATTGTTTAGTACATTTATTTTATTGTTGAACCCCCCCTCCTTTTGCCTAATTAACTAAAACCTGTACCAGTGGTTCTATGAGAACATGATACTGGTTTGAAACTTGAACTTGAAATTTTTAATTTGACTGTAACCTATAATAGCAACGCTATAGGGCACGCGTCACAGGAATCACACAGTTACACTTCATTCAATCATTTTAGTGTTCGGAGTTGGAAGCTCTCAGCTTTCACATGTCATTGCTTAATAATAAAATTTGTTTGTTTAGAGTACAAAGAGAGAAAATTGACAAATATGAGAGAAAAATATTCATTTACCAAGACAAGAATAAAGGATAAATGAATTTGTACTAATTTAAGTGTATAACTTTGCAATTTTTGTTGAATCAAACACTAAAGTTAATCAACAATGTAAAATAGTTTGAAAAGAGGATTGCAGTCAACTAATAGTACAAACATGCTTCAATAATTTATGTAGAAATTGAAAAAAAAAAAAGTAAGCAGAATTTATGTGTATTTAGACTATTTCTTGTTTTTCTTCCCAGGAACTCGTACTAACATACACGTGTCAATGATCTATGGATTAGGATTAAGTTGGTAACGTATCAAAAATGTAAAATAGTTTGAAAAGAGGATTGCAGTCAACTAATAGTACAAACACATGTCAATAATTTATGTAGAAACTGAAAAAAAAAAAAAAACAAACATAAGCAGAATTTATGTTTGTTTATACTATTTTTTGTTCTTCTTTCCAGGAACTCGTACTAACTTACACGTGTCAATGATCTATGGATTATGTTAGTAATAAATTAACAATATTAGCATACTTAACGAATTAATGTAATGATCTCATGGTATGGGAAGAATTTATCTTTGCCCAAGATGTAGACAAACTAATGAACATTTTAGATGTAGAATCTGCTTTTCAGCAAAAAAATAATTTTTACCAGAATGTTTTCTTTTTCTCCTTCTTCTTTCCAACTAATTATAGTATAAATATGCATCAATGACTTATGGAGTAAGATAATAATGAATTAACATTATTAACATACTTAACGAATTTTATGATATAATGATGTGAAGAAAAGAAAATCTTCTCCAAGATGTTAAAAAACCAGACTAACAAATCCAACTCTTCCATTAAGAAACCAGGCTAACAAAACAAACTAGTGTGTCAAACAAAGTTCAACACCATTAAAGAACCAAAAAGAAAAGAGAAAAGAAAAGAAAATCTGAACATGAGCAAGAAAGTAGAATTAACGAAATTAACATATTTAATGATTTTATCTTCCCCCAAAATGCTGACAAATTAGATATAAAATGGCCTTTAAAAAAAAAATTATTTTTGCCTGGATGTTTTCTTTTTTCCTTCTTCTTTTCATGGAATTAATAGTATAAACAGACATCAGTGACATATCAAGTAAGCTAATAATGAATTAACGGTAATACACACTTAATGAATTTTCTCATTTATTGATAGGGAGAAAATTAAATATTCTCCGTGATTTAGAAGAATTAATTATCAAATTTACCCTAAAATTCATTTTTCATGAAGAAAGTATGTCTTCTTTGTCCTCCTTCTTTCCAATGGCAAGCAAATCCAACTCTTCCATTAAGAAACCAGGATAACACTATAAACTAGTCTTTAAAACAAAAATTCAGCACCTTGAAAGAAAAACAAGAGAAAATAAAAAGGAAAAGTCAACATGAGAAGAAAAGGGACATCCAAATTAAAATACTAACATAGACTTGCATGAATTCTTTTCCGCATTGCCAATGTTTATTACCACCTGCTTTTCCATTTCGTTCTTCATCTTCTACTGACAAATCATGATACAACAATCTCCCATTCTCCTTCAGCAACAGGTGGGGGAATCCAATAAACATTCAGTGTTCTTGGTCCCTTCTTCTCAATCTCTTCTACCTTCTCCTTCCAAAGCTTCATCTTCTTCTTGCTCTCACTCCCATTCTCTACCAAACTCTATTTAGGTTTCATGGTGCTAAGTTTTAAGGCAGATCTTTCCTAAGATGAGAAAAAGTGACCGGAAATTGTTTAAAAAATTAAATAGTTAATTGAGTTTTATTATGAAAGTATTTTGCGGTTGAATGAAACGAATGCCAGGCAGAATCTAAAAAGGAAATACCTATTGCTTACAAATTAAATACAGGATTTGATTTAGCCTTGATATGATCTCCAACCTTAAAAATTGTTGATTAATATAATGAATTATTTAAAATAAAACTCTATTTTATTCTCTTATACTTAAAATTCTGATCAATTTAGTCTCTTATACTTCAAAAGCTATATATTTTGCATCCCTCTAGCATTTCCCAACAATTTAAATCATTGTTAAACTTATGAGTAACTGATTAACATTGTTTAATATTTTTCTTTAGATTCATATACTTAACTTTTATGTCCTAATTTTGTATTTAATTGATAACTTAACACATATTTATATCATAGAGGTGTGTAATTGAACTTAACCACATTTTATAATATTTTACCTTTTTTAAGGTCCAATTTTCTTATTATAGAATTTCTATTTCAGATTAGACTTGGCAATCTCTACGCAAGTTGGGTGAACTACTCTCTCTAGACAAAACTTAGAGCGATAGGATAAAAGCCAATTTCATGAAGTTAACAAGTGGTGGCATAGTTATAAATTACCCCACTTCAAGGGAAAATTTGGAATTTGCCAAGGATTAATGAAGGGCACAATTGTACATTACTTTCTCTCCATGTAGATATTTTGGAGCCAAATTTGAGCCCTCTTGACTCCCATTTTCGTCCATCGCTCTCTCTCCCCATTCTCCACTTTTCTTTTTTTTTTTTTTTTTAAGATTTTAGACTTTCCGCTTCTCCCTCGCTCATGGTAGCCTCCATGGCTATATAGGCGTAGAAGCTTGTAATCAACTTAGGGGAAGCTAGAAAACATCCAGGGAACTCTTGAAACTAGTTTATTGTATTATTTGGTATTTTATTTCAATAAATCTTTGTGTTTTAATGTTAAATTCATGTTGTATTTTTTTGTTTTATTTCTCCATGATTTTTGCCATATTCTTGATGATTTACTATTGTTTTATGGCAGATTTATGATAGTAATAATTGTGGATAGGTTATTCCTTGATCATTACTTAAATTTAGAGTGATTAGGGCTTATAGATTATTCAGTCCTTATCAGATTAAGTAGATTTTGGAATTTAAGCTCATTAAATACCTATTTTACTCATGGATTATTGTTTAGAATAGGTTTACTTCTTTAAGCTATATGCTAAGTGGTGTTTTAGTAGAAAACTCCAAGTTTAACCATGGGTTATTGGTTATGCTTAGCTTAATCTTCACTAATTGAAGTAAATTTTCCAATTTGTGCTTAATGTATTGCTTATTGCCAAGAATAGGAGTAGTTACATTGGTCGAATTCTAAAACAAAATTGATGAAAATTTTAAAGTGTAAAGGATTAAATTGATTAACTTGAAGTGGTATGAAAAAAATTAATTGGAGTTTCAAGTGTGAGGGACAAAAAAATGATTTTACTCAAATATTTATACTGCTTTTTCTATTTAAACTTTACAAATATAAGTGTACAATGCAGATAAAATGTAAGTAAAACAATTTTCATTCAACTTAAAATTTATGAAGTTAATGAATTTCTTGAAGTTTGCTAAAAACTCATTCAAGATTGTTACTTGGTATGTGCTTCTGCTAAGTTTCTCTTGGGCAATCTATCCCATATTCAATTTTGAGAAGTGCTATATATACATCTACATTTTCACAACTATTTTTGCAACTCTTTTATTTTTTTTTTGTTAAGTTTATCCTACAAATAAACTAAAATTAAGGGATATATACCGGGGTATTTATAAAAGGTTGTGCAAACATTTTGTCCCTTCAGTTTTAGGAGCTTTTACAGTTTGGGAACACTCCATTTAATTTAAACATTCCCCCCCCCCCTCCCCCCCCTCCCCCCTCTTTTTCCTCATATAATTTACAAATTACAGGGCACATTTCCTATAATTATTAGAATGTGTTTTTCTTAAGGGTACCCAACTTTTTTGTTTTTAGGTTCATGCACAATTTTATTTGTGCAGGTAAAATTGGAAAAAAAAAAAATGAAGGAGGATATGTATTTGTGTGAAAAATTATCAGAATTTATTTTTTGTCAAAATTCTCAAAATTTCCTGGATTTTCAAATCTGTAGGGAGATTTTGGTGTAATTGTACAAAAAATTAGTAATCCTGATCTAGGGTTTGTGAAAAACATGACACCATTGAAGGGATTTTCCTTTTGGTTATTCAATGGTTTTAATGTAGAAATTTTTAAAATAAGGCAATCCACCTATACCCCACGAAAACTTCAACAAATTCGCACAAATTTGGTAGTCATTGGTAAGAGTCTCGGACACTATTAAAAGAACTAGATCCTTGAGTTTTAATTTTGTTTTGTTGATAGAAAAAGACATGCTACCCAGTCTAAAAGCTCAAAACAACTAGAGAAACAAATGACAAAAACAAAAAATTTCATAACACCCCGAATCAATGTTTCTTCCTCCATGATCGGGAATAATAACTGCATGTTTTTCATATTTAGTTGCTCAAAATAAATTAATTAACACGAATTCAAGCATATCCAGTCAAGGATAATATGTATATGAGCCATGAAACAAACACAATTCCATTAATAGGAATTTCAACCATACAATAACATTCATAAACTAGAATAAAATCCAAAGCTCTTATACCATTTGAAGGGATCTATTAGTACAATTCATGATATGATATAAGAAAAGACAAGTTAGAGACATACATGAGGTGATTGAAGAGGAATCCATGATTTTTTAGTCTGAACCACCGGTATCTATGAGACACAAACTTATTACAGGGTCTTTCAATCGACAACTAATTCGGTTTGAGTTAACTAAAAAATCTAAACAAGAGCAGAGCTCTCTCAAAGACATTTTCTGTATACATATGTACTCAAACTGATATCAACATACTTAGGTGACCCTAACTCCTTGCCACTAGGAGCATAACCTATTGGTAAAGGAAATCAATAATTGATAACGTAAACCCAGATGTTGTGGAAGAATAACAAATCACTTAACTTAGATGCAGTTGATATGTATCCTCAATAGGAAAATATACTGCATTTATAAGTAAAGACTGGAAGACTTCTCTTTGTGTTTATCTTTTACTCAAATTAAATTACCCTACTCATCATGGTTACTTAAAACACATATACAGGCCACATTACGTAGTCAATCTAGTAGCTAAACTTATACTAGGCTCACAACACAATTGATCATAAATGGCCCATAACCCCAAATTATAATAACACTTAATAATCCAGGTTTTGTGAAAACCTACTGATTATGTTAGTCCGAACATGACAAAGAGCATAAGGTTTGATAACATAATTCAACTTTTCTTGACTGAATCAAAAATTCTAACACCACAATGAAATAATTAAGAGTTCTGAATGGCTCTAAAGTAAGCAATTAAAGGAATCATATAACTGCATAAATAAATCACAATCAAAGCTCTTCTCTTCGATTTGAAAGATCAGCTTGTAGCTTAAGGAGACAATTGTTTGAAATTATTTACATGTCATCACTTAATTTTTTATGTGTTTGGGAGAGATATTTCTTCGATAAGGATGGCAATTCCCCTCCTCTCCCAGTTGATATTCGATAAGGATCCAACGGAGATTCCACAATCGGAAGAGAATTTTTCCGTACTATAATTTTATGGGTGGTAACAGAGGTCATGTTCCCTGCCTTGTGGTGATCCGATTTATGCAGTTACTAAAGTAACCTTTATTTTAAAATTATATTCTTGATCTTTTTGAATATCCAAAATCTCTAATTTATGTGATTACTTAAATATCCTTCATTTTTTTTTTTTTTTTGATAAAAATGGTTTTTATTGAACAAATTACCAAGGATACGGCGGGGAGTCAATTTGACCAGGACGGGGATTACTTCTCGTCCCCCATCCACCGCTTTGGCATTCCTACACCTTGAAAAGATATCTTCTTTGGAAGCAATATATCTCAACCACTATTTTGCTTTCAATGATCTCAAGATGCAGAAGTTTCACAAATAAGGCAAGCAAAATATGTGAAAATATAGGTTAACGCATCACAAGCATTTACATGCAAATTGATCAAATTTTGAAAGCACGAATTCACTGAAATTTTGTCATTGCATGTCATCTTGACATTGATTAAATATGGACACAAGTTTGGAAATTTAACCTAGTAAACATGTTTACTCTTTGTAAATCTTATCTTACAATTCATTTCAGGGCATAATTGAAAAAGAGAAAGTTAATGGGATTCTCTATGTGCTACCTCTTAGCTCGTCAGAAAATGACCCTCGGATAAGTCACCACCATCAGCCGAAAATAAGAAATTCTACCATCCAGTAATATAATTCAAATGGCTGAAAGAAATATATATGTATATAATTAATTAAATATATATATGTTTAAGTGGATAACTCCCCTGTATATAAATATTTATATATGAATATAATTAATTAAATGCAGTGTGATTTTGTTTAGATCATTTTTAAAGAACCTAAACCGCAAATCAAACACAAGTTCGGTTTGCAAAACTTTTAATTAATCCAAACCAAACCAAAGCCATGTAGATCAGTTTGGGTTATTTGTGATTCAGTTTGGTTAAGATGGTTTAAGAAGTCTATTATGAATTTTGATAATTTAGGAATCACGCAAATACACTTTGTTCAATTATTTTACAGTATTAAGAGTGGGAAGCTCAGTTTTCACATGTCAATTCTTACTAATATATATATATATATATAGATATATATTTTTTTTTGGTTTGAGTAAAAAGAGAGAAAACTGACAAATATGAGAGAAAAATGTGCATTTAGTAAGACAAGAGTAAAGGGTAAAAGAATTTGTACTGATTTATATGTATAATTTTGCCATTTTTTCATGAATCAAACACTGAAGTTAATGTAAAACAGTTTTAATAGTATAAACATGCATTAATAATTTAGGTAGAAACTATGTAAAAAAAAAACACAAATTATGTGTGTTTATACTATTTCTTCTTCTTGTTCTTTCCGAGGAACTCATAGCACAAACACGTGTCAATGACATGTGGAGTAAAATAATAACAAATTAACAATATTAATATACTTAACAAATTAACGGTACGATCTAATGATGTAGGAACAATTTATCTTTGCTCAAGATGATGACAAAATACTGGACAATTTAGATGTGAAATTCACTTTTTAAGAAGATTTTTTTTTTTTCGTCTGGATATTTTCTTTCTCCTTCTTTCCAAGGAATTATTGTATAAACATGCGTCAATGACGCATGGCGTAAGCTAATAATGAATTAACGATATTAACAAAATTTATGATATAATGACATAGAGAAAATTAAATCTTCTCTAAGATGTTAAAAAACTAATTGTCAAATTTACTCTAAAATTCATTTTTCTAGAAGAAAAATTGTCTTCTTTCCAATGGCAAGCAAATCCAACTCTTCCATTAAAGAAACCAGGCTAACATTACAAAGTACTTTGTAAAAAAAAAATTCAGCACCATGAAAGGAAACATGAGAAAAGCAAAAGAAAAGCTGAACATGAGCAACAAAAGGGGAATCCAAATCAAATACTATTCCACTAAACAAAGATCTGCATGCATTCAATTCCGCTTTCCTATTGTTTATTACCACCTGGTTTTCCTTTTCATCATCTTCCACTATCAAATCACGATACAACTTCAATCTCCCATTCTCCTTCAGCAACAGGTGGGGGAATCTAATAAACATTCAAAGTTCCTGCTCCTTTCTTCTCAATCTCTTCTACCTTCTCATTCTCAAGCATCATCTTCTGCTCGCTCTCACTGCCATTCTCCATCAAACTCTCAATAGAGTTCTTGGTGATAAATTCTTGAGGCAGATCTTTCCTAGGATGAGAAAAAGGAATTGGAATTGGAATTGGCTGAGTTGGGTGAGTTGGTGATGAAGAGCTCCTCTTTGAGGAAGAACCCTCATAACCATCAACGAAATTCTCCTTGAACTTTTTGGCAAGCTCCATCTTGACTAGAGATGCTGCGCATAGATATTGTCGCGTGAAGTTTGGATTGGAAGGCAACGGAGGCCTCAGCAGATCCTTAAGGCCTTGAAAACTATGTGCTTCCATTGCCAAGAAAAGCAGAAAACTTGAAATGAGTGAGCAAGGAAAGTGATGATGTTGTTGCATATAAGGACATATTCAGAATAACGTTTGAATTTTGTCATCACTTGGGAAATATCAGCTATAAACAGATAAAAAAAAAAAAAAATACTGCAAGAGTGAGAAAAATGCTTGAGGGTTCCTTTGAACGGTTAATTCCTGATCATGTATTGTGTTTACACGTGACTAGCAGAGAAATTGTCTATAAAATTAAATGTTTAAATTTTATTACGAAAGTATTTTGCGGCTGAATGAAAAGAATGGCCGGCAGATACTAGTAAGGATAAATTACGTACAAGATTCATATATATATATATATATATGCGTGTGTGTGTGTGTGTATATATATATATATATATATATATATGGCGAGATATCTTCTTATTCCAAGAGTATGATTTTTCTTACTCTCTCCTATAACATTTTGTAAAACTTAAATTTCATAGATCTAATTGTTAAATTAAAAAATCTAATATGATAAATCATCCACACAAAATTTTATAAAATTTAAAATTGATTAATAATTTATGTTATGACTTTATTTTGAAGAATAAAAATGTATTAAATTTTAAGTAAAATACTTAATATATATTAAATACTTGAGAATTTCAAATTTCAGCCAAATTTGATATGAATTATCAATGTCATAATAGGATATGATGCAATGGTTAGAGGAAAAAGTAAGTATTTAAGACTTACAGCATAGGATATAAATTATCATTGTCATAATAGGTATCCATCAAATTTAATTGATACAATTTAAAACATTATTTCATAGCATCTTGACCAACCATGAGCTTATAGGACAGATAATTCTCATCCTAAAGTAAGTGGATACCTCCTCTATTTATATATGTATTTATATAAATGCAGTGTGGTTTTGTTTACATCATTTTTAAAGAGCCTAAACTGCAAATCAAACCCCAATGTGCGGTTTGCAAATTTTTTAATCCTACCAAACCATACACCATGTAAATTAGTTTGGATTACTTGTGATTTTGTTTGATTCAGATGGTTTAAACATTTAGTTTGGATTTTGATCATTTAGGAATCACACAGTTGCACTTCATTCAATCATTTTAGTGTTGAGAGTTGGAAGCTCACAGTTTTCACATGTCAATGCTTAATAATAAAATTTGTTTGTTTGGAGTAAAAAGAGAGAAAATTGACAAATATGAGAAAAAATTGTTCATTTACCAAGACAAGAAGAAAGGATAAATGAATTTGTACTATTTAAGCATATAATTTTGCCATTTTTTCTTGAATCAAACACTGAAGTTAATCAAGAATGTAAAATAGGTTGAAAAGATGATTGTAGTCAACTAATAGTACAAACACGCGCCAATAATTTGTGTAGAAATGGAAAAAAAAAGAAAATACGTAAGCAAAATTTATGTGTATTTATACTATTTCTTGTTTTTTGTTCCAGGAACTCCCACTAACATACACGTGTCAATGATCTATGGATTAAGTTAGTAACGGATCAACAGTGTAAACTAGTTTGAAAAGAGGATTGCAGTCAACTAATTGTACAATCACGCGTCAATAATTTATGTAGAAACTGGAAAAAGAAAAAAAACATTAGCAGAATTTATGTGTGTTCATACTATTTTTTGTTCTTCTTTCCAGGGACTCGTACTAACTTACACGTGTCAATGATCTATGGATTAAGTTAGTAACGAATTAACAATATTAGCATACCTAACGATTTAATGTTATGATCTGATGGCATGGGAGGAATTTATCTTTGCCCAAGATGTTGACAAACTAATGAACATATTAGATGTAAAATCTGCTTTTCAGCAAGAAATTTTATTTTTACCAGAATGTTTTCTTTTTCTCCTTCTTCTTTCCAAGTAATTATAGTATAAATATGTGTCAATGACTTATGGAGTAAGATAACAATGAATTAGCAGTATTAACGTACTTAATGAATTTTATGATATAATGATGTCAAGAAAAGAAAATCTTTTCCAAGATATTAAAAAATTAATTCTCAGGTTTAACCGAAAATTCACTTTTCATGAAGAAAATTTGTCTTCTTTGTCCTTTCCAATGGCAAGGAAATCCAACTCTTCCATTAAGAAACCAGGCTAACAAAACAAACCAGTCTGTGAACAAAGTTAATCACCATTAAAGTGCACAAAAGAAAATAAAAAAGAAAAAAGAAAAAATCTGAACATGAGCAAGAAAGTATAAAACTTGAAATGAGTGAGCAAGGAAAGTGACGATGTTGTTGCATATAAGGACATATTCAGAGAGTAAAGCTTGTATTTTGGCACAACTTGGGGATTTTCTGCAAGAAACAGCTAAAAAAGAAAAAGAAAAAAAAAACTGTCTGAGTGAGAAAAATGCTTGAGGGTTCCTTTGAACGGTTTATTCCTAGGCTACTCTAATGCATGCCAGTCACGTCCCTAGATTCCCTTGCTGAAAGCTAGGAATCGGATAAGGGACGACCGCTTTAATGCCAGCCTAACTTAGAGATCAAATAAAATAAAGTAGTAGCGAAGCCCTCTTCTGCTGAGTTGCCTTTGACACGTCATAATAGACATAAGATAGAGGGAGAGATCGAGATGACATCCCACCAAGACGAGCTAGAAGGTGTTACTAATTCCCTGATTTTCAAACCAAGAGGGTAAGGAGAAAAGGTCGGTATCATGAGCTCGTCTGCCTATCTTGTATATCATTTTTGGTGCTAAGAAGTTAGGGCTTTAGCTAGCTCTTATCCTCAACCTATTCAAGCGGCTGCATAGCGAAGCTATCGGAAGTACTTTCGTAAGCATCTATAGCAAGCCTTCGTTACCGATATATTGACTATTGGGATAACATCTTCATATAAAGATGCCAAGGAATTGGGTAGGGGGAAAGACCTTAGAGTAATGAGACCCGCTATTCCTTGTAAAGGGAATAAAGGAATAGGGTAAGGGTCTGCACCGCGAGCGAAAATAGGCTATATATATAATATAGGGAAGGATTTACTTACTCTAAGAATAAGTTTTTTTATTTTTCTTTCTATTATAACATTTTATAAAACATGAATTTTGCAGATTTAATTGTCAAATTAAAAGATCTTATATGATAGAACGTACATACAAATTTTATAAAATTTTAAAATTGATTAATAATTCATTATGTTACTCTATTTTAACAAAAAAAATGTATTAAATTTTAAGTAAAATATTTCATTTATAATAAATACTTAATAATGTCATCAGAAGACAGGATCCAATGATTGGATATGTGAAATCGTCATCTAGAAGTTATAGAAAAAAGTAAGTATTTAAGATTTACTCTTAAAATAAGTGGATTCCTCTCCTGTATATATATGTATGTATATAAATACGTTGTAGTTTTGTTACGTCATTTTTAATGTGCCTAAATTGCAAATCAAGCCACAATATGCAGTTTACAAAATTTTTAATGCTAACCAAACCAGACACCATGTAATTCAGTTTGGATTACTTGTGATTTACTTCGATTAAGATGGTTTAAGCGTTTAGTTTGGATTTTGATCATTCAGGAATCACATAATTACACTTCATTCAATCATTTTAGTGTTCAGAGTTGGAAGCTCTCAGTTTTCACATGTCATTGCTTAATAATAAAGTTTGTTTGTAGTAAAAAGAGAGAAAATTGACAAATATGAGAGAAAAATGTTCATTTACCAAGACAAGAATAAAGGATAAATGAATTTGTACTAATTCAAGTGTATAATTTTGCCAATTTTTCTTGACTCAAACACTGAAGTTAATCAACAATGTAAAATAGTTTGAAAAAAGGATTGCAGTCAACTAATAGTACAAATATGCGTCAATAATTTATTCAGAATCTGAAAAAGAAACATATGCAGAATTTATTTGAGTTTATAATATTTCTTGTTCTTCTTTCCAAGAACTCGTACTAACATACACGTGTCAATGATCTATGCAGTAAGTTAGTAACGAATTATCAATATTAGCATACTTAATGAATTAATGTAATGATCTCATGGCATGGGAAGAATTTATCTTTGCACAATATGTTGACAAACTAATGAACATATTAGATGTAAAATCTGCTTTTCAACAAGAAATTTTATTTTCACCGTAATTTTTTCTTTTCTCCTTCTTCTTTCCAAGCAATTATAGTATAAATACCTGTCAATGACTTATGGAGTAAGATAATAATGAAATTACAGTATTAACATACTTAATGAATTTTATGATATAATGATGTGGAGAAAAAACAAAATCTTCTCCAAGATGTTAACAAATTAATTCTCAAATTTAACCTAAAATTCACTTTTCATGAAGAAAATTTGTCTTCTTCCTCCTTCTTTCCAATGGTAAGCAAATCCAACTCCTCCGTTAAGAAACCAGGCTAACAAAACAAGCTAGTCTGTATAACAAAGTTCAACACCATTAAATGACACAAAAGAAAACAAGAGAAAAGAAAGTTAAGTCTGAACATGAGCAAGAAAATAGAAAACTTGAAATGCGTGAGCAAGAAATGTGACGATGTTGTTGTATATAAGGACATATTCAACGAGTAACGCTTGGATTTTGGCATCACTTGGGGACTTTCAGGATGAATCAGATAAAAAAAGAAAAAAAAGAAAAAAGCTGTAAGAGTGAGAAAAATGCTTGAGGGTTCCTTTGAACGGTTTATTCCTAATCATGTCTTGTGCTTACATGTGATTAGAGGAGAAATTGTCTATGAAATTATATATATATATATAAGTAGGAGAGAAATTGTCTATGAAATTATATATATATATATGGGGAAAGATTCACTGACTGTAAGAATAAGGTTTTTTTTTTTTTTTTTTCTTTCTCTCTTATAACATTTTATAAAACATGAATTTTGTAGATTTAATTGTTGAATTGAAAGATCTCATACGAGAGATCATATATACAAATTTTATAAAATTTTAAAATTGATTAATAATTTATCATATTGTTCTATTTTAACAAAAAAAAAAAGTATTAAATTTTAAGTAAAATATTTCATATATAATCATAAGACAGGATCCAATGGTTGGAAATGTGAAAGAGTCATCTAGAAGTTATGGAAAAGAGTAAGTATTCAAGACTTACTCTTAAAGTAAGTGGATCTCTCCCCTGTTTATATATGTATGCGTATAAATATGTTGTAGTTTTGTTTACATCATTTTCAAAGTGCCTAAGAATCAATCTCTGATCATTCAGGAATAATACAGTTACACTTCATTCAATCAGTTTAGTGTTCAGAGTTGGAAGCTCTCAGTTTTCACATGTCAATGCTTAATAATAAAATTTGTTTGTTTAGAGTAAAAAGAGAGAAAATTGACAAATATGAGAGAAAAATGTTCATTTACCAAGACAAGAATAAAGGATAAATGATTTTGTACTAATTTAAGTGTATAATTTAGCCATTTCTTCTTGAATCAAACACTAAAGTTAAATCAACAATGTAAAATAGTTTGAAAAGAGGATTGCAGTCAACTAATGGTACAAACACGCGTCAATAATTTATGTAGAAACTGAAAAAGAAACGTAAGCCGAATTTATGTGTTTATACTATTTCTTGTTCTTCTTTCCAGGAACTCGTACTAACATACACGTGTCGATGATCTATGGATTAAGTTAGTAATTAAGAAACAACGTAAAAGTGTTTGAAAAAAGGATTGCAGTCAACTAATAGTACAAACATGTGTCAATAATTTATGTAGAAACAGAAAAAAAAAAAAAGAAAAAAGAGATGTAAGTAGAATTATGTGTGTTTATACTATTTCTTGTTTGTCTTTCTAGGAACTCGTAATAACATACACGTGTCAATGATCTATGGATTAAGTTAATAACGAATTAACAATATGAGGATACATAATGAATTAATGTTATGATCTGATGGCATGGGAAGAATTTTTCTTTGCCCAAGATGTTGACAAACTAATGAACATATTATATGTAAAATCTGCTTTTCTGCAAGAAATTTTATTTTTACGGGAATGTTTTCTTTTTCTCCTTCTTATTTCCAATCAATTATAGTGTAAATACTCATCAATGACTTATGGAGTAAGATAATAATGAATTAACAGTATTAACATACTTAACGAATTTTATGATATATTGATGTAGCGAAAAGAAAATCTTCTCCAAGATGTTAAAAAATTAATTCTAAAATTTAACCTAAAATTCACTTTTCATGAAGAAAGTTTGTCTTCTTACTCCTTCTTTCTAATGGCAAGCAAATCCAACTCTTCCATTAACAAACCAGGCTAACAAAACAAACTAGTCTGTGTAACAAAGTCCAACAGCATTAAAGGACACAAAAGAAAAGAAAAGAAAATCTGAACGTGACCAAGAAAGTGGAAAACTTGAAATGAGTGAGCAAGGAAAGTGACGATGTTGGTGCAAATAAGGAAATATTCAGAGAGTAACGCTTGGATTTTGGCATCACTTGGATTTTCAGGATGATGCAGATAAAAAAAAAAAAAATGTAAGAGTGAGAAAAATGCTTGAGGGTTCCTTTGAACGGTTTATTCCTAATCATGTCTTGTGTTTACATGTGAGTAGAGGAGAAATTGTTTATATATATAATATTATATGAATATGTTTGGGGAAGGATTCACGTACTCTGAATAAGTTTTTTTTTTTTTTTTTTTTTCTGTTATAACATTTTATAAAACATGAATTTTGCAGATTTAATGATTGAATTGGAAGATCTGGTACGATAGATTGTATAGAAATTTTATAAAATTTTAAAATTGATTAATAATTCATCATATTACTTTATTTCTACAAAAAAATGCATTAAATTTTAATTAAAATGTTTCATTTATAATAAATACTCAATAATGTCATAAGAAGAGAGGCCAATGGTTGGATATGTGAAATCGTCATCTAGAAGTCATGGAAGAGAGTAAGTATTTAAGACTTACTCTTAAAGTAAGCAGATCCTTCCCCTGTTTATATATGTGTGTATGCAAAATATGATGTAGTTTTGTTTACATCATTTTTAAAGTGTCTAAACTGCAAATCAAACCACAATATGTGGTTTGCTAAATTTTTAATCCTAACTAAACTAAACACCATGTAATTCACATTGGATTACTTGTGATTTTATTCAGTTTAGATGGTTTAAGTGAGTTAGTTTGGATTTTGATCATTCAAGAAATACATAAATACACTTATTCAATCTTTTTACAGTGTTCAGAGTTGAAAGCTCTAAATTTTCACATGTCAATGCTAATAAAGTTTATTTGTTTGAAGTTAAAAGGAAAAAAGAAAATTGACAAATAGGAGAGAAAAATGTTCATTTACCAAGACAAAAATAAAGGGTAAATGAATTTTTACTTATTTATGTGTATAATTTTGCCATTTTTTCTTGAATCGAAGTTAATCAGTAACAATGTAAATAGTTTGAAAAGTGAACTTCAAGGAACTGATGGTATAAACATGTGTCAAGATCTATATTGAAACTGGAAAAGAAAAAACAAAACAAAACAAAAGTAAAATTTATGTGTGTTTATACTATTTCTTCTTGTTCTTCTTTTCAAGGAACTCATAGCACAGACGTGTGTCAGAGATGTGTGTCAGTGATCTATGGAGTAAGCTAGTAATGGATTAACAATATTAGCATATACGTTCTAATGGCATGGGAAAAATTTATCTTTGCCCAAGATGTTGACAAACTAATGGACAAATTAGATGTAAAGTTTGCTTTTTAAAAAGAAATTATAGTATAAACACGTGTTAATGACTAATGGAATAAGCTAATAAAGAATTAATGGTATTAACATACTTAACTATTTTTATTAACGCGCGCCCTATAGCGTCGCTACTATAGGTTGGGGTCAAATTAAAAAAATTCAAGTTTAAGTTTTCAACCAGGATTGTATTCTCAGAGAATCACTAGTAAAAGTTTCAATTAATTAGGCAAAGGAAATGAGGGTTTTAAGCAATTTAACAGTAAATGAACTCGATAAACAATAAATCAGAAGTGAACAGATGATGAAAATGCAATCAACCTAAGAAACTATCATACAACAGTGATTCTATCATCGACCATAAAGATAAAATTTAATTCCAGTTATGCCAATTAACTAGATTAACCCCAAAACCTCAAGATTAACCTGCCTAATTAATTAATTTGGTTGAACCCTAACTAAGCCGATATCCCTTAACCTAGTTCGACAATTCCTACTATGCAATCGCATAGGTTATGGCCATTGGAACCAAACCCAACCCTAACCATCATCGCAACAAGGGATTAGAGCATCCAAGACCTAAAATCCGAATTTCCATCCAACCAAATCAAGTTCTATTCCGTCGAAATTACTCCTAGGATGATCAAACCTAGAAATCCCACAAACCCATCCAGTTGTTATGTATAAAAATCATCATACACAATCACAGAGAGAGAAATGACGAGTAGATAAGTATAACTTTCATTGAATTCAAAATAAACACAATACTGGTCTCAAGAATCAAACTAACAGTCATCAAGTCGTCCTAGATCGATTAGAGAAGCGTCTAGCCTTCTATTTTCATGGATGCGGCCATGGGAGAAGAAAGGAAGAAGAAAGCTAGAGAGAGATGAAAGTGCCGGCTAGAATGGCTCCCCTAAGAGCCTAGCCGAAAATACTAGGCTAAAAAGTGTGGTAAAATTTACAAAAATATCATTAATGAGGCCCAAATTACATAATTGTCATTAATGAAGTTGCCAAAAGTCTATTTCGCCCTTTTTGAGTTGAGAAAATATCCTTTATGCCCTCACTTCATGAATTAATGAATATCCTAAGCTTGGACATAAATCCCGAGGCCTCCCAGGTCCAGTCCTGAAATTAAAAATTCCTAACAAGTAAAATTTGACCTTAAAGTGAGAAAATTAATATGAAAAATAATAAATTTTAATTAGACCTCATTGATAAAAATAGATGTTAATTAACCAATTAAATGTAAGTTTGAAATGCTAGAAGTAAGAATAAGAGTACACAAATAAACACTTAAAAGTGTTTATCAAATCCCCCCACACTTATCCTTTGAACGTCTCGGGAAAGATAGAACTTTGCATTAAAGAACAAGCAGGAAATAACAATATGCGAAAAAAACTCACAACAAAACAAAACTATTTATACTCTATTTTCCAATGACTATCAAGAATGAGGCAATGTGTAACATAGAGGACATTAAAAACATAAGAACATAACCAATCATGCCATAATTCTTCACATTCCAATTTAACAAGTAAGGCAATGTCAAATGAAAGCATAAGAATGATGGTCTCACAAGATGCTATCCACTCAAACTCTCAAGTGTTTAGGATAGGCAAAGTGTTTACACTCACTCAACTCAAGATGTAAGCACTACCATAGGAAGAAGAAGGGACTAAGGGAAGAAGGGAAGGGTAAAATGGATATGGAAAAAGAAGTAACAAAGAGAGCATGAAAATAAGAGTTTCAGCACAAAAATGCACAATCAATTCTTATACTCACTTCCTTAAATTACAAAGGCCACAAAACAACACTTATTGTATATATAAATCTTGTTCTTCTCCTTTTTCTTTTTCTTTTTCTTTTTCTTTTTGCTTTTTGCTTTTTTCTTTTGTCTTTGTTTTTTTTTCATATTATTTTTTTCCAATTTTTTTCTCTTTTTTTTTTGAACTTTCTACACTTGGAAATTTTATGCACAATCCAACACTTACCACTAACAATTCCACCCCCCACACTTTATCTTTGGCAGTCCTAGACAAAAAGTAAAACCATAAAGTGCCAAGAACTCATACAAATAATATTCATGCTCTCAAACTCCATAAGGATAGGAAAACATGGTTTTGCATTTAAGGTTAGGGTGAGTTCAACCAAAGATGGATAATAGGCTCAAGGGGGCTAAACAATGTTAAATAATGCAAGGAACCACATTTGGATAAGTAGCTAAGAAAAATGGCCTTCATCATCTCTATGCATGCACATGAAAATGTAGCCTAAAAAATAACTAGTGCAAGTTCTAGAGTGACAAACGTAAAGAGTGAGAATGCACACAAGAAAAAATGAGCTTGTCATATATGTAATTGATGCTCAAGAGGCTCAAATGCTTACAAGGTATATTTTTCCAGCAAACTCAACATATACATCCATCATCCATCACCAGTTCATCAATTCAAAACATAAATAAATCATGGCAATCAAGGTTTCAAGTCATAAAATCCAGAAAATGTCCTCATCAAGTCACAACATCATCATAAGTCTCGAATCATCATGGTGGATGATAATTACATTGTATATAGATTATTTAGCCTCAATTCCCTTACATTTCAAGTCCCAATTATGGTAGAAACACTTGGCTTTTTATTAGATTTCATTGTTTTGCAGGTACATAGGCCAAGAGAAGCAAAATGGAAGAATTCATCATTCTGCCATCAAGCGCCGTGGCGCCAGGTACCAGAGAGCAACGCGAGCATCCTGCCAATGGGCGCCGTGGCACCCAGGACCTGTTTCAGAGTAGTTTAAGGACTTTCAAGCTAAGTGGACTTCCGATGAGTTGTGCTAAGCAAGGATTAGAAGTCCACAACCTAGAAGACTCTTCAGAATAGTGTTTCAAGCTAAGTTAAAGTCTTGAAGTGCGAAGCCCAATTAAAGCCTTCAGTAAATTAGGATTAGGATTGATGTTTAATTAGTCTTTTAATGTAAATTAGAATCCTACTTTGAGTTTAATAAGGATTAGACATATTATAAATAGATCAAGAGGGTTGAACTTAAGGAGGAAGAGCAGCAGCAACCCATCAAGATCCACAAGAGCAAGTAGTCACTCTAGTTCTTTCTTCTACTCTTTTATGTTTTCTTACTTTACCATTATGTGTTCTCCATGATCATGTGTAACTAACTTTCATTCTGGGGCTAAAATGTAGCCCAATCTGATTGTATAGACAAATTGAAGAAGTTATGACAGTTCATGTTTTATTCAATTAAGATTTACTTTTCTGCACTTTACTCTTGATTAATCTGGCCAATTAATTAGGGAAAATTCATGGGTTAGCTATGAGACTAACCGGAGATTAGTTAATCTAGACCAAGAGAATTAAATCCATAGTGGAACTGAGGACAAACCAGTACCAAGGACCCTGTGTAGTCACATGGGAATTAGGGCGTTCCCCTAATCTCCCTAAAGGGATGTCTATAGATCTTAATGTAATTATAGTTACTACAATTGGCACAGACTAGTAGTAGGGTTGGTAATTATAATTAGATTTAATCTGACCTAATACCAAGGCTGATTAATTAAACTAGGGAATCCGGGCTATCAATTGATAATTCTGCAACTTCATAACTGAATCAAGGAAGTCTATACATAACGATTGTGGTGAAATCTGAATCCCTAGATCTCTCATCATAATTCTCTCAATTAATTCTGCTATATACTTTTATGTTATTGCTTACCTATTTTCTACATCAATTTACTTTGCTCATATTATCACAGTTCGATCGTTTGAACAATGCTAGAGTTATATTTTTCTGGTAATCAACAACAATCCCTTGGGTATGATAACCCCCGGAATACTTGCTCACTACACTGATAGTGTATACTTGCACTGTGTTCCAACACATCACATATTGTTTCATATATGTACATCCACTCACACCACACACACACTAAATCTATCCATTTGTGACACTCACTAAGGAGCAATCAGTGGATATGTGGCATCCACTAAAATGATCTCCTCATGATGTGTTTACTCTTGAATTCCCTCATGAAATTTCTTGACTCAGTGCCCATTCACTTTGAAGTGCCTTTTTGTTGCTACATCTTCAAACTCCACTGCACCATAAGAAAAAGTGTTAGTAACAACAAATGGACCCTCCCATCTAGACCTAAACTTACCAGGCATCAACTTAAGGCAGGAATTGTAGAGGAGCACTTTTTCACCAATGGCAAACTCCTTTCTCACAATGATGCTATCATGGAATGCCTTGGTTTTTCCTTTGTAGATCTTAGAGCTTTCATAAGCCTCTAACTAGAATTCTTCTAATTCTTGAAGTTGCAATTTTCTTTCCAAACCGGCTTGGGCAAGATCCATATTGCACATTTTTACCGTCCAATAGGCTTTATGTTCTATTTCTACTAGAAGATGACACGCCTTACCAAAGACAATCCCATAAGGAGACATCCCTATTGGAGTCTTGTAGGCGGTCCTATAAGCCCACAAAGCATCATCTAGCCTTATACTCCAATCTTTCTTATCAACCTTGACTATCTTGGCTAGGATTTGTTTAATTTCCCTATTTGAGATCTCAGCTTGGCCATTAGTTTGGGGATGATATGGTGTAGAAACTTTATGCATAACCCCATATTTGGCTATTAAAGCCTTCATTTTCCTATTACAAATGTGTGTGCCTTGATCACTAATGATAGCCCTTGGGACTCCAAACCTACAGAAAATGTGAGACATAACAAAGTCCACAACAACTTTAGCATCTTAAGTTCGAGTGGCCTTAGCCCCCACCCATTGAGAAACATAACAAATACTAAGAATGTAAAAAAAAAACCATAAGAGCTAGGAAAAGGACCCATAAAATCTATGCCCTAAACATTAAATATTTCATAGAACAACATGGGTTGTTAAGGCATCTCATGTCTACAACTAGTATTTCCTACCCTTTGGCATTGCTCACGAGATTTGCAAAATTCATATACATCATGAAATAGACTAGGCCAATATGATCCACAATCAAAAATTTTCCTAGCAGTACATTGGGGACCAAAGTGTCCACCACATGCATAGGAATGACAGAAAGTAAGCACAGAAGTGAACTCATCATCAGGCACACATCTTCTAATTACTTGGTCACTACAAAATTTCCACAAATAAGGATCATCCCACACATAATATGTTGTACCACTCTTTAATTTTATGAATATGTGCTTTAGTGAAGTGTGCAAGAAAAACATGAGAAACTAAGTAATTAACTAGCTTAGCATACCAAGGAAATTTAACCTGTAATTGCACAAGCTGCTCATCAGGGAAAGTGTCATCAAGAGGAAGGGGATCAAGGGATTTTTCAATATGACTCAAGTGTTCTACCACCAAGTTTTTAGCTCCACTTCTATCTCGAATCTCAACATTGATCTCTTGTAACAAAAGCATCCATATAATCAATTGGGGTTTTGCCTCTAGTTTCTTCAACAAGAATTTCAAAGCTACATGATCAGTAAAAACAACAACCTCAGAACATAGTAAATATGATCTAAATTTACCAAAGCAAAAATAATTGCTAAAAGCTCTTTTTCTATAGTTGTATAGTTCGCTTGAGCAGCATCCAAGGTTCAAGAAGCATAGTAAACAACAAGGGGAAGCTTTTTGATTCTCTGAGTGAGGACAACTCCCACTGCATAATTAGATGGATGCATCACATATAAGCTCAAATAGGAGTGTCCAGTCTGGAGGTTAGATGATGGGAGTAGTAGTGAGGGCTTTCTTCAGCTTGTCAAATGCTTGTTTGCAAGCCACATTAAAGACAAACTCCACATCCTTTTGTAGCAAACTGGATAGTGGTGATGTAATATTGCTAAAATCCTTAACAAACCCCCAGTAAAAACCTACATGACCAAGAAAAGAACGCACTTCCCACACACTGGCGGGGTAAGGCAAAGAAGAAATAACATCTATCTTGGCATGCTAGATACAATAGATACAATATGACCTAAAACTATACCCTGCTCAACCTTAAAATGACACTTTTCATAATTCAAAAGAAGGTTAGTTTCAATGCATCTATTCCATACACTAGCAAGAATATCCAAGCATGCATAAAATGAAGAACCATAACAATAAAATCATCCATGAATACTTCCATACAATCCTCAAGAAAGTCAGAGAAGATATTTACCATACACCTTTGGAAGGTGCTAGGGGCGTTACAGAGACCAAATGGCATCCTCCTGTATGCATATGTGCCAAAAGGACATGTGAAGGTAGTCTTCTCTTAATCCTCTGGTGCTATGTAGATTTGGATGTACCCTATATACTCATCAAGAAAGTAGTAATGGGACTTGCCAACAAGTCTCTCTAACATTTGATCAATGAAAGGTAATGGATAATGATATTTTCTGGTGGCTTGATTTAGCTTCCTGTAATCTATGCACACCCTCCAACTCTGTTGCACTCGGATGGGAATCAATTCATTATTTTCATTGGCCACCACTATAGCTCCAGATTTCTTTAGGACCACTTACACAGGACTCACCTACTTGCTATCTGAGATAGGATAAATGATGCTAGCTTGAAGAAGCTTGGTAACCTTTTTTTTCACCACATCAAGAATAAGAAGGTTGAGTCTTCTTTGAGGTTGTCTAATTGGTTTAGCCTCATCTTCTAATAGAATTCTATGTATACAAATGGAAGGGCTAATACCAAGAATATATGCAAGTGTCCATCCAATGGCCTATTTATTCTTTTTCAGCACACTCAGTAATCTTTCTTCTTGCTCAGGGAGTAGATTACTAGCAATAATAATAGGCAATTGCTCATTGGCCTCTAAAAAACCATATTTCAAATTCCTTGGAAGAGGTTTCAGTTCAAGTGCAAGTGGTTAGATCATAGAATGAAGTAACTTACTAATGGGCTATAAATCTGTTGCATTAAGCTCAAAGAAGTGTTCCGCCACAACTGAATCAACAGACATAAACTCAATAGAATCTACTATAGTTATATGAACAGAATGTACAACAGGATCTACCTTATCATTTAAACTATGAACAACATCAATAGAATTAATATAATTCCCATCATGAATGAATGCATCAATTTCAGCACAAATAGAACATAGACCAGATTTACCACAATCACAATAAAAATTAACATAATCTACAAGTTTTAGGAAATCAACAAAACATATATCACCATATCTGTCATCTACCAGCTCATCAAAAATATCCATATAGAAAAAGACAGAGTGATCCTCATTTGGATATCTCATAGAATCATGAATATTGAATTTAACCACAATATCACCAAATTCCATAGTAAGAGTACCATCATACACACCTATTTTAGACCTAACAGTTCTCAATAATAGTCTACCTAAAATAATAAGGGATCTACTAGAATCACCCTCCATGTCCAGAATATAAAAATTAGCAAGAAAAATAAGCTCATTAACTCTAACTAAGACATCCTCAATTAAACATGAAAGATATGTAGTACTCATGTTAGCCAATTAAATGACAACTATGTAGGCTGCAAGGAACCAAGGCCAAGAGACTGAAATACTAATTTGGGCATTACATTTATGGAAGCACCCAAGTCTAGCATGGCATCCTCAAACTTACGATTCCCAATGATGTATGGATGGTGAATGTGCTTGAATCTTGGCATTTTTGTGGTATTGGCTGGATGAGAGCTGAGACATTTTAGCCCATGGTGATTCTTTGTACCCTTAAGCTTCCTCTTGTGAGTGCACAACTCTTTTAAAAACTTAGCATACTTGGGAATTTGCTTGATGGCATCAAGAAGAGGAATATTCACTTTCACCTTTCTGAAAGTTTCCAAAAGCTCTTTTTCTTTCTCTGCCTGATGTGAAATCTTAAGGAGTGTCCCGATCTTCACGGCGTAGGTTATCCAAAAAAAAAAAACCAAAGAGAAAGAAGGATATGAGCGCCATACTTTAGATTTGGGAAGGAAATTTGGAAGTGATAAGCTCTACGTTGGGGTGGTTCAATGACCTGACAAGAGCAAATAGCCAACCAACACTATAGAGAGTGTGACCTGCTACTTAGAACACTTGCCCAAACACGAACACAAGTTAACCATGAAGCACAAATTGGGGGCTTTTGAGAAGTTGAATCACCAATCTTATAAAGAAGATTGACAAGACAAGGTTTCACAAGAGCAAAAGAAGATAATATAATCTCACACAATGGAGAAGGAAACTCAAAGTTTCATATAACTCAATTCTGGATTCTGTTTTGTTCTCATGGGTTACAAGCTCTATTTATAGGTAGAGCAACTCTCAACTTATAGAAAACTCAAAGGACTCTAATTAAAGTCCATTAAAGGACTTTGGAAACAAGAACACTAATTATAGGTTTTTTAGTGCACTTGGAAGTTACAAAATTATTATAATGACTTAGAATACTTAAAAGACATCAAAGTCACCTAAAGAACACCAAAAAACATCAGTTCTAATAACACCCATAATTATGCACTAAATTTCATGAAAATAAGAAAATAATATCTCTTGGCTCTTGATGTTCCAAATATCTTTAGATTTATTTCAATTATGCACTCCAAGTTGGCCTTGTTCTTCTTGGGCTTGAATAAGTAGTAATTGAACTCTATTTGTCTTCTCAACTTGGGCTTCATTTTCTTGAATCAACAGCAATTTAACTTGGGCTCCAATTGCCTCTTGCATACGTTTGAGCTTTCCTCTTGTTATTGGAACTTCAGTTAGGATCAAGTCCTTCTCCACTTGAGCTTGATCATGCATGGCGGTTGGGTTCATATCATCCTCCCCCTCTTTAAAAGGAGTCGTCCTCGACTCTTCAAAATCTGCATCAAAGTAAGGAGAAAGATCAGAAACATTGAAGGTTGCACTAACACCATAGTCACCGAGTAGCTCAAGCTTGTAGGCATTATTATTGATCCTTTCAAGAACTCTGAAAGGTCCATCCCCTCTTGGCATAAGCTTGGATTTCCTTTTATCTGAAAACCTCTCTTTTCTAAGATGTAACCAAACTAAATCTCCAGGCTCAAAAATCACGTGCTTTCTTCCTTTGTTGGCATGTTTCTCATATTGTTGGGTCATTCTTTCAATATTTTGTCTTGCCTTCTCATGTATTTGCTTAACAAATTCAGTCTGCTTCTTTCCATCCATGTTCCCTCTTTCCTGCAATGGCAAAGGAATCAAATCAATAGGTGCAAGAGGGTTGAATCTATATACTATTTCAAAAGGTGAAATTTTAGTTGTAGAATGGACAGCCCTATTGTAAGCAAACTCCACATGTGGTAGACACTCTTCCCAATTCTTCAAGTTCTTCTTGATGATAGTTCTCAATAAAGTGGAGAGGGTCCTATTCACAACTTCAGTTTGTCCATCAGTTTGTGGATGACATGTAGTAGAAAACAACAATTTTATTCCAAGCTTGTTCCACAAAGTCTTCCAAAAGTAACTTAAAAATTTAGTATCTCGATCAGACACAATTGTTCTTGGCATCCCATGCAACCTCACAACTTCCTTGAAAAACAAATTAGCAATGTTAGAAGCATCATCAATTTTATGACATGGAATAAAATGAGCCATTTTAGAGAATCTATCCACAACAACAAAAATTGAGTCTCTCCCCCTCTTAGACCGAGGCAATCCCAAACAAAATCCATAGAAACATCTTCCCAAGGTGTAGTAGGAATAGGAAGTGGAATGTACAATCCATGGGGATCAGTCTTAGATTTTGCCTTGTGACATGCAATGCTTCTTTTCACAAATTTCTCAACATCCCTACGCATTTTAGGCCAATAAAAATGCTCATTCAAAACAGCCAGAGTTTTAAAAATGCCAAAATGTCCCATAAGTCTACCTGAATGTGTCTCTTTCAACAAAAGAATGCGTAAAGAACAACTAGGAATGCAAAGTTTGCCAACATGAAACAAGAATCCATCATGCAAGAAATATTTATTCCAACCAGAACCTAGCTTGCAATGATTAAAGGCTTCACCAAAATCAACATCACTTGCATACAATTCCTTAATGAACTCAAAACCAAGAATTTTAGCATCTAACATGGAAAGAAGAACATACCTTCGTGATAAAGCATCAGCAACAATATTTTCCTTACCTCTCTTGTGCTTAATCACGTATGGAAATGACTCTATGAACTCAATCCATTTACCATGCCTTCTGTTTAGCTTGCTTTGGCTCTTGATATGCTTAAGTGCTTCATGATCGGAATGAATCACAAATTCTTTAGGCCAAAGATAGTGTTGCCAAGTTTCTAACACTCTAACTAATGCATACAACTCTTTATCATAAGTAGGATACTTAAGAGTGGGTCCACTTAGCTTTTCACTAAAATATGCAATGGGCTTACCTTCTTGCATAAGTACACCCCCTATGCCAATTCCACTAGCATCACATTCAATTTCAAAAGTCTTACCAAAATTTGGAAGGGCTAGTAATGGTGCACTAGTGAGCTTCTCTTTGATGGCTTGGAAGGATTTCTCTTGAGCTTTTGCCCATTTAAATGGAACATTCTTCTTTGTTAATTCATTTAATGGGGCAGCCATGGTGCTGAAGTCTTTTACAAATCGTCTATAGAAACTTGCAAGTCCATGGAAGCTCCTCACTTGTCCAATATTAGTAGGTGTTGGCCAACATTTGATTGCTTTGATTTTCTCTTCATCTACTACTATACCTGCACTACTAACAACAAAGCCAAGGAAAATAACTTTATCTGTACAAAAATCACATTTTTGCAAATTGCCAAACAATCTTTCCTTTCTAAGAGCAGCAAGAACTTGTCTAAGGTGATCCACATGTTCTTCTAAGGTTCTAATGTACACAAGAATATCATCAAAATAAACTACGACAAACTTTCCAATGTAAGCACGCAAGACATGATTCATTAACCTCATGAATGTACTAGGTGCATTAGTTAACCCAAAAGGCATAACTACCCATTCATAAAGTCCATGTTTAGTCTTGAATGCTGTTTTCCATTCATCTCCTTCTTTCATTCTGATTTGATGGTAGCCGCTCTTCAAATCAATTTTAGAGAAAATAGTAGAACCACTTAATTCATCAAGCATATCATCTAACCTAGGAATAGGATGACAATATCTTACAGTTATGTTGTTAATGGCTCTACAATCAATGCACATTCTCCATGTACCATCTTTCTTAGGCACAAGTAAGACCGAAACAGCACAAGGACTAAGGCTTTCCCTCACATATCCTTTGTTCATCAACTCTTGGACTTGTCTTTGAATCTCCTTAGCTTCTTCTGGGTTTGTGCGATATGCTGGACGGTTAGGCAAGGTTGCCCCAGGAATGAAATCAATTTGATGTTCTATCCCTCTAATCGGTGGTAAACCTGGTGGTACCTCATTATGTAAGACATCCTCATATTCCTGCAAGAGAGACAAGACAACACTAAGCAAAGAAGAGGTTAAGTCATTAATGTTCAACTGGCCTCTTTGTACACAAGTATTAAGAAGTTTTGTTGAGAAAACAAAATTTGCTTGACATCACTCTTTCTTGCTATTAGTAAACTCTTCTCACCTTTTTCTTCTTTCTCTCTTTTTCCTCTCAAAATTCTTTTCTTTCTTTCTTTCTTTCCTCTCAACTTACTCTCTTTTTCTTCATTCAGAATTTTTGAATTTTTCTTATTCTCATTTTCACTCTCTTTTTAATTTTTCTTTCCGCTCTCACATTCTCTTTTCTTTTCTCTCTTGATTTGATCTTCCAAAATTTGTTTTGGTGTCATGGGGCGGAGGGTTATAGGTTCACCTCTTAGTACAAAAGAATAACGGTTTAAGAAACCATCATGTGTAACTTTCCTATCATATTGCCAAGGTCTACCTAACAATAGATGACATGCTTTCATGGGAACAATGTCGCATAGCACTTCATCCTTATATTTGTCAATAGAAAAGAGTACCTTCACTTGCTTTGTCACTTTCATTTCTCCACAATCATTGAGCCATTGGAGCCTATATGGACAGAGGTGCTTGAATGTGGGTAGGCTCAACTTCTCAACCAGCTCAACACTTGCCACATTGCTGCAACTTCCACCATCAATGATGACACTACACACCTTGTCCTGAATTAGGCAACTTGTGTGAAACAAGTTCTCTCTTTGGTTATTCTCATCCTCCATCACTTGAATGCTAAGTGCTCTTCTAGCCACAAGGAGTTCTCCTTCTACAGCACTTTCTCCACTATCATCTTCATTGGACAGCTCTTCTTCCTCCTCTATTATTTCTTCTTCAGTCTCCCAATCAACATGGTTGTTAATTAACATGGTGCGCTTGTTAGGGCACTCACTGGAAATGTGTCCTCTCCCTTGACACTTAAAACACCTTATGTCATGGTTTTTTAATGAATTATGTTCAGCTGGAGTTTTCTTTGGAGGGGTGACAATCTGCTCAATTTTCTTTGAATTAGCCTCTTTAGAATTTAAAGAAGATGGAAGGCTATTCTTTGAATTATTCCTCCAAGAATTAAAGGAATTTGAATTGGAGCTTTTCCCTGCAGAATTTCTCCTCTTCAGTTGTTGTTTAACCTTGATGGCTTGATGCACCATCTCTTGAAGCTCTACATAATGATACATCTCCACAGCATCAGCTATGTCTCGGTTGAGTCCATGTAAGAATCGAGCCATTGTTGCTTCTCTGTCCTCCACAATGTTAGCTCTAATCATGGCAATCTCCATCTCCTTATGGTACTCATCCACACTCTTCGATCCTTGAGTGAGATGCTGCAGCTTGTTGTGAAGCTCTCTATTGTAGTAGGATGGAATGAATCTCCTCCTCATGATTGTCTTCATCTCCTCCCAAGTGGTAATGGGTTGTTCTCTATATCTAACTCTCTCTTTCTACATTTGGTCCCACCAAACAAGAGCATAATCAGTAAATTCAAGGGCTGCAAGTTTTACCTTATTCCTTTCAGAATAGTGGTTATATGAGAAAATTTGTTCAACTTGTGTCTCCCACTCCAAATATGCTTCTGGATCATTTTTTCCTTGAAATGAAGGAACTTTGATTTTAATTCCTCCAAGATTTCCCTCTCTATTCCTATGCTCCTTGGATTAGCTTGATGTCTTCTCCTTCTTGGATGGTGGCCTTCATATTCATCCTCCTCAAGTTGGCTCTCTCTATCGCCATGAGATTGTTCACCTTCGCTTGGATTATTTGGATGATTTTGTCTAGCAGCAACTTGATCAATTCGTTCATGGATTCCTTCAAGCTTTCTATCAAGCAATCTTTCAAATTGGCCCACCAATGCTTGCATTTGAATAGTTGCTAATCCTTCGTGTGGAATTTCTCCTTCTCGATTTCTTGCCATGTTAGTATGAAAATAGAGAAAAAAAATATATAGGCCTCACAATTCCTTACCTTCACTCAAGTGTTTGCACTCTTGATTTTACCACTCATGTTTGCACTCCACTCTTAATAATCTCACAACACACAAATCCCTCAATATCTTCAAAAGCTCTTATGCAACCTAAATCCTTGTTATGTGATTCTCAACTTCAACCAAGCACATGAAAGTGATTGACCAAGTTGTGAAAATGGTAGGGTTAGGCCACAAATGAAGGATGGGGCTCTTAGGCTTAGGGATTCAGTGAAGAAGGGAATTCCTTAGTAGTATGCAAGAGAAATCTTATCACAAAGAGCCAAACAATGCAAATCCAAATATCTAAAAATTATAAACAAGTGATAACAATACCCAAAGAACTCAATTGAGTACCAAATTGACTCTTTCTCACAGATTTTTTTTTTTTGGCACAAATTTCTTTTATTTTTGGTGCCTCCTTGCTACACAAACAGATTTGCAACTTATATGAAATAAGAGAAGTGGCTCTCCTAAAAAAGACCCAAGTCTTACAAATCTATGTGGATTAGAAAAGAAAATGGTAGTAACAAAAAGATAAAACAAGAATTTTTTTTTTTTAACCTACCGTGTCAAACCATGCTCTAGTACCAAATGATGTGAAATCTTAAGGAGTGTCCCGATCTTCACAGCGTAGGTTATCCAAGAAAACAAAACCAAAGAGAAAGAAGGATATGAGCACCACACTTCAGATTTGGGAAGGAAATTTGGAAGTGATAAGCTCTACGTTGGGGTGGTTCAATGACCTGACAAGAGCAAATAGCCAACCAACACTATAGAGAGTGTGACCTACTACTTAGAACACTTGCCCAACCACGAACACAAGTTAACCAATCCACACAACAACGCACCTGGGTTGAAGCACAAATTGGGGGCTTTTGAGAAGTTGAATCACCAATCTTATAAAGAAGATTGACAAGACAAGGTTTCACAAGAGCAAAAGAAGATAATATAATCTCACACAATGGAGAAGGAAACTCAAAGTTTCATATAACTCAATTCTGGATTCTGTTTTGTTCTCATGGGTTACAAGCTCTATTTATAGGTAGAGCAACTCTCAACTCATAGAAAACTCAAAGGACTCTAATTAAAGTCCATTAAAGGACTTTGGAAACAAGAACACTAATTATAGGTTTTTTAGTGCTCTTGGAAGTTACAAAATTATTATAATGACTTAGAATACTTAAAAGACATCAAAGTCACCTAAAGAACACCAAAAAACATCAGTTCTAATAACACCCATAATTATGCACGAAAATTTCATGAAAATAAGAAAATAATATCTCTTGACTCTTGATGTTCCAAATATCTTCAGATTTATTTCAATTATGCACTCCAAGTTGGCCTTGTTCTTCTTGGGCTTGAATAAGCAGTAATTGAACTCTATTTGTCTTCTCAACTTGGGCTTCATTTTCTTGAATCAACAACAATTGAACTTGGGCTCCAATTGCCTCTTGCATACGTTTGAGCTTTCCTCTTGTTATTGGACCTTCACTTAGGTTCAAGTCCTTCTCCACTTGAGCTTGATCATGCATGGCGGTTGGGTTTATACCACCAACATAAAGATAATATAACCAATTCTTTGCTACCTCATTGGCACAGTCGCCTATAGCTTCACTACCATAAGAGGCGGCCAATTTAAATCTGAGTTTGAGTTTTCAACCAAGGGTTGTGTTCTCAGAGAATCACTAGTACAAGTCTTAGTTAACCTAGGTTACAAAGGGGGGGGGGGAGGGTTTACAACACAAGTTACTTAAAAATCACAAAAACAATAAATAAACATTACAAGAAATTAAAACTGAAATTAACTATGGCGTGAATGTAACCAACCTAGGGATTATCCAACCTAACCACAACTCTATCCTTAATATAAGATTATATTTTAATTCAATTAATCAAGATTGAGCTGAGATTATTCAATAACCGATAAACAACCTCTAGGTTTTCTACTAGATTATCACTAGCATATGGCCAATAGCACTAGCCCTATTCCAAAACAATAGCCCATGCAAGAAATAGGTTCTAATAGCTTAAAAACCAAAACCCACTCAACCAAATTCGGGTTTAATATGACAGCAAGGTTAACAGCCCCAAATACATGTGATAATCTAAGAATAACCCATCCAAAATCATCACAACCAATAACCTACCATAAAACATGAATAACCCATCAAGAATATGGCAAGAAATTAGAGAAATGGAGCAAGAAATCAAGCAGCCATGAATCAGAATTCCAGCACAATAATCATTGAATTAAAATACCAAAATGATACAATAGTCAAGTTTCAAGAGTCACCGGTGGTCTTCAAGCTCTCTAGGTTGATTACGAAGTTTAAGCTTCCATTTTCATGAAAGATTGTAGAGAGAAAGAGGAGGAAGCCCTAAAAGTAGAGAGAGAAAGGGAGGTTTGGGGATGGGATTTCAGACTGCAGGGGAAGCCGAAAATGGGGGAAAAGATGGCAAAATTACAAAAGTGCCATTCATGAACAAAATGACCACTTTGCCCCTCATTAAAGTTGCCAAATTCCTAGTTTGCCCTTGGAGTTGGGTAATTCACAAGTGTGCCATCCCATATGACTTCATGAATGTGATTATGCTTTCATTGTTTTAAGCTCGAACAATCAGCTCACCTAACTTGCATTGAGGTTGCCCAGGTCCAGTCCTGAAAATAGACATTTCATAACAAATGAATTGGACCTTAAAGTGGGAAAATTAATATGAAATACAATTAGTTGCAATTAAACCTCAATAAAATAAATATTAACTAATTTATCAATTAAGTTCAAGATTGGGATACAAGAGTTAAGTATAAGAGTGTAAAGATAGACACTAAAAGGTGCTTATCACCCATCAAGAGAGAATGGAAAAGCCCTTAGCTTAATATGATCTTCATGTATACCCTGTGGCTTCATTGTAGAATAAACAACACGGAATTCCTAAAGGTGCCTGTGAGGATCTTCACCTGATAAACCATGAAATCTAGGAAGCAAGTGTATCAATCCAGATTTAAGCTCAAAATCAGCGGTAAGATGGAGATATTGAATACAAAAGAGCTAGTAAGTAACATCAGGGGCAACAAGCTCTTTTAAAGGTTTATCATCCATATTAACAGGAGGATAAACAGCAGTATTATCAACAACAAAATTATCAATGTAAATGGAACCACCAACAGAAATAGAAGAATTATCACTACTACTATTAACTACAAAGGCACCTTCAACACTATGAAAACGTCGCTTCCAAAGCCTAAAAGTTCTTTCAATCTTAGGATCTAATACAAAAAAGTCAAGCACAGAGGAATACCTAATCATACACTAGCAACTAGTATCATAGCACACAAAAACAGTAAAGCCATAGTAATATATACACAAGAAATAGCACTAAAACATTAAACTACCAATTGAAAAATCACAAATAAGTAAGAATAACCTATCAAATGATTTTTAAAAATTTTTGGACCACCATAGCTTCAATCCAAATAACCCTGGAACCTAGAAAATGGAACAAAAATCTTCAAAAAATGAAAAAGTGGTCAAGGAAGTGGAATTTGGCTTAAATAACTGAAACTGATACGAAGCCGAAAACTCTAACCTGACCAAATTTCGGGTGATCGGACACTGCATATTTTTTGGTAGGTCTAGCAGAAAAATACCAAAATCATAGAAAATAGAATACCCAGACAAATAGAAGTAACAAACAATATATATACAATTTCAATATATCCAAAAATGCACTTAAAATAACTAAGAACACTAGTGATTTCCCCAGCAATGGCGCCAAAATTTAACAGGCCCTATAGCATCGCTACTATAGGTTGCGGTTAAATTAAAAAATCCAAGTTTAAGTTTTCAACCAGGGTTGTGATATCAGAGAATCACTAGTACAGGTCTTAGTCAATTAGGCAAGGGAAATAGGGGTTTTAAGCAATTCAACAGTAAATGAACTCAATAAACAGTAAAATAGAAGTGAACTGATGATGAAAATGCAATCAACCTAAGAAACTATGAAACATCAGTGATTCTATATGTAACACCATATTTTAACTCTTATATTTATGAAAAACACTTTTTATTAAGCTTGGTTTAAGGTGGTAAATCTCAATTACAAGTTTAGGTTTCCACTGGACAGCTTACTGAGTTGACAGCTTGCTGTCCTGTTTTTGTAAAATAAAACATGATGTATAAATGTCTAAAAATCATGAAAATCTACAGATTACAAGTTTAATGTGTCTAGAATAGGCGGTAAAAATTTCATACAAAATCTCGTTGGATTGATAGGTCAATTAAGCAAAGTTTGTACACTGCCCTGCTTTGACATTGAAATCCAGAGGGGTAATTTTGAAGATTTTTCTGTACCAAATGGCTAAACTAAAAATTCCGAAATTTTACATGCTACTAATTGGGGATATCAAGAGTGTAAGAAAAATTTTCACAAGGGTTTCCACATAAGGAAAGTCATGTAATAAATACATCAATACAAGCTGTTTAGCATTCAATTCTCTGGACAGATTCTAGTGTTTCACAAAATCTCTTGCATTGAGGCTAATAATCATCTCTTTACTTAATAAGGTCTTTACTAGATTAAGTCTACACAATATGGATTCATAAATATAGGTTACATATCCGAGGTTATGCACATACACATTTTCAAAAATACACAAGAAAGATTCATCTTAAACATTAAAGTTGTCTTACTCTTTCAGCTTACCCTCCTTGCTTTCTCCACCTATTTGCATCCACAAACATGAGGGTTATGACAATAATACCATAGTTAATGAGACATATGTAAAGAGTTTAAGCTTGGAAATTAACTATATCAAGTAAATCCCACAAAAATAACCATCATTCATTAGAGGAAATCATGTTGAAAATGGGGAAAACACTCATGACATATTATCTCAATACCCTTAAGCGAGTATCATGCAAATTCTCATGTGGTCACCAAGGTTAATACAAATACCCAATCTCAAGATATTCCCTTGCCACATTCATGGCTCATAGGCCTTAAACAAGCTGCACCATGAAAGGTGCCTATCACAAGTCTCCCCCACTTTCAACACTACACCCAACTAGAGCTTCCACATGCACATATACTTTATGCATATAACCAATTGCCATAACAGCAATCTTTCAAGTTCAATAGCAAAGTTTTCACACCCCAAATCATGTCATGGGGCCAAGTATTCCATTTGTATCACAAGAACTCACATGTTCATGCCAATTTCCATCAAGATTACAAGCAATAGGCTACAATTACTGAGTAAATGAAATTAAATACAGCCACCTACGTCTAAGCTGGACTCCAAACCTCTTTTAGCGAGATTATCTCCTAATTAGCAAGCTTGAATGGTCACTAGCAGCAGCTCCCAGTGAAAACAGCACACTTCTTGGCCAATTTCTCTTCTCTTCTTTTCCTTCTAGGTCACGCCCCCTCTCCTCTTGTTCCCCTCTTCTTTTATTTTTCTTTTTTTCCTTTCTTCAACCCAAGTTGCCAACCTTTTTCCCCCTTCTAGATTCCTCTAAATTTTATTTTATTTATATCCCTCTTAATTTCATTATTTTCCTCACAAATATCCCTAAAATATCATAAAAATGTAATTATGCCATTACTAATGTCATGTTCCTATTGGTTAACACTTTGACCAATTTAATGCAAGTCTTTGGAGCCTTGTTGCATAGTGAGTGGCGTGGGGACTAAGAGAAAGGGGATGCTGCTCTCTTGGCTTAATTAGGACTAGATTCCTCCAGTGTAACTAGCCTAGTTTAGTTTCCCTCATTCTATTTCAACTAATTGTTTCATACTTTCATTATTTACAAATGTGCAACTAGTTATCTAAATCTTATTCAATTAGGTCCTCATGAATAAAATAACATGATTCCATTTACACATGCTCATGCAAGATATCAAATTTCTATTTGCCACAAACACGCACATATGCTTACTCACATAAGAATGTAAATGTAATTAGTATAACCATGTACATATAAGAAATTCAGTTTAAGAAATTCAATTAGAGAATGCCTTGTACATGCTTATAAATGATAATAATACACATATACACTTGCATAATTATTCGATTACGGGATGTTACACTATCCTCGACCATAAAGATAAAATTTAATTCTAGTTATACCAATTAACTAGATTAACCCCAAGATCTCAAGATTAACCTACCTAATTAATTAATTTGGTTGAACCCTAACTAAGTTGGTATCTTTGTAGCTAGTTCGGCAATTCTTACTACGCAATCACATAGGCTATTACCATTGGAACCAAACCCAACCCTAACCATCATTGCAACAAGGGATTAGAGCATCCAAGACCTAAAATATGAAATTCTATCCAACCAAATCAAGTTCTACTTTATGGAAATTACTCCTAGGATGATCAAACCTAGAAATCCCACAAACCCATCTAGTAATCATGCATAAAAATCATCATACACAATCGCAGAGAGAGAAATGACAAGTAGAGAAGCATAACTTTCATTAAATTTAAATATGAGAGAAAAATGTCCATCTACCAAAACAAGAATAAACGTAAATAAATTTGTACTTATTTATGTATAAGATTTTGCCATTTTTGCTTGAATCAGACACTGGATTTAATCAATAACAACTTAAAATAGATATAAAAGAAGATTCGAAGGAGCTAATATTATAAACATGCCTTAATAATCTATGTAAAATCTGTAAAAAAAATAAAAAATAAGAACAGAATTTATACCAACGTGTAATTGTTCTATTTCTTCTTCTTCTTTCCAAAGAACTCATAGCACAGACACTATTAATGATATATGGAGTGAGCTAGTAACGAATTAATGATATTAACATATTTAATGAACTAACGGCACGATATAATGGCATGGGAAAAATTTATCTTCGCCCAACATGTTGACAAATTAATGGATAAATTAGTTGTAAAATTCACTTTTTAAAAAGAAGTTTTATTTTCTCCGGGATGATTTCTCTGTCTTTCTTCTTTCCATGGAATTAATAGTATGAACACTCGTCAATGACTTAGAGTTAGCTGAAAATGAATTAACGGTGGTAACATACTTAACGAATTTAGTTTACACTAAATATCCATTTTCATGAAGAAAATTTGTCTGCTTTTCCATCTTCTTTCCAATAGCAAGCAAATCCAACTCCACCAATAAGAAACCAGGCTAACAATACAAACAAAAGTTCATCATTAAAGGAAAGAAAAGAAAAGAAAAAAGAAAGTATGAACATGAGCAACGAAGATCCAACTTCAATATCCCATCTTCCCAAGAAGCATGAAAGGGATCTCTGTTTGGAATTTTTACTTCCTGAACAACGTAGCTATCAACTTCCTTATCAAATCGGAGATAGTTTCTCCCATGTTAACATGCCTTAGGAAAGAAATAGATGGGGAATCAAAGAACCTGTCAGGGAAGTTCTTGGAACCTTCTTCTCAATCTCTTCTACTGTCTCCTTACCAAACTTCATCTTCTGCTTGCTATTACTCCCATTCTCCATCAAACTGTCAATGAGGTTCTTGTGTCAAGGTCATGAGGCAGATCTATCCAAAGAGGACAAAAAGAAATTGGAAATGGAAGAGTTGGTGGTGAGGAGCTCATTTTTGACGAGGAACCCTCATAACTATAAAGAGAATTCTCCTTGAACTTTTTGGCAACCTCCATCTCAAGCAGTGATGTTGAGCATGAGTATTGTCTGGCGAAGGAGTTTGACTTTGGAGACAAAGGAGGCTTCAACAGATCCTTCAGGCGTTGAAGCTATGTGCTTCCATTGCCAAGAAAAGCAGAAAACTTACAATTGAGTGAGAAAATGACGAAGTGGTTGCTTAGAAGGACATGTTCAGAAAGTAAAGCTCGAATTTTGACATTACTTAGGGATTTTCAGATAGGAATTCAACAGGGAAAAAAAAAAAAAAAACAGAAAGACACTGTAAGTAAGAAAAATGCTTGAGGGTTCCTTTGAACGGTTAATTCCAAATCAAGTGTTGCGTTTACATGTGACTAGGGAAATTGTACAAAATTCAATTCCAATTGGAATTGAATTTTATTATATATATAAGTATTGTGCAGTTGAATGAAAACAATTTTCAGCAGATACTGATAAGGAAATACCTAGAGCTCACTAATTTTTATTGGATTTAATGAAGCCTTGATATAATCTCCAATATTAATTTTTTTTGACTAATTTAATGGAATATTTATACTTCTTTTTCCATTTGAACTTACATATAAGTCTAATTGTAGAAAGATTTTCAAAATGAAGAGAAACATCTCTTAAGGAGTCATGTGTCCTTTAAATTAAGAACACCTATATAAAAGTCATATAGGAAGTTATGTCTATTTAAAGGACACAATTCAGAAAGTCACCAAGGTTGATTGTATAAGTAGACATAAAGTTGGTTCTAAAACATTTATGAAAGGTTGTGTTAATTCATGAAAATTCTGTATAATTAAAAGCTATAACTATTCAAGAAAAGGTAGATAGTCACTGGCAGAAAAGTTGTGTTAGTTGATAAAGCCGTTTTAGTTGAAACGTTATTTCTCTGAAATGAAGTGTAATGACTAATGAAGAATAATGTCTATGTTGAAAGTTGAATAAATTTATAATACCTTTATAAAACATCGTGTTGGTTCATGAAATTCTGCATAATTAAAAGTTGTAACTCTTTATGGAAAGGTTAATAGTCACTAGCAAAAAAGTTGTGTTGATTGATAAATTTTTTTAGTTGAAAGGTTATATCTCCTAAATGAAAGGTCATGACTAATGAAAAATCATGTATGTCGAAAAGATAATGTCTTGTCATGAAACAACACACTTTTCTTTAGTTATGTCCATTATAAAGCACCACTTCATGTCTATAAAAAGACAATACCAGCAACACCTCTGCATACACCCAAGATAAAAAACAAAGTAAACATTGGAAGGGCCGAGAAAAACCACCACTGCAAGTGTAGAGACATGATTCATGGGCCTGATACCACCTTTCATTCAAAAAATTTAAGTTGATAGGTGTCCGAGTCTTTTTCACTTATATATCCTCCTCAAGTCCTTAATCCTATCAATGTGGAATTTCACTCAAACTTGGGCTTCATATGTTATGCTAACATCTATTTCATAACTTCAAAGAGCCATTTCCACCAACAAACTTTATGCTTCTTCTCAAATAGTAATATACTGATAAAATGTAAGTAAAATTATCATTTTCACTCAACTTAAAATTTATGAAATTAATTAGCCCTAAAAATTTATTCGTGACTGCTCGTTTTTTCGTAGTTCTGTCTAGCTTATCTTGGGAAGCAACTCCATATTCCGTTTTATTCCTTTTTTATTGGAAAAGGGTGAAAATTATATTCATCATCAAAAAATTAACGACAAAACAAGGGGTATATCCTTAAGACTCAAAAAAGTTAAATTTCAGCCTATCTATTAACAAGTGTTTCCACCTAATTTTTAGCTCATTAATTATTCTAACACATGCTACCACAAACAAATTTATATGCCTAAAGATCAACTCATTCCTAGCTTGTCATACTAGCACGAAACATAGCCACTCATAATTTATAAATAGGCCTATTTCTCCTCCTAGATTGTACAAAAATTTGCTGTCAAGCCAAAAAAAAAAATTAAGAGTGGATCCTATATCAAAATTCACATACTGCATTAGAATCTTCAAGATTTTCTGTAGAACTTGTAGGAGTTTTTACAGCTACAGTATTCAACATTTAATTTAACACTTACTTTTTTCTCTTGTTCCTGGAATAATTTACAAATTACAAGGCACATTTCTTGTTATAATATGCTTTTTATTTTTTAAGGCAACCTAATGAGAGCGGGGCTTCAAATTTGATTTCCTTGGTCTTTTGCAATCAAACAATTCTCAGTTTAAGAAAATTGTTGATATATGCAGAAGACACCAAATAATATTCCATTTTCTTTATCTAGTGTTCTTGTGTAAGTTTATAATTGGGATTCAAGAGTAAAAAAAAATAATGGTTTCTACTTAATTTTGATGTGTATGGTAAAATCACATTTAATTTGGGTTTCTATTATTCCGATTAATCACTTTTCGGTTCATGTAGAATTTTATTTGTGCATGTAAAATTGAACAATGATGGAGGATATGTATATAGGATCAAATTTGGTAACTTATTGAGCATCTTTGAACATATGTACTGCTAATAATAAATAGAGATTTTGGTTTTTCTTTTCTCTATGTATGATATGTTGTGGTTGATCTGTTTGGGTCAGTGAACTTTGTTTGATTAAATATGAATTTTCAAGTCAAAATTAATATTTTCAATCGGTTATTCTATATTTACCATTTATGACATAATTATATACAAGTCATTAATATTAGGGATAAGTGTAGTGTGGTTGGGTGTAGTTTCAAAGGAAAATTGTGAACGAAGCCACTTAAATATTAGTGGTATAGTTTGGTTAAAATTCTCAAAATTCCAATTAAAAAAAAAATCATACTTCTTAATTATGGTTTGGTCTAACAGGTTTAATTGACAAATATGAGAGAGAAATGTCCATCTACCCAAACAAGAATAAAGAGTAAATGAATTTGTACTTATTTATTTGTAAAATTTCCATTTTCTTCTTGAATCAGACACTGAAGTTAATCAATAACAATGTAAAACCGTTTTAAAAGAAGACTCCAAGGAGCTAATAGAATAAGCATACATTAATAATGTATGTAAAATCTGTCGAGAAGGAAAAAAAAAAAAAAAAAAAAACAGAATTTATGTGAACGTGTTTGCATTAATTTTTCTTCTTCTTTCCAAGAAACTCGTAGCACAAATATGCGTATGATCTATGGGGTAAGTTAGTGACAAATTAACGATATTTCTATCAAAATGGTGTTAGTTGATGAGAATTACTTCATAAACAAAAATAGTCATATTCATTTGGGTGATTCTCCCAATTCCAACAAAATACAACTATGTCTAGTATGGGTTGATGATCATATTGATAGAACGTATAACGGGAAAATAAGCAATTTTTGTTGGGCTATTATTCTTTTTTAAGGTTCCTTAGGTTTCTTATTAGTTGGAATTTTCAGTAAGAATTTGATATCTTATTTTATCATTTATTGATAGGGAGAAAATCAAATCTTCTCCAAGATATAAAAAATTAATCGTCAAATTTACCCTAACATTCACTTTTCATGACGAAAATTTGTCTTCTTTCTCCTCCTTTCCAGTGGCAAGCAAATCCAACTCTTCCAATAAGAAACCAGGCTAACATTACAAACTAGTCTTTCAAACAAAAGTTCAACACCATGAATGGAAACAACAGGAAATAAAAAGAAAAACTCAACATGGGCAACAAAAGGGACATCCAAATTAAAATACTATTCTGCTGAACTTAACCCTCTACATGCATTCAATTCCACTTTGCCAGTGTTATTTACCATCAGGTTTTCCTTTTCATTCTTCATCGTCTGCTGAGAAATCAAGATACAGCCTCAATCTCCCATTATCCCTAGAAGCATGAAAGAGATCTCTGTTTGGAATTTTTATCTCCTCAAGAACATAGTTATCAAGTTCCTTGTCAAATCTGAGATAAGTATAAGATTTGCCCACCTTAACATGCTTTAGGCAAGAAATAGGTGGGGGAATCAAAATGCCTTCCAGATAAGTTCTTGGTCCCTTCTTCACAATCTCTTCTACCATCTCTTTCCCAGGCTTCATCTTTTGCTTGCTCTTACTCTCTTTCTTCACCAAACTCTCAATGGGGTTCTTGGTGTCAATGGTTTTAGGTAGATCTTTCCCAAGTGGAGACAAAGAGATTGGAAATGGCAGAGTTGTTGATGAAGAGCTCATTTTTGGTGAAGAACCCTCATAACTATCAAGAGAATCCTCCTTGAACTTCTTCGCAATCTCCATCTCTACTAGTGATGCTGAGCATAGACATTTTCTGCTGAAGGAGTTTGATTTTGGAGGCAACATAGGCTTCAACAGATCCTTCAGGCCTTGAAAGCTATGTGCTTCCATTGCCAGGAAAAGCAGAAAACTTGAACTGAGTGAGCAAGGAAAGTGACGATGTTGTTGCATATAAGGACATATTCAGAAAGTAACGCTTGAATTTTGACATCATTAGGAGATTTTCAGATATTCAGCTAGAAACTGATAAAACAGGAAAACTGCAAGAGTGAGAAAAATGCCTGAGGATTCCTTTGAACGGTTAATTCATAGTCATTTCTTATGTTTACATGTGACTAGCAGAGAACTTTTCTGTAAAATTAATTATTTAACAGGAATTGAATTTTATTATTTGATTTTATATTTATGATATCTAGAAGCCAAATGGGGTTTAAGAACTAAAAAAAAAATTATAGGTTAAGTTAAATAGAAGGTTTTCTCAATGTTCTTTCTTCAGGTAAAGACAAGGTAGCTGTTTTAGAATTTTGTTTGATTAGGATTTTCAGGTCTCATATTTGTACTTATTTGTTCTCGGTAAAAAGAGGTTTTAATTCGTACTGCACTGCTGAAAATACAAATTCACCTCTAAAGCAAGCTCTTTGAAATTTTGAATATTAACCAGTATTGTACCCCATGCAACGCACGGTTTATCATGTTAAATGCTATTCCTTCTGTTCTTAAACTCTAATTGTTTAAGGTTTTTCCACATAAATTAAGAATTCAATAATTAATATAGCATTTTGATTTTAATGTTTAATTCCTATACTTTAATAAATTCATGGTGTGATTAAGTGAGAGATTAATGAGTTAAATGAAGGTATATGTGGAAAAATAAATTTGACATTGTATTGTATTAAAAATCTAAAACAGCTAACGTTTTAGAACAAAAACAATCCTCTGCAACAGTAAAGTTTAGGAATGAAGGAAGTATTTAATTTGCTTCTGTTCTTAAACCCTAAATGTTTAAGATTTTACACGTAAATTAAGAATTCAATAGTTAATATAGCATTTTGATTTTAATGTCCTCATTTAATTCTTATACTTTAATTAATTCATGGTGTGATTAAGTGAGAGATTAATGAGTTAAATGAAGGCATATGTGGAAATATAAATTTGACATTATATTGTATTAAAAATCTAAAACAGCTAAAGTTTTAGAAAAAAAACAATCCTCTGCAACAGTAAAGTTTAGGAATGAAGGGTACTAATTGATTATAAATAAGAGGTTAAATAAATAATGAACTTTTACGGGAAAAAAGAGAGTATATATATGGATAATAGTAATTTTATAGATAACATATATTTTAATTTTATCATACTTGGGTTTTAATCTATATTGAACATGTACTAATAAGGTGAAAGAGAGTTTTTATCATATTAACGTTTTAATCTATGTTTGATAAGAAATAGAAAGCAAGAAAAAATAGAAAAGGTGAACACGTTTTGCAATCTCTCCCTCTCTATTTTGTATAGCTTACTAAGGTTATCTCTCTCACCTGTAGAATTACCTTTCGTAGTCTCCCACTTTTATTTTGTATTGCTCTATTAAAGTCTTCTTCTCTATCATGTACATAATAGGAAATTTCTTCAATAATTTTACATACATCAAAAGTTTCTTTTCTTTTTTTATAAATAAAAAATTAGACTTCCTTCTTTTGAGTATGTTCCAACTTGTGAGTAAATTGAAGAATCTAAAGCCCTTGCAGCAGAAACTTAGCCAGGAAAAATTCAGTAATTTGAAAGAAAGGAAACAGGTTGCTAGGAAGGATCCAACAGAAGTTCAAAGAAATCTCGCAGGATAGATTTAATCCTTCCCTTCTTGTGCAGAAACAAAAAGGCTTTGGACAACTTTGTAAGTGTTAGCAACCTATGAATGCTCAATGATAAACACTTTTTAGTATTTATCTTTGTACTCTTATACTTAATTCTAACATTTTAAAATTGCATTTAATTATTTAATTAGCATCTATTTATATCATTGAGGTCTAATTAGAATTTATTATACTTCATATTAATTTTTTCACTTTAAGGTCCAATTTTATTTGTTAGAAATTTTTAATTTCAGGATTGGACCTAAGAGGCCTCATATTGTGTTGGAATTTATGTCCAAGCTTAAAGAAGAATTTGGCAACTTAAATGAGGGGCAAGGTCATCATTTGAGCCTCGTTAATGGCACTTATGTAATTTGGGCCTCATTAATGGCATTTTTATAATTTTCTCCTAAAAACCCTGGGTGAAATTTGGCCATCTCTTCCTCCCTAACCTAATAGCCACCTCCTTCTTCTTCTCTCACTAGTTTAGCTTCTTTTCTCTTCTCCCATGGCTGCCTCCATGAAAATGGACAGCTAGAAGCTTTTGTAATCAACATAACATGGCTTGAAGACTATCGGTTTGATTCTTGAGACCAATATTGTGTTTATTTTGAATTTAATAAAGATTATGCTTCTCTACTCCTTGTTTCTCTCTCTAGAATTGTGTATGATGATTTTTATGCATGATTTTTGGATGGGTTTGTAGAATTTCTAGGTTTGATCACCCTAGGAGTAATTTCCATAGAGTAAAACTCAATTTGGTTGGGTAAAAATTTGAATTTTAGGTCTTGGATGCTCTAATCTCTTGTTGTGATGTTGGTTGAGGTTGGGTTTGGTTCCAATGCCCATAGCCCATGCGTTTATATAGTAGAAATTGTCGAGCTAGGTGCAGGGTTCCTAGTTTAGTTAAGGTTAAACTCAATTAATTAATTAGGTAGGTTACTCTAGCTAATTGGCATAATTGGAATTAAATTTTATCTTTGGGTCGAGGATAGAATCATTAAATGTCGGATAGATCCTAAGTTGATTATATTCACATCATCGATTGATTTTTGTTTTACTATTTATTACATTTATTTATTGTTAGTTACTTTATTGTTGTTGATTTTGCTGAAAACCCTCATGCTCTTAGCCTAATATGACTTAGACATTTATTAGTGACTCTCTGAGAACACAACCCTTGGTTGAAAACTCAAACTTGAATTTTAATTTTTCTGCCACCTATAGTAGCGATGTTATAGGCGTGCACATCACTCAACTCAAACAACATTCTAAGAGTCAAATAAGAGTGACAAAGAAATTAATCTTCTTTCTTGTTTACTTCTCCTTTCCATGTTTCATTAATTTTGATTGTTCTTAAATATGTAAAAATAATTTAATTCACACATGTGTGAATGATTAGCCAATTAAATTCTAATGGAATAAACAAATGAGATACTAAATAATTAAGACAGAAAATCCTATGCCACAAGGCTGTAAATTATCTATAATAAATTTTCTTAAATAGATAATTTTAAGAGATTGAGTTAGAGAAGGTATTTAATATTGCAATTGGAGAAAAGATAGAAAATCATTATAAAAATGATATTACAATTTATTTTTTGGATGAAAGTCATTTGACATATAACCCCAAATAATTAGGATTAGAGCTGAATAAAGCTACAAAGAATTTAACTACCCATATTGTTAACGTACCTGCGTCACAATTATTTTCCTTACTTGCCCTATTTCCCTATATTGTAATTTTAAATTATATTTACTTTAGATTTTTCAGGCATTTCAGCACATCAATAAGAAATAATTTTCATCCTTCTCTCTAAGCCTTTGTCTGACTCCATTCTTTATACGTTTCCACCACCACCTTTGTCTTCTATTATACTAAGAGCGGAGAAAACAAGAAACAAGCACATATATAGCATCCCTTCCTTCTTTTCTCAAACCCTAATCCCTTTGGCTTTCGCCTTTGCCGCTCATTCATTTCCTTGAGCTCCTTTTGGACTCTCGGACTCTTTCTTCTCAGGTAAACACCAAAGCCTTGTCTAGTCACCTTTCTCGTCATGGAATCATAGGCATTTTTCTCTAACGCTTTCAACGCTCAAGATCTGAGCTTTATGCTGTTACCCTAAATGAATTTATCTTGAATTTTTGCCTTATGCCTTATCCTAATTTGCATATCTCGTGTTCATGTCATATATATTTGGGCTTCTCTTCATACTGTTTCTTCATGCAACAGAAAGGTTAGAGGTAGATCTAGTTTAGATTTCAGATCTACAATTAATATCTCCCAGATCTAAATTCCTCAATTTTATGCTGTTACCCTGATGGGTTGCGTCTTGAATTTTTGCCTTGGGGCTTATGGTTAATTGAGTTTCTCTTTATACTGTCCCACCCTCAATAGCAAATGTTGTAGGTTGATCTGGTTCAGATCTGAGATCTTCACTCTATATCTTGGATCTAAATTCTTCAGTATGTTGTTACCTTAATGGGTTGTGTCTTGAATTTTTGCCATGTGGGTTATGGTTAGGGTAAATCTTTATACTGTTTTAACCTGTATAACAAATTTTGTAGGTTAATTTGGTTTAGATCTGAGATCTACATTTAATATCTTTGACATTTAAATTCCTTAGCTTTTCATTTTTCGACTTCATTTTCATTTAAAAGGGTTAACGATATTTCCTGCAGTGCTCAAACTGAATTGCAGATTTATGAAGTTTATTTGTTAGATATGGGGACCAATGAATTCAAGCTGTTTTATTTCTTAACAACTTCATTTGTTCTTCATATCCCTGTTTGTCTGTTGATACTTCACTACTTAATTTGAGTACAAGAACTAAGACAACCCAGCATATCTTAATGATATGGTATGTGTAAATCAGTTTAAGATGAACATCGGCATTACTTATTTTTAAGTGACTAGTTTGACAATTGCATTAAATCAATGTTCATTATTTAATTTTTAGTTTACTACTTTTTTCTGTTATACATGCTGATTTGCTTCTTTAATTTATCCATGCAAAATATGAGTTTTTGATTATAGTGCCTTTCACATTGCAGCATTTCACAGAAACTGCATCCCACCCATCAGGACAATGGGAGAAGACCATAGTAAAATTATACAGTGCCTTCGACGCCAAATTTGAAGTATTGAACCACGAGAATGTTGTTTGGGTTGTGAAGTGTGAGGGTAAAGGATGCCTAGCGTGAGAGGAAGAGTTATGTGTTCAGATTTGCAGTAAATTTTATGGGGTTGACAAGTTCTTGTAAAATGAGGTAAGGGAGAAATGAAGTTTGTTATCTAGTGGCAATGGAAGAGATGGTTAGTTTCTAACCAAATAATATTAAAATGGGTGAGAAGTTCAGCCACAAAAGTAAAATGGGGATGCAAGTTACAATCAGAATGATGATGGTGTATTGGAGGGTTTGAGTCATGAGTGGCCACTGTGTTGCCCCACAGGCTTGAGAAAAGATACCTTCCATGCCTGCTGTGAGCCCATAAATCGCAGCATGGCTAGTGATGTTTGCAATGCCAATTGTAAGCCATCTACCGGCTAATGTTTCCATTCCAAGTTTTCCCAAGAAGTGTATTGATATTGCCAACTTGCCATACACAAGAAACCTAGTGATAATCATGCGAAGTGCTATGTAGCAGAGCTGTTTTGTTTCATCTACCATATTTACTTCTCTGTCTACTCGTAATTCTGACTATGATATGGTGGACAAAATGAAACAGCTCTGCAACATAGCCTCTCCATGATTATCGTTAGGCTTCTTGTGTACAACAAGTCGGTGATATCATTGCACTTCTTGGGTAAACTAGGAAAAGAAAGGTTTGCTCGTGGATGCCTTGAAATTGCATTGCCAACACCACTGGTTACTTTGTGACTTATGAGCTTGCAGTAAGTGTGCAAGGTATATATTTCCAAGCCTATGGGGCAACGCAATGGTTGCTCATGGCTGAAATCCTCCAATGCACCATCATCATTCTCATCTTAACTTCTATGTATACCCATTTTCCTTTTGTCGTTCAACTTCCAACCCATTTCAATATTACGTGGCTCGAGACCAACCATCTCATCCATCACCACTATATATCTTGAGTCATCTCTCCCTAATTTCATTTTTCAAGTCCTTTTTAACCCTATAAAAATTTACCACAAAACCTAACATCAAACTCTTCCTTTCATGCTAGGTTCAGCCTTTACTTAACGAATGCTCTATAGCGTTGCTACTATAGGTTGCAGTCAAATTAAAAATTCCAAGTTCAAGTTTCAAACCAGGGTCGTGTTCTCAGATAACAACTAGTACAAGTTTCAGTCAATTAGGAGAAATTGGGGGGGGGGAGCAATTCAATAGTAAATAAATGCAATAAACAATAAAATAGAAGTGAATAGATGATGGAAATGCAATCAACCTAGGGAACTATTAGACAACGGTGATTCTATCCTCGACCTAAAGATAAATTTAACTCCAGTTATGCTAATTAATTAGATTAACCCCAAAATTGCAAGGGAAACATTATGCACAAAAATTTAATGAATAATCAAAGCAAGGGAAACATGAAATAAAAATTGTATAACCTTTATAAAACTCAAATAAGTACAATAGACTACTTTCAAGAAACCAAATCGGGAGACTTCAAGTCATTCTTAATTGACTACAAAGTTTTCTATATCACCATTTCCATGTGTGGCTGCCATAGAAAAGAAGGAGAAGCCCTAAAACCGAAAAACAAGTAAAAGAAAAGGTGAAGAATGTGGGGGTGAAAGGGCTAGACGAATCTTGATAAAAGGGGAGCTAAACGCTTCAAAGTGTCTTTTAACGGAGAGAAAACTCAAGTTACAATAATACCCTTTATTATTTGGTAAATTCTAACTATGCCTTTGAAGTTGAGTAAATTATGACTATATCATCACTCAATATGCACTCAGGTCATTTAGGTTTAGTTCTAAAAATTAAATTCCATAAAAAGTAAAATGGACTCTTTAAATAAAAAATTTAACGTAAAATATAATTAATTTTAATTAGACTTTAATGACATTAATATTAGTTAATTCATCAATTAAGTACAAATTTAGAACATAAAAATTAAGAATAAAAATTTAAAAATAAATACTAAAAATTATTTATGAAATACAAGAGCAAACATTGTTCAAAAACTCGAGAGGAAAGATAAATGGTTTTTCAAATATTTGATCCTATATAAAAGAAATATGAAAGAAATATTTGGGACAAAATCTTTTAAATCAAAATTCAACATAATAATGGTGCAAGTTAAATTGTTTAATTTTTTTTGACTGATTTCAATACAATGACATAGGATTTGCATCCTAATTCAACTTGCACCTTATAATTTGAACTTTAATTAAATATATTCACAACTTTTTTTCTAAAACATTCTGATTTAATTAACCAGTGACAAGAAAATAACGTATTTCTCATTTTCAACATTTTTACTCTAAAACTTTCCCTTTCCAAATTATTATTCAATCTTTATTACTACCTTTCTCTTCTATACAATGTGGACGGAAAAAAGAAAGAAAAATAAATAAATAAGGGTTGGTTTTAAGCTGGAAAGGACAATCGACTTCCCCTTCATTGAGAGAATGGTACTTCATATTTTAAGCTTTTTCCAAGGACTAAATTTAAAAACTGAGAATATAATAATAATAATATTTTGCTATGATACTCAATTTTCTGCTGAGAGGGTATATAAATACTATTTTATTTCTTAATTTTTTTTTTTTGCAATGAGCATCAATCTTTTTTTTTTTTTTTGGTTAAATGTTAATTAGTAACTAATGTAGAATGTGGTACAATGTTTATATTCATAGCCGAATAACACTATTCCTATGTCTAGTGTGCAAATTAGAGAAGCATGAACCAAAACTGAAAAAAGATTGATTTAGTTAATAAAGATTGAAACTATATCCCACAAAAACACAAAGTTCAAGTCTCATTATCGATGTGAAACCTCAATAATTCCTAACTCACTTAAACTTTCTTCAACTATCTTTCAAATCTATAAAACAATATCTTTTCCTTCTTGAAGCACAAAATGATGTTTGCAATGCTACCTTAACCACCAATTAAGTACCCGAACCAACATATCCATTGGGTTTTTATCATTGAAAATAATACTTGTATATGTATTTCGACGTCTAATTCCCATTCTGTATAATACTATGATACCGTGAACTGCAGTCTTGGAATTTCAGATGTCCAACCCTAGGGGATGAGCCCGCTAACTACGCAGCGGAGAAGGTGCATAGGATGGAGCTGTTAAATATACAATGGTAGAAGAAGAGTATATTCGGAGGAAAACATCTCTATCTTTCAAAGGGTTTTCTTATTATTTCATTTATTTAGAAACTTACATACTTATTGTGAGTTATAACTTTCTAGAATAGCTGATTAACATATTAGTTCATGAACTTCACTTATGTTTTGGAAATAGCACTTTATTCTAATGTGGTTTTGAACAATTTTATGAGATCTTTTTGATAGGTTTTCTTCTTTTCGTGACAAAGCATATTGAAAAATAAAACATTCTATTTTCCTTTTAATGTGAAATAGATGCGTACAATTATAATGGATAAGGCTTTTCAAGCAATATTTTAAGAATCAATTTTGAAAATTTCTCACTTTTAATTCTAGAAATATGGTCACAGAAATTTGGTGAAGTACATAGGAATAGGAACAGTTAATTGAGGGGGAGGTTTGGAGCATTTTACAAGGGCTTTGACTGGCTTTACAACTCCATGCTAACAACCTTCTTATAGAATCACATTCTATCGCGGCTGTCAACTTCCTTTCTCATGATTATTTAGGCACTCACCTTGGAGTATGATCCATCATGCTTTCAGGTCAGAAGAGAGAAAATTGTAGAATATGAAGCTTCAAGACGCCTTCAGAGAAGGAATCAAGTAGCTAATAGTTTGGCCAAGAATGCTCTAAGAAGCAAGGAAAACCTAGTCATTTTCAATGAAATTCCACCTTATGTTAATCTTTTGATTTTAGCATATTTGGGGTGTTCAACATCCAGGCTTTGTAATCGTGGAACTTGACATCTGTTTGTGTACTTATTTATTATTTTAATGAATTCCATTTTCATATTAAAAAAAAAAAAAGAAAACAAATTTAGTAAAGTCATGATCTCAAATACATTTGAATCATCACATTTAATTTTACTTGATTTTTATACGTTATGCACAAGGATAAATTTATTAGACACACTCCCTTTCTTTGAAAAACATCTAACTAACTGGAGATTCTTATTAAACCCTCTCTCACTGTATTTTTTCACTGAGTTTCTTAAGCCTTAAACCAAAATATTTGTAGGAGGTGATATTAATCACGTAGTTAGTCTTAATAGAAAAGAGAGCTGTGAGAAAGGAGGAAAGAGAGTTTAATAGAGAGATTTGTTAGGTCTCATTTTAGTCACATTTCAACCTCATATTTTCTTGGTTTAGTGGCACATTCTTAGACTATTTCATTTGATTTAAATCATTTTTTAGATTCTTGAGTTCATATGGATGATAATATAAATTGAGCTTAATTGCATGTTTTTAACTAACATTTGTATTTTCACAAGTGATTAATTTCTATGTCAAGAACAAGCATTGAAGAGCCAAGCTGGAAAATTGAAGAATGATGCCAGAGCTCACCGTGGCAAGCTACCCTCCTCGCCGTGGCGAGGTGAACCCAAGACTATGCTGCCAATTCTGCTAGAGTTTGCATGGCGAGCTGGAGAAATTCTGCACCTATTTTGAAGAGTTCTAAGCCAATTCAACTACCAGGAAGCCTTGTCATACAAGGATTGGGACTCCTAAGCTTGGAAGACTCTTTGGAAGCATGATTCAAGTGGTATTGAAGTCTTGGAAAAATATATCCACTTGGTGTCCTAATTAGAGTATGATTAGGAATGACTTTGTAATTTGATTTATAATGCATCTAAGAGTCGTATGTTAAGTAGAACTAGGATAAGTATATTAAATATCCAAGTAGAGCTGAAAATATAGAAAGGAGAATCCTAAGCCAACTCCAATACCAATATAATTAATTTCCTCATCAAAGAAGGACTTATCAAGTGGCTAAGAAGAGGAGTTGGAGTTGGAAAAGAATTCTATTTTCCCTCTAGCTGGAAGATGCCAAGGCTGAATAGGATTAGGATTTAATTCCTTATATATATATCAAGAGGGTAGATCTATAACCACACCAACACACAACCACCACACCACGCCACAGCTACTACCAGATCTGGAACTCATCCACGCAACACTACCAAGAGCCACACATCCAAGAGCCGAAGACATCCATTGTCCCTTTTGCCAAAACTAGTATTTGCTCTTTTGTTTATTTTTGTTCAAGCGACCATGCTTTCAATCCAGAATATTGCTGGATCTGTTAGTATGGTAGCTTAATTTCTTTTATGCTTAGGTAGACATATCTAAGCCATGATACCAAGTTTTTGAGACAAGATTATGGTTTGAACTTTGATAAATTGATTTTGAGTATTCTGAAATTATTTAACAGCATTGTTATTGAATCCATTTGGATTGTTTGGAGTAGCTAACCAACCTATTTGAATGATTCATATTGTTAGCCAATTAAGTAAGTCTGGAACCTTAATTAATTAGCGCAAGTAACAACTAATTAATCTTATAATTAGATTAATTAGAATAATTTCATATCTGAATTACATAAAGCCGCTAGTGGACCTTTATGGTTTAGATTAGATGATGTTTTCCATGGATCTTAATGCTCCAAGTTCTGTTAAATCTCATGTGCTGATGTATTGGGGTTATTGGACTTGGTAGGTTTTGAGCTCAGACGTTCTAGTTACAAAACAAACGGTAAGGGAAAATAGGGAATTTTGTCGTACAAAGTTCTACAGTCTAACTATCCAAAATTAGTTTACCTATGTGTCAATGATCAAATTTGTGTTATCATGGTGAGGATATGTCGATGCTAAGCATGCCTTATTAATTCTGTTACTCAATCTACTCAATTCACTTGCTCTACTTCTCTTTATTCTCTTTTATTAATTTCTAAATCTGCCCAGAATTTTTAGTAGTAGTTCATAATCAAAACCCGCCCCCTTTCGTGTGTTTAGTTCTTAAGTAATTCTTCTTAATAGTTTATTTTTCTGTTATTTCCTTTCTCTTAAAACAATCTTATTAGATTACATACACGCTTCCTCGTGGGATCGATCCTACTTGCTCTATATTATATTATATAATTTCAAGGGAGTAGTGAATTAATTTGTGAGGCTACGACACCTCTCTACAAGATTGCAAGTTAACTGTCGGTTATAAACACAATGGCTTTAGTCACATGATTTTTGATCATGGGAATCTTGCTTTATGCCTTGCTTTGAAAGCTCAAACACAGTTGTTTCTTGCTCTTAAACTAGTGGTGTATCTTGAAATTTTCCTTGCGAGTTTAGTGAATCTGCCCTTCTCGTTCTGATTCTATATGGTTCAATGTGCTTTTATTTACTGTTTTCTCTCTAAGAAATGTGGTAGATTGATACGGTTCACTCCTACCCTAAATGAGAGATCTGAGGTTCAAATCAAAATCTTATATTCATGGAAAGATATATAATTTTATTTCTATTCTAAAAGAAAATCTTAATTTAGAACATACAATTTTAGATGAGTATGTTCACTTATTGTTATTCATTGAAGCCTTTGATGAAAACATAACATAATCTAACAAAATAAAATCGAGAGATACGAAAATCAACCTTGGAACAAATATGATAATGACATTATAATAATGTATCTGATATATGGATTTTTTTTTTATGTTGTATTTGATATTCTTTATGATGGTGTCTCTCATATTATTAACCTTATTTGCTTCTTTCTTTTTCATAACTAAAGTATTTATATATTCTTTGAATATAAAACTTATTTGTTAAAAAAAAAATGATAAATGAGTTTTCAAATATTTGCTTCTATATAAAAAAAAAAGAAATATTTAGCACAAGATCCTCTAAGAAAAAATGTAACAAAATAACGTTGAAAGTTGAATTATTTAAATTTTTTTAACTAATTTAAATACAATAACACAAAATTTGACACATACAATGATATGGAGAATTTTGTCTCTGTTTTTCTTTTTCTTTTTGTTTTATTGCATCCTAATTCAACCTCCAGCTTATAATTTTAACTTTAATTAAATATATTTAAAACTTTTATTATTTTCTAGAACATTCAGAATCAATTAACCAGTAATAAGAGAGTGACACGTTTCTCATTTTCAAACGTTCTCACTCTAAAACTTTCTCTTTCTAAATTATTATTCAATAATTCATTACTACCATTCTCTTCTATACAGTGGGCGGAGAAAGCAAATTTAAAATTAATAAATAAAGGGTTGGTAGTAATGCATGTCACACAACACAACAGATGGCTTTCTGTAGTCACTGGCAGTTTCTTTTCTCAAATCACAGTCAACTTGCTGCATTTCACCACTGATTTCTCTCTATCTCATTTGAATTAATCTCTCTTCTGGGTTCTCCTCTTCTTCTTAATACTCATTCCACAACAACCTTTGTCTTCTATACAAAGAGCGGAGACAACAAGAAACAAAGGTAGTAGTGAGGCACGTGTACCACAACACAACACATATATATCATCCCTTCCTTCTTTTCTCAAACCCTAATCCCTTTCTGCTCTGCCTTATCTGCTTGTTCATTTCTCTTGAACTCCTTTTGGGCTTTCTCTCCCTTTCAGCCCAGGTATACACCAAAGGCTTTGTCTAGTCGATTTTTTCTGGTCATGGATTCAGGGGCATTTATCTTTGATGCTTTTAAAGCTTCAGATCCGAGCTATATGCTGTTACCTTTAAATGGGTGTATCTTGAATTTTTGCCCTGTGGCTTATGTTAATCTGCAAATCTCGTGTTAATGTCATATATGGTTATGTGGGCTTTCTCTTTATACTATTTCTGCATGTAAGAGAAAGTTTGTTGTAGATCTGGATCTAATATTGATATCTTTAAGATGTAAATACTTCAGCTTTATCTTCTTACCTTGATGGGGTATGTCTTAAATTTTTTCCTTATGGCTTGTGGTTAATTGAGTTTCTCTTTATATTGTTTCTCCATATTTAACAAATGTTGGTTGATCAGGTTCAGATCTGAGATCTACCCTTGATATCTTTTAGAGCTGAATTCCTCAGCTTTATGCTGTTACCCTAATGGGGTATGTCTTGAATTTTTGTCGTGTGTCTTATGGTTGATTAGGTTTCTCTTTGTATTGTTTCTCCCTGTGTAACAAATGTTTTTGGTTGATTAAATTCAGATCTAAGATCTACCCCTGATATCTTTGAGATCTAAATTCCTCATCATTATGCTATTACCCTAATGGGGTATGTCTTGAATTTTTGCCTTGTGACGTGCATAATTGGTTCTCTTTATAGTGTTTCTGCCTGTGTAACAAATGTTGTTGGTTGATCTTGTTCAGATCTGATATCTACCCTTGATATCTTTGAGATGTAAATTCCTCAGCTTTATGATGTTACTTAATGGAGTATGTCTTGAATTTTTGCCCTGTGGATTGTGGTTAATTGGGTTTTTCTTTATACTGTTTTTCCTTGTTTAACAAACGTTGTTGGTTGATCTGGTTCAGATCTGAGATCTACCCTTGATATCTTTACAATCTAAATTCCCCAGTTTTATGCTATTATCATATTGGGGTATGTCTTGAATTTTTGACTTGTGGCTTGTGCATCCAGTTTCTCTTTATACTATTTCTCCTGTTACAACAAATGTTGTTTGTTGATCTGGTTCAAATCAGAGATCTACATTTAGTATCTTCGAGACATAAGTTCCTTAGTTTTTCATTTCTCGAAATCATTTTCCTTTAAAGGGTTAACAATATTTTTGACAGTACTCAAACTGAATTGTCAATTTATGAAGTTTATCGTTAGATATGGTGATCAATGAATTCAAGGTGTTTTATCTCTTAACAATTTCAATTGTCCTTCATATGCCTGTTTATCTGCTGATCTCCACTAGTTAATTTGAGTGCAAGAACTAGGACAACACAGTATATCTTAATCATATGGTACGAGTAAATCAGTTTAAATGAACATTGCCATTACTTATTTTTAATTGACTAGCTTGACAATTGCATCATATCAGTGTTCATTATTCAAGTTTCAGTATCACTTCTTTGTTCTATTATCCATGTTAATTTGCTTCTTTAATTTATCCAATCATGTCGTTTGACGTTGCAGCATTTCACATAATTTGCATCCCACCCATCAAGACAAAGGGAGAAGACTGTGGTGCCTTTGATGCCAAATTTGAAGTATTGAATGATAAGAAAGTTGATTGGGTTGTGAAGGGTGAGGGTAAAGGTTGGACCCAGCATGAGAGGAAGAGTTACATGTTGAATTCTAAGGTAAATTTTTTTAGGGCTCACAAGAGTATGTAAAGTGAGATTAGGGAGAGATAAAGCGAGATATTTAGTGGCAATGGATGAGATGGTTGTTTTTGGGCCACATGATATTAAAATGTTTTGGAAGTGGAGCCACAAAAGGGAAATGGCAATGCAAGGAAAGATGAGAATGATGATGGTGCGTTGGAGGGTTTGAGCCATCAGTGACCATTGCTTTGCCTCTCTTGGCTACAAAATATGGATGAGAATATAATGATAGTGATTCTTGCTCTGATCAGACCACCAATTCTATGCTTTAGAGGTTGGACTATGCACATAATTAACTTGGATAATCCAACCTCTAAAGAATAAAGTCAGTGGCCCTGGTTAGGTGAGAATCATTATCATTATTCTTATCTAAATTCGGTGGTTACAAGGCAAAGCAATGGTCACTCATGGCTCAAACCCTCCCATGCACCATCATCACTCTCATCTTACCTCGATACCCATTTCACTTTTGTGGCTCAACTTCTAAGACATTTTAATATTATGTGGCTAGAAGCCAACCATCTCATCCATCACCACTACATATCTCACTTTATTTCTCCTTAATCTCACTTTACATGTTCTTGTGAACCCTATAAAAATTTACCTTAGAACCTAATATGTAAGTCTCCCTCTCGTGCTCGGTCCAACCTTTGCCCTCACCCTGCACTACCTCATCAACTTCCTCGTTCAATATTTCAACTTTGGCCTCAAAGGCATTGCCTTGCATCCGTCTACAGATTTCAACCACAAGTTCTTTTCCTAGTGCAATACCATACTGTTCTTGCCAAGAAGTGGCAAAGATCAAAATCAGGTTTATACGCATCAATATACTTTGCATCTTGTCTGTTTTTTTTTTTTAGTTCTTAGTGATCATTACCTAGATTTCAATTAACACTAGAAGAAAACAGTGTCTGGCATTTATTTGCGATGGTTACTTTAACCCTAGCTAAGCCTGGAGTCAGCTTTTTAAGGGTCAAGGTTCAATATTGCCTTTGGTGCACCATTTATGCATTGTCAATTACATGTCCATCTACATATTGTTTATATTGTAAATTATGTGTTATCTTTTATATCCCAAATGTTGGAGGGCCTAGAGCGGATCGTACTTTCTTTTTTTTTTCCTTTATAGATATATGTAAATGGACAACACCCAAAAAAATTCTTCAATAGATATATGTAATTTTATTTCTTCTCCTCTCATTCCTCTCTCTCACTCGAAGCTTAACCCCAATAACTCTTGTTGTTCTTTTGTGTTCTTATCGCTTGAGCATAATCATCACCATATTCAACTCTCTCTCTTAAGTTCCAATGAGTACTTTGTCCTTGATTATCTCTTGTGTTCGCTTTTTTGTTTCATTGCATCATTCTCTTATTGTTTTTATATTTTATATGTAGGAGTAGAGATGATGGTTACGCTATTTCTGGTTGAGGCTATGGTGTTTTTAGCTCACTCTAAAATGGGTAAAAAAGTTAAAATTTTCATATGGGTTCTCTTTATTTAAATGTTGCTTCTTTTTGTATGTGTGTGTGTTTTGATATATATTCTCACTATGTTTAAGAGAGTCTCAGGTTGAGATTTTAGTATTTTTTGGACAGTCGTGTCATTGGTTAACAAAATCATGGATTGTTTCACTTAATAATTGATTATTATATGTAATATCATTTTTGAAATTTAGAATTAGTTATTATAATTTCTCAAACTATAAAGAAGAATTTCCACATTAATTAGGTTTGAAAATAGAATAACTTTCCTAATCATAAATGATAGATGCTTTTTTTTCCTAATGAGTAACATATAAATATATGGTCATGTACGTTATTGTCCTCTCTTAGCTAAACGGTCAGCTAACTGGTTCCCTTCTCTGTAGATGTGAATGATCCGCACTTCAGTCATCTTCCTCATAAGCAACCTGCACTAATCTATCTGCAATGGAGCTCCAAGGGTGAGAATCCTGCAAGTTTATTAGCTAAAGGGTGACACTTCCCTGTGGATAGATGTTCTTGATGGCAAGGAGAAACGAGAGTCTGCTCTATAGCATGGGTTATGAGGCTGACAAACTACATAGACTCAGCATCAAGTGACCCAGACACCGGCATTCTCCCAAGTGTTGAGCAGATGGAGATGCTGCAGAGAATCGTTATAGATCAAGCACATGAATCAACAACTAGGTTGACGATGCAAGACATCCTGGCCACAGCTTTCGCCGTCATTTTGCTTCTTCTGTTTCAACTGCTGCCAGAATCTTGCCACCTTTCACTTTGATTGCAGTTGTTCAGGCTGCGGTTCTGCTTCCCTCCTGCTTCTCCTGTTGTCACTGCTCTATAAGGAGAAGATGATGAAGATGAGGACGACATGGATGATGAACCCTAGAATCTTTCCTTTTGGATAGTTCTGTAACATTTGTATTATTATTGTACTGTGGGGTATTTGTTTCAATAGATTTGAAAGCTCAAATCCTTACATTTTATTGGTTACCTTAAAATATTGGTATGAATCTTCAATTTTTCATTGGTGCTTGTGTAAATCTCCATATCTTGTATATTGTTCAAGTTGTAGACAACCAATTGAACTTTTATTTGCTATCTCTCCTTCTAAGGGGCGTTTGGTGTCAGTAAAGATTTTTGAAGACTTTCACAGAAAAGTATTTCTTGGGTAAGTATTACCTAGGTAAATGTATTATGATGTTTGGTTACAATTAAATTTCATGATAATAAATACTTTTGTATCTTTGGTTAAAATAAAGCTGTTACTTAATTTTTCAAAATCAACCTTGACACAATAAGGGGGGGAGGTGGAGAAAAAGTGTAATATTGTAATTAGATAGTTCTTGGCAGGTTAAGCTTCCCACCTCTGAGATTGGGAATCTTCAAAATGAAAATCTGTGGATGCAGTGTTTTGCTTAGAAGCATCTTTGTGCAGCTTGATTTGTAGAGTATATGTCAATTCAATAGCCAAAATATCAGATAGATTTACGAAGGTTTCTCACTATGATATCTCATTTATTATTTCATATTTTGCTCTTATTATTATAAGTCAATTGACCTGTGCCAAGCACGGGAAACAATCTAGTATAAATGATATTTTTAGGCATAGAACAAATATTGTCTCAATTTAATTGATATTCTTAGTTGTTTTTTTTAATTCAATTTTCTGTTTTTATATAAAGTATTTTCACATGCTCCCTCTTAATAAAACTCAACATCTCATAATAGCCATAAATGCTTAAAGAATTTTGCTGGGTTTTGAAATATTTGCTCAAATAAAAAAAAATTATTTGCGGTTCTCTTTTTCCTTCTTTTCCTACTTTTCTCAAACCCTAATCCCTTTGACCTTTGCCTTCGCGGCTCATTCATTTCCTTGAGCTCCTTTTGGACTCTCTGACTCTTTCTGCTCAGCTCAACACCGAAGCCTTGTCTAGTCACCTTTTCTCGTCATAGCATCATGGACATTTTTCTTTAACGCTTTCAAAGCTCAAGATCTGAGTTTTATGCTGTTACGCTAAATGAGTTTATCTTGAATTTTTGCCTCATAGCTTATCCTAATTTTCATATCTCGTGTTCATATCATTTATAGTTATTTGGGCTTCTCTTCATACTTTTTTTTAACGTAACAGAAAGGTTAGAGGTACTTCTGGTTCGGATCTGAGATCTACAATTAATATCTTCCAGATCCAAGTTCCTCAACTTTATGCTGTTAGCCTAATGGGTTGTGTCTTGAATTTTTGCCCTGTTGGTTATGGTTAGGGTTTATCTTTATGCTGCTTTATCCTGTGTAAAAAATTTTGTAGGTTGATTAGGTTTAGATCTGAGATCTACACTTAATATCATTGACATTTAAATTCCTTAGCTTATAATTTTTCGACTTCATTTTCATTTAAAAGGGTTAACGACATTTCCTGCAGTGCTCAAACTGAATTGCCGATTCATGAAGTTTATTGTTAGATAGGAGGACCAATGAATTCAAGGTGTTTTATTTCTTAACAACTTCATTTGTTCTTCATATCCCTGTTTGTCTGCTGATGCTACACTACTTAATTTAATTACAAGAACTAGGACAACACAGCATATCTTAATGATATGGTATGAGTAAATTAGTTTAAGATGAACATCGGCATCACTTATTTTTAAGTGACTAGCTTGACAATTGCGTTAAATCAGTGTTCATTATTTAATTTTTATTTACTACTTTTTTCTGTTATACATCAGGACAAAGGGAGAAGACCGTAATAAAACTATACAGTGCCTTTGACGCCAAATTTGAAGTATTGGACCACAAGAATGTTGTTTGGGTTGTGAAGGGTGAGGGTAAAGGATGCCTAGGGTGAGAGGAAGAGTTATGTGTTCGGATTTGTGGTAAATTTTATGGGGTTGACAAGTTCTTGTAAAATAAGATTAGGGAGATATGAAGTGAGATATCTAGTGGCAATGGAAGAGATGGTTGGGTTCTAACCAAATAATATTAAAATGGGTGAGAAGTTGAGTCACAAGGAAAATTAGTATGCAAGTTAAGATGAGAATGATGATGGTGCAATAGAGGGTTTGAGCCATGAGCGGCCGTTGTGTTGACCCACAGGCTTGAGAAAAGATACTGTCCATGCCTGCTACAAGCCCATAAATTGCAGTGTAGCTAGTGATGTTTGCAATGCAATTGTAAGACATCTACCGGCTAATGTTTCTACTCCAATTTTTCCCAAGTGCATTAACATTGCCAACTTGTCATACACCAAAAGCCTAATGATAATCATGGGGAGTGCTATGTAGCAGAGCTGTTTCATTTTGTCCACCATATTTATTTCTCTCTTCTAATCATAATTCTGAATATCATGTGGTGGACAAAATGAAACAGCTCTGCAACATAGCCTCTCCATGATTATCACTAGGGTTCTTGTGTACGACAAGTCGATGATATCAATGCAGTTCTTGGGTAAACTAGGAAAAGAAAGTTTTGCTTGTGAATGACTTGCAAATTACATTGCCAACACCACTGGTTACTTTGTGACTTATGGGCTTGAAGCAAGCATGGAAGGTATATATTTCCAAGCCTACAAGGCAACACAATGGTCACTCATAGCTCAAACCCTTCAATGTACCATCATCATTCTCATCTTAACTTGTATACCCATTTCCCTTTTGTGGCTCAACTTCCAACCCATTTTAATATTACGTGGCTCGAGACCGACCATCTCACCACTACATATCTTGTGTCATCTCTCCCTAATTTCATTTTTCAAGCCCTTGTCAATCCTATAAAAATTTACCTCAAAACCTGACATCAACCTCTTCCTCTTATGCTCGGTCCACCCATTACCCTCGCCCTTTACTATCCCATTAATTTTCTCAGTCGTTCAATAATTCAACTATGGCCTAAAAGGCATTGCATTCACATTCACATTCACTATTTTCAACCAAAAGTTCCTTTCCTAATGCAATACTCGAGTATCGCTGCCAAGAAGTGGCAGAGATCAAAATTAGGTTCATACTCATCAACATAGTAGGCATCCTGTCTTATATTTCGTGATGGTTATTTTAACCTTGGCTATGCACGAAGTTAGCTGCAATTTAAGTGTCACGGTTCAATATTGCCTTTGTTTGCACTATTTTTGTATTACCAATTAGATGTCCATCTACATGTTGTTACAAACTTATGTGTTATCTTTTATTTGTACCGACGTTAGACGTGCAATGCAGTATTGGTACTAGTAAGCCTTCCTCGACCAAGGACAGAGGTACTAAGGACACCCTTATTTTAATAGATATATGTAAATGGGTGGCTCTCCCAAAATAATTCTCAAATAGATAAATGTGATTTTGTTTTCCTAGACATGGGCAAACATAAAACATACTGAATCATTTTGGGTCTGAACATCGTCAAGAGATAAATTTTGATTGGCTTATTCTATTCACCTCAAATAATGAAACAGCTACTTCTGAGGTTAGTTTTATTTCTTTACCTCTCATTCCTCTCTCACTAGAAGCCCAACCGTTATAACTCCGTTCTTGCTTGATAAACCCTTAACAGTGTTTATCAATCTACCTTATTCTCATGTCCTGTGCTCTTATTTTGTCTTATACCAATAGACTTTAGCCTTTATTTATATTTTAAAGGTCTAAAATAGGTTGATTGCAATGATTTTTTTCTTACCCACTTTTCAAATCCAGATTACTTATTAAAATTTCTATGCTCATAAGATTGATTCCGGATTGACTTTATTGATATCGGGCACTTGGTTTTCATTAAACTGGACTTGAAATTGAAGACTTGAAGTGGACTAAACCCATGAATGAGAAGCTAGAGTCAAGATTTTAGTTGGGAATTTTGTAAAATGATATTGAAGGGCGAGGTGGCCTTTTTATAGGAATTAATGGCCTTTTTATAAATTTTTCAAAGTTCTTCCCCTTTCCCATTCAACCAAAAGTTGCTTTCCTAGTGCAATGCTCAAATGTTCTTGCCATGAAGTGGTACAGATCAAAATAAGGTTCATACTCATCAAGATAGTAAGCATCCTCTCTTATATTTTGCTCCTAGTGATCATTACCTTGGTTATGCATGAAGTAAACTGTAGTTTAAGGATCACGGTTCAATATTTCCTTCGTTTTAACCATTTATGTATCAACAATTACATGTCCATCTACATATTGTTTATGTCGTAACTTATGTGTTATCTTTTTATATATACAGATGTTAGATGCGCAATGCAGTATTGGTACTACTAGGCCTTCCTTGGCAAGTACAATGGCACTAGGGACATATTTATTTTTATAGATATATGTAAATGGATGGCTCCCCGAAAATAATTCTTTCATTGATATATGTAATTTTATTTTTCTGACATGGGCAAATGTAAAATATACAGGAATCATTTTGGGTCAACATTGTCAAGAGATAACTTTTGATTGACTTATGCTATTCTCCACAAATAAGTAAACGACTACCGTTTAGGTTAGTTTTATTTCTTCTCCTCTCATTCCTCTCTCTCACTCGGTCCCAACTCCTATAACTTTGTTGTTGATCTTATGTGATCTTATTGCTTGAGTATAAACATCAACATATTGCCATCTCTCTCTCAAGTTCTAATAAGCACTTACTCCTCGACTTGCTCTTATTTTCAATTTTTTGTTGCATAGTATCATTCTTTTGCTTGTTTGCTTTCATATGTGGAAGTAGGGATGATGGTTAAGTTGTTTGTGGTTGAGGCTATGCTGTTTTAAGTATACTCTAAAATGGGTCAAAAAGTTTAAATTTTCATATGGGCTCTCTTTATTTAAATGTTGCTTCTTCTTCTTTTTTCTTTTTTCTTTTTTTTTTTTTCTATTTGTATATATCTGAGAATCTTGCTAGTTTGTTTGCTGAAGGGTGACACTTCCTTGTGGTTGGATGTTCATGATGGCAAGAATAAACGAGGAAGGCTATATGGCCCGGGTTATGAGGCAAGCTACATAGACTCGGCCTCAAGTGACCAAGGTACCGGCATTCTCGGGAGTGTTAGAACAGATGGAGATGCTGCAGAGAACCCTTATAGATCATTCACATGAGTTAACAACAACTAGATTGATGGTGCAAGAGATCCTGGCTCAGCTCACCTTTGGTCATTTTGCTTCTCTTGCTTCAACGGATTTGGTGGTGGTGCTGCTGCCCCTCCTGCTCCTTACACTTCTCCTGCTGTCAATGCTTTAGGCAGAGATGGTGATGAGGACGAGGACAAAATGGATGGTCAAACCTTAGAACATCTTGTTTTTTATAGTTGTTTAATATGGCGTTTATATTACTATTGTGCTGTGGGGTTTATGTTTCAATATTTGAAAGCTCAAAATTGAACATTTCATTTGTTGTCCTAACAAGTTTTGTATGAATCTTCAATTTTTCATTGGTGTTTATGTAAATCTCTATATCTTCATCTTGTATATTGTTCGAGTTGTATATAGTTAATTGAGCTTGTCTTTGCTGTCTCTCGCTCTAAGAGAGATATTGTAGGTTGTAAACGCAATGTCCCAAATCCACTTTATTTTTTTGCTCATGGGAATTTTGATCTTTACATGCCTTTTAAAAGCTCAAACACTCTGCTCTTCACTTGGTGGTGTATCTTGAATTTTTTCTTGCGGGTTTTGTAAATTTGCTCTTCCTTGTTCTGATTCTATATGGTTAAATGGGCTTTTATTTTCAGTTTTCTAATAGAGGTGGTGGATTGTAGGGGTGGGCAAAATTCGAACAAATTTGCTTAAACCGCCCAAACCAATCTGAACCGCATAGAAACTGATCCGATCCAATTGACTAATGGTTTGGATTGGATTACAAAATTGTCAATCCGATTACAACGGTTTAGTTTTCGGATTTGGATGTTTAAAATCCGAACTAATCCGAACCGACCAAAAATTATATTTTATATATATATATATATATATTTTATATGATTTAAATATATTAAATATAACTAAATTTTATTATATATTTATGAAATAGTTTATTATAAATATAAATTTATATTAATAAATATAAAAACTAGTAAACAATAAACATTTAACTCACGCTTTCCTTTTTTGAAATCAAAATCCCTAACTCACTTTCCCTTTCTCTTCCTTGTCGTCGTTTGTTGGTCGCTGCTCATCGCTAGTTCCTAATGAATTCTTATTCTTTTGCATTCTGATTTTTTAAAAAATATGAATTTTATATTTTAATTATTAACTAATTTATTGTATTGATTTTGATGCTTAAAGTAGATATATCATCTACTACCACTTAAAAACAAAAACTTGAAGTTAACTAATGAAGTTTGGAAGAAAATGAATATAAATGGTATGTTATGTTTATTTATTACTTAGATAAAAATTGTAATTTGTTTAAATTTTTTATGATGACTTTGACTTTGTATTTGTGTATATATGTGTGTGTGTTTTTTTTCCCGTAATATTATTCACAAACCGATTAAACCTACCAAATAGAACCGCATTTGAGTGGTTTGGTTTGGTTTAGATTTTTTTAAAAAAATTTAAGAAATCTGAATCAAACCAAACCGAAAATTATTTTACAGTTTGGGTTGAATTTTTTTAAAATCCAAACTAAACCGCCCGATGCCCACCCCTAGTGGATTGATATGGTTCACTCCTACCCAGAATTGGAAAGGTCTAAAGTTCAAACTAATTTACTAAAATTTTGTATTCAAGGAAAATTTTATAAAATTATTTTTCTCTTCTGACAGTATAATCTTAATTTAGAACGTATATTTTTTTTATTAATTTGTTCTCATATTGTTTTTCGCTAAAGCCTTTCATTAGAACACAACATAATCTAACAAAACAAAGTCGAAAGATAAGAAAATCTACCTTAGAATAAATATGATAGTGACAATATAATTATGTATCTAAATTTTTTTTTTATGCTGTTCCTAATCGTATTCTTTTTGACTGTGTGTCTTATATTCTTAAGGTCATTTGCTTCTTCTTTTTTTTATTTTTACATTTTTTTAAGTATTGACAAACCCTCCATCACGTTGTTATTTTAAGTTGTTTTTAAATTAAATAGATAATAATGCAACTAACCTATATCTCAATCTAATTTCTTAAAGATTGTATCACCAACTGATAAATAGATTTCAAATATAGTTACGTCAATTAATTAGATTAGCCCAAAATCTCACAATTAACTTAGCTAATTGATAATCCAATTAATCTCTCACTAAGCTGGAATCTTTGCAACTAGTTTGACTATTTTTACTACATAATTGTACAAACCTAGAATAATCATAAGCCCAAACAAAAATCATATATAAAAAATTTCATAAATAATCAAATTAAGAAAAATATGAAATAAAAATTGCATAACCTTTATAGAACTCAAATAAATACAATAGACTACTTTCAAGAACCAAACCGGGGCCTTTAAGTCATCGTTAATTGACTACAAAGTTTTCTATACCACCATACCACCATGGCATAGGGAAGAAGAAGCTCTAAAACTGAAAAGCAAGTAAAAGAAAAGGTGAAGAATGCCGGGGTGAAAGGGCTGGACAAATCTTGATAAAGGGGGAACTGAACATTTGGCTTCAAAGTGTCTCTTGTCTGACAGAAAATACAAGTTACAATAATGCCCTTTATTATTTGGTAAATTCTAACTATGCCCTTGAAGTTGAATAAATTTCGACTGTGATTACTCAACATGCACTCAGGTCCTTTGGGCTCAACTCTAAAAATAAAATTCCTTAATAAGTAAAATGGACCCTTCAAATAAAAAATTAATGTAAAATGTAATTAATTCTAATTGAATCTTAATAACATTAATATTAATTAATAATCAATTAAGTACAAATTAGAGACATTAAAATTAAGGATAAAATATTTAAAGATAAACACTAAAATTTTTTTATCAAATACAAAACGAAACATTGTTGAAAAACTTAAGAGGAAAGATAAATGGTTTTTGAAATATTTGATCCTGTATAAAAGAAATGAAAGAAATATTTGAGACAAAATCTTCTAAATCAAAATTTAACATAATAATGGTGCAAGTTAAATTATTTAATTTTTTTTCCTGACTGATTTCAATGCAATGACATAGGATTTGCATCCTGATTCAACTTGCACCTTATAATTTGAACTTTAATTAAATATATTCAAAAAAAAAATTTCTAAAACATTCAGATTTAATTAACCAGTAATAAGAATATAACGTATTTCTCATTTTCAACATTTTCACTCTAAAACTTTCTCTTTCCAAATTATTATTCAATCTTTATTACTACCTTTCTCTTCTATATAATGTGGACGGAAAAAAGAAAAATAAATAAATAAAAAAGGGTTGGTATTTTAATGGAAAGGACGATCGACTTCCTCTTCTTTGAGAGAATCGTAATTCATATCACAAGCTTTTTCCAGGGACTAAATTTAAAAACTGAGATTATTATTATTATTATTAATACTATTTTGCTACGATCCTCTCTTAATTTTCTGCTGAGAGAGTATATAAGTAGTATTTTATTTGTTAATTTTTTTTTCAATGAGCATCAATCTTTTTTTTTTTTTTTTTTGGTTAAATGTTAATTAGTAACTAAGGTAGAATGTGGTACAATATTTATATTGATAGCCAAATAACACTTTTCCTGTTTCTAGTGTTTAAATTAGAGAAGCATGAACCAAAATTGAATAAAGAATGATTTAATTGATAAAGATTGAAACAATATCCCACAAAAATACAAGTTCAAGTCTTACCATTGACGTGAAAACCTCAATAATTCCTAACTCACCCGAACTTTATTCAACTATCTTTCAAATCTATAAAACAATATATTTGCCTTCTTGAAGCTCAAAATGATGTTTGCAATGCTACCTTAACCACCAATTTAATACCCTAATCAACATATCAATAGGGTTTTTATCATTGAAAATAATTCTTTTACATGTATTTTGACGTCTAATTCCCATTCTGTATAATACTATGATACCAAGAACTGCAGTCTTGGAATTTCAGATGTCCAGCCCTAGGGAAGGAACCCGCTAACTACACAGCGGAGAAGGTGCATAGGATGGAGCTGTTAAATACACAATGGTAGAAGAACAGTATATTTGGAGAAAACGTCTCTATTTTTTAAATAGTTTTTTATTATTTTATTTATTTAGAAATTTATATATTTATATTTACTGGCTTTACAACTCCATATTAAGAGCCTTCCTATAGAATCAGATTCTATCGTGGCTGTCTACTTCCTTTCTCATGATTATTTAGGCAATCACCTTGGAGTATGATCCATCATGCTTTCAGGTCAGAGAAGAGAAAGTTGTAGAATATGAAGTTCCAAGAGACCTTCAGAGAAGTAATCAAGTAGCTAATAGTTTGGTCAAGAATGCTCTTAGAAGCAAGGAAGATCTAATCATTTTCAAGGACATTCCACCTTATGTTCATCTTTTGTTTTTAGCATATTTGGGGTGTTCAACACTCAGGCTTTATAATCGTGGAACCTGACATCTGTTTGTGTACTTGTTTTGTTATTTTAATGAATTCCATTTTCACGAAAAAAAAAATGAAAACAAATTTGGTAAAGTTATGATCTCAAATACATTTGAATCGTCACATTTACTTTTACTCAATTTTTATTCGTTATGCACAAGAATAAGCTTCATTAGACACACTCACTTTCTTTGAAAAACATCTAATTAACCAGAGATTCTTATTAAACCCTCTCTCACTGTATTTTTTCACTGAGTTTCTTAAGCCTTAGACCAAAAAAATTGCAGGAGGTGATATTAATCACGTAGTTAGTCTTAATAGAAAAGAGAGCTGTTAGAAAGGAGGAGCGCTGGGGATTGAAGTAGAAAACAAGGAGGAAAGAGAGTTCAATAGAGAGATTGCAGGTTAACTGTAGGTTATAAACACAATGGCTTTAGTCACAGAATTTTCTGATCATGGTAATCTTGCTTTATGCCTTGCTTTGTAAGCTCAAACACAGTTGTTTCTTGCTCTTAAACTAGTGGTGTATCTTGAAATTTTCCTTGCGAGTTTAGTGAATCTGCCCTTCTCGTTCTGATTCTACATGGTTCAATGTGCTTTTATTTACTGTTTTCTCTCTAAGAAATGTGGTAGATTGATATGGTTCACTCCTACCCAAAATGAGAGATCTGAGGTTCAAATCAAAATCTTATATTCATAGAAAAATGTATAATTTTATTTCTCCTCTGAAAGAAAATCTTAATTTAGAACAGACAATTTTACATGAGTGTGTTCAGTTATTGTTATTCATTGAAGCCTTCGATGAAAACATAACATAATCTAACAAAATAAAATCGAGAGATATGAAAATCAACCTTAGAACAAATATGATAGTGACATTATAATAATGTATCTGATATATGTATTTTTTTATGTTGTATTTGATATTTTTTTTATGACAGTGTCTCTCGTTTTCTTAACTTTATTTGCTTCTTCTTTTTTTTTTTTATACCTAAAGTATTTATATATTCTTTGAATATAAAACTGATCTTTGTTAAAAAAACAAATGATAAATGAGTTTTGAAATATTTGCTTCAATATAAAAAAAGAAATAAATATTTAGCACAAGATCCTCTAAGATAAAATTTAATAAAATAATGTTAAAAGTTGAATTATTTAATTTTTTTTAACGAATTTAAATACAATGACACAAAATCACATATAATCATATGGAGAATTTTGTCTTTGTTTATATTTTTCTTTTTGTTTTATTGCATCCTAATTCAACTTGCAGCTTATAATTTCAACTTTAATTAAATATATTTAAAACTTTTATTTTTTTTCTAGAACATTCAGTATCAATAAACCGGTAACGAGAAAGTAACGTGTTTCTCATTTTCAACATTCTCACTCTAAAACTTTCTTTTTCTAAATTATTATTTAATCTTCATTACTACCATTCTCTTCTATACAGTGGGCAGAGAAAACAAATTAAATATAAATAAATAAACAAGAGTTGGTAGCAATGCATGTCACACAACACAACAGATGGCTTTTCGTAGTCACTGGCAGTTTCTTTTCTCAAATCACAATCAACTTGCTGCATTTCACCACTGATTTCTCTCTATCTCATTTCAATTAATCTCTCTCCTAAGTTCTCCTCTTCTTCTTAGTACTCATTCCACCACAACCTTTGTCTTCTATACAAAGAGCGGAGAAAACAAGAAACAAACAAAGGTGGTAGAGAGACACGTGTACCACAACACAACACATACATAGCATCCCTTCCTTCTTTTCTCAAACCCTAATCCCTTTCCGCTTTGCCTTCGCCGCTTATTCATTTCTCTTGAACTCCTATTGGACTTTCTCTCCCTTTCAACCCAGGTAAACACGAAAGGCTTTGTCTAGTGGGTGTATCATGAATTTTTGCCCTGTGGCTTATGTTAATTTGCATATCTCGTGTTCATGTCATATATGGTTATGTGGGCTTTCTCTTTATACTTTTTTTGCATGTAAATGAAAGATTGTAGGTAGATCTACTTCAGATCTGATATCTACTCTTGATATCTTTACTATCTAAATAACTCAGCTTTATCTTGTTACCCTAATGGGTATCTCTTGAATTTTTGCCTTGTGGCTTGTGGTTAATTGGGTTTCTCTTTATATTGTTTCTCTCTGTATAACAAATGTTGGTTGATCAGGTTCAAATCTGAGATCTACCCTTGATATCTTTGAGATCTGAATTCCTCAGCTTTATGCTATTACCCTAATGGGGTATGTCTTGAGTTTTAGCCTTGTGGCTTATGGTTAATTGGGTTTCTGTTTATATTGTTTCTCCCGAACTGTTTTTGGTTGATCAGGTTCAGATCTACCCTTGATATCTTTGAGATCTAAATTCCTCAGCTTCATGCTATTACCCTAATGGGGTATGTCTTGAATTTTTGCCTTCTGGCTTATGATTAAATAGGTTTCTCTTTATACTATTTCCCTTATGTAAAAAACGTTGTTGGTTGATCAAGTTTTGATCTAAGATCTACCCTTGATATCTTTGAAATCTAAATTGCTCATCTTTATGCTATTACCCTTATGGGATATGTCTTGGATTTTTGCCTTGTGGCATGTGCATTTAGTTTCTCTTTATACTGTTTCTCCCTATGTAACAAATGTTGTTGGTTGATCTGGTTCAGATAAGAGATTTACATTTAATATCTTCAAGACATAATTTCCTTAGATTTTCATTTCTCATAATCATTTTCCTTTAAAGGGTTAACCATATTTTCTATAGCGCTCAAACTAAATTGTCGATTTATGAAGTTTATTGGTAGATATGATGACCAATGAATTCAAGGTGTTTTATCTCTTAACAACTTCAATTGATCTTCATATCCCTGTTTCTTTGCTGATCTCCACCAGTTAATTTGAGTGCAAGAACTAGGACAACACAGTATATCTTAATCATATGGTATGAGTAAATCGGTTTAAATGAACATCGCCATTACTTATTTTTAATCGACTGGCTTGACAATTGCATTATATCACTGTTCGTTATTCAATTTTCAGTATCACTTCTTTTTTCTATTATCCATGTTAATTTGCTTTTTAATTTATCCAACCAAAATATCAGTGTTTGATTACAATGCCGTTTCACATTGCAGCATTTCACATAATCTGCATCCAACCCGTCAGGACAAAGGGAGAAGACCGTGGTCCCTTTGACACCAAATTTGAAGTATTGAACAACAAAAAAGTTGATTGGGTTGTGAAGTGTGAGGGTAAAGGTTGCACCCAACATGAGAGAAAGAATGACATATTGGGTTCTAAGGTAAATTTTTATAGGGTTGACAAGGGCTTGTAAAGAGAGGTTAAGGAGAGATGAAGTGAGATATTTAGTAGCAATGGAAGAGATGACTGGTTTTCGGCCACGTAACATTAAAATATTTTGAAAGTCTCTCCACAAAAAGGAAATGACAATGCAAGTAAAGATGAGAATGATGATGCTGCGTTGGAGGGTTGTGTCATCAATGACCACAGCTTTTCTCCGTGGCTACAGAATTTAGATGGGAATATAGTGATAGTGATTCTCACTCTGACTAGGCCACTGACTCTATTCTTTAGAGCTTGGACTATGCACATAATTAACTTTGATAATCCAACCTCTAAAGAATAGTCGGTGGCTTTGGTCAGAGTGAGAATCACTCATTATTCTCATCTAAATTCTATGGCTGCAAGACAAAGCAATGGTTGCTCATGACTCAAACTCTCCCATGCACCATCATCATTGCCATCTTACTAGGCATACCCATTTTACTTTTGTGGCTCAACTTCTAAGATATTTTAATATTATGTGGCTAGAAGCCAACCATCTCATCCATCACTACTAAATATCTCGCTTTATGTCTTCCTAATCTCACTTTACATGTTCTTGTGAACCCTATAAAAATTTACCTCATAGCCCAATATATAAGTCTCCCTCTCGTGCTAGGTCCAACCTTTACCCTCACCCTTCAACACCTCGTCAACTTCTTCATTCAATATTTCAACTTTGACCTCAAAGACATTGCCTTGCATCCGTCTTCACAGATTTCAACCACAAGTTCCTTTCCTAGTGCAGTAATATACTATTCTTGCCAAGAAGTGACAGAGATCAAAATCAGGTTCATCCGCATTAATATACTTTGCATCTTGTCTGATTTTTTTGCTCTTAGCGATTATTGTGTAAATCGTAATTAACACTAGAAGAAAACAGTGTCAATGGCATTTATTTGCGATGGTTACTTTAAACCTAGCTAAGCCCAAAGTTAGCTGCGGTTTAAGGGTCAAGGTTCAATATTGCCTTCGTTTGCACCATTTATGTATTGCTAATTACATGTCCATCTACATATTGTTTATATCGTAAATTATGTGTTATCTTTTATATCCCAAATGTTAGAGGGGATGGTACTTTTTTGTTTTTTCTTTATAGATATATGTAAATGGATAACTCCCAAAAAAAATTCTTACATAGATATATGCAATTTTATTTCTTCTCCTCTCATTCCTCTTTCTCACTCCAAGCTCAACCCCTATAACTCTTGCTGTTCTTTTGTGTTCTTATCGCTTCGGCATAATCATTACCATATTGATCTCTCTCTCTCTCTCTCTTAAGTTCCAAAGAGCACTTTCTCCTTGATTATCTTGTGTTCGCTTTCTGTTGCATTGCATCATTCTCTTCTTGTTTTTATATTTTATATGTAGGAGTAGAGATGGTGGTTAGGCTATTTGTGGTTGAGGTTTTGGTGCTTCTTGTTTTCTCTTAAATGAGTCAAAAAAATTAACATTTTCATATGGGTTGTCTTTACTTAAATTTTTTTTTTTTTTCATACGTGTTCTCTCTATGTTTAAGAGTCTCTGGTTGAGATTTTATTTTTTAGATAGTTGTGTCATTGGTTAACCGAAACCATGGATTGTTTCTGTTACTCTTAATAATTGATTATCATATGTAATATCATTCAATTTGAAATTTAGATTTAATTATTATGATTTCTCAAACTATAAAGAAGAATTTCCACATTAATTAGGTTTGAAAATAGAATAACTTTCCTATTCATAGAAAGATTTTTTTTTTCCTAATGACACAGTATCTTTTATATATATATATATATATACACCATAATTTTATATAAATACGTGTTTATATATGGTCATGTAAGTTATTGTCCTCTCTTAGCTAAACGGTCAGCTAACTGGTTACCTTCTCTGTAGATTTTAACGATTCGCACTTCAGTCATCTCCGTCATAAGGCAACCCTCAGTAATCTGCAATGGGGCTCCAAGGGTGAGAATCCTGCAAGTTTGTTTGCTAAAGGGTGACACTTCCCCAAGGATAGATGTTCTTGACGGCAAGGACAAACGAAGAATCTGCTGTATGACATGGGTTATGAGGCTGACAAACTACATAGACTCAGCATCAAGTGACCCAGACACCGGGATTCTCACAAGAGATCCTGGCCACAGCTTTCCCTGTCCTTTTGCTTCTTCTGCTTCAACTGCTGCCAGAGACTTGCCGCCTTCACTTTGATTGCAGTTGCTCGGGCTGCTGGTGCTGCTTCCCTCCTGCTTCTCCTGCTGTCACTGCTCTATAAGGAGATGATGATATGAATGACATGGATGATGAACCCTAGAACCTTTCCTATAGGATAGTTCTGTAACATTTATATTACTATTGTCCTGTGGGGTATTTGTTTCAATAGGTTTGAAGCTCAAATCCTGACATTTTATTGGCTACCCTAAAAGATTTGGTACGAATCTTCAATTTTTCATTGGAGCTTGTGTAAATCTCCATATCTTGTATATTGTTCAAGTAGTATACAGTCAATTGAACTTTTATTTGTTGTCTCCCTCTAAGGGGCGCTGGTATCGGTCAAGATTTTTGAAGACTTTCGTGGGAAAGTATTTGCTGAGTAAATGATACCTAGATAAATGTATTATGATGTTTGGTTACAATTAACTTTCTTAGTAATAAGTACTTTTGTATCTTTGGTTAAAATAAAGCTTTTACTTGATTTTTCAAAATCACCCTTGACACAGTACCCGAGGGAGGTGGAAGACAAGGGTAATATTGTAATTAAACAATCCCAATAAATAGTTTTCTTGGCAAGTTAAGCTACCCACATCTGAGATTGGGAATCTTCAAAATGAAAAACTGTGGATGCAGTGTGTTGCTTAAAAGCATCTCTGTGCAGTTTGATTTGTAGAGTATATGTCAATTGAATCTGCCCCTTATAATTTAAATTTTAATTATATATATTTAAGACTTCTTTTTTTTTCTAAACATGTAGATTCAATAAACCAGTAATGAGAAAGTAACTTATTTATTCTTTTCAACATTCTCTCTCCAAATTATCATATGATCTTGGTTACTACCTTTCTCCTCAATACTGTGGCAGAAGAAAGCAAGAAATAAAAAAAAATTATATGTATACTTATTTGTTTACACATTTTTTATATTTCTTTTATTTTTCTACAATTTTATTCTTACAAAATAACTACGTATATCATGAACCTAAAGAGTATACTCAAAGAGAGGAAAATGTAACATTTTCTAAAAAAAAAAAGTTGGCTTTTGCCTTTTTCAACTGACATATCTCTTGAGCTCATTTTGATTCTCTCACTCTTTTCTACTCATGAAGATTTATGAAGACCTAATCCACTATTTGCTTTGGATCTGTTCTTTGTATTGATGTTGTTTTTAGTAGGTGTATCTTGAATTTTTGCCTTGCAGCTTAACTATGTGAATCTGCGCGTCTCATTGATTACGTATAAGGTTAATTGAACTTCTCTTTACTGTTTCTTCCTCTATAAGAGAGGTGCATGGTAAGCTGATCGGATTATAACCACAAAGATCTATAGTTGATATTTACAAATTCTAAATTTTTTGTATTCTCAATTTCGATATTTCAGTTTTTTAATCTCAAATTCAGTTTCTTTATATATTTTCTTTTGTTTTTTCCTTGTTTAATATTGGTAAGTAGGGTGGAATGTGACTGAATTCTTATGTTTATGTTTAATTAAAAATATTATTATACTCAGGGACAGAGGCACGCATTAGCATAGGGGGTAATTGCACCCACAAAACTAATATTTTTCTTCAAATTCTTATACGTCGTTGTTTTTAGGCCCTCAATTTTTTAGTATCGGTTCCTCGTTACCCTACCCTGTACCCAACTAAGAGAAAGAAAAGTTCCAAAGTGAAAAAACTCCTGTGGTACTAGAAACCATGCTACCACCATAGTTGGTTTCACACTACCTTACAATGATAGTTGCCATAATATGGAGAATAAACATAAGTTCTATTTGATTTCTATTATATCATTGTCCAAAAGACACTAATAAGGTAAGATCAAGTTTAGTCCTGAGACGTTCTAAGATCTATGATTGAATCTAGAGTTAGTGTTATTGAGAGACATTTGCTAGTTATTGTTTCCATCAAAAACAAGGATAACAAGGGAGCCATCTCTTGCTGAGATGAAAGTGAAGATCAACGAACATAACCATGAGAAGCTTGTTGATCCCCCAGTTCTGCAGTCTTTGTACGTTAGCTTATTGATCCCAATCTCCTCTACTTGTGCTAAACCTTTTAATTCCTCTGATAACTCATCCCAATTCGTTTGCAGAATAATTTTACTGATTGCTTTCCTGCTAAGCTGTTGGGGAGTTAAAAGTGTTCAGATGGACTAGGTGTGCATGAAACCATTGTCCTTGTGACAATGGGTAGTATCACAAGGAGGATCCATGACTTAGTTGTTTTCCAACTTTTTCATGATATTTAAGACATGCATATCTATCTATGTTTTATTTTTTATTTTATGTTTTAGTTGCATTAAAGGTATCCTCCAGCCTCTAGCCAAAAACTAATCCTTTAAGATCATAAAAGTACATACATCACTTCTAACAAATCTTTCCTCTACATAGTACTAGGGATCAAACACTATATCTATGTTTTATGGTTCTATTTGACATTGTATTTCCTTTCATGTTGATGACATCTAAACTTTATTTAGCATTAATGCCCTTTGATTTTGGTTGTTTCAACATGTGTACACTGCAGTAATATTCATAAATTGCTCAATCTAATTCTTAACGGGGTTTAGGAAATAGTGTTGGTTCCTTAAAACATTTTTGTGAGATATTTTGATAGTTTTTTTTTTTTTTTATTTGTGACAAAGCTTATTGGAAAATAAAACATTGTATTTTCTTTTTATTGTAAAATATTTTTGTATATTTATAATAACTAGGAACTTTCAAGAGATTTTTTATTTCTTAAGGTAAATAAATTATTTAAAACAGTATTCTACTAAGTCGACAATTTACTGGGCAATTAATTAATTATAATATTTTCCCAATGGACAGCACATGTCTAATTAAAAATCAATTTTAGTTGGATACATAATTCGTAATACATGTTAGACTTGCTTTTATCATTAAACAATTAATTTAAATTTCTTATTTTGGGCATGTAATATTTTTTGAATCTTTTCATATTATAGATCACAGTACTATAATTAAAACACTAGGTTATTTAATAAAAAAAAAAAGGAGGGAACGAATTTTTTCTTTTTCGTACTAAGGGTTCGAAATTCTTATAATAAAACAAAACTATTTTTTTAAAAAAATAATTATTTTAAAACTGAAGGAATACGTCTGAACTTTGCTTTTAATGGATTTTTCTATATTATGAATAAGGATAAATCTTATTGTACATACAAACACTTACTCTCTTTGAAAGAGCAGATAATTAAGCTAAGATTCTTATTAAAACCTCACCTTCATTTTCCCACTCATTTTCTTAAACTTGAACCCATAAATTAGCCGGATGTGATATTAGAGGGAACTGAAATACATAATTATTCTCTAATTGAAGAAAAAGCTGTGAAAAAGGGGGAGATTCATTGGGACTCGAATTTGAAAATAAGCAGAAATGAGAGTCAAATAAGAGTGAGAAAGAAATTAATCTTCTTTCTTGTTTGGTTCTCTTTCCATGTTTCATTAATTTTGATTAATCAGTAAAAATAATTTAATTCACACATATGTGCATGACTATCTAATTAAAATAATCAAGACACAAAATTCTATGCCACAAGGCTGTTAAATAGCTATAACAAATTTGCTTAAATAGGTAATTTAAGAGATTGAGTTAGAAGGTATTTAATATTGCAATTGGTGAATAGGATAGAAAAATTATTATAAAAATGATTTTACAATCATTATTATTGTTTTCTCATTTCTTTTTATTTTTTGGGTAAAAGTCATTTAACATCTAACACCAAATAATTGAGATTAGAGCTGAGGATTCCCAATGTTAACGTACCTGCATCACAATTATTTTCCTTACCTGCCCTAATTCCCTGTATTACTTGTAATTTTAAATATATATTTACTTTAGATTTTTCAGACATTTCAGCACATCAATAAAAAATCATTTTCATCATTCTCTCTCTAAGCCTTTCTCTCACCTCATTGTTTATACGTTTCCACCACTTTGTCTTCTATATAGTAAGAGCGGAGAAAACAAGAAACACACACATATATAGCATCCCTTCCTTTTTTTTCTCAAACCCTAATCCCTTTGGCCTTTGCCTTCGCCGCTCATTCATTTCCTTCAGCTCCTTTCGGACGCTCGGACTCTTTCTGCTCAGGTAAACACCAAAGCCTTGTTTTTCTCGTCATGGAATCATGGGCATTTTTCTTTAACGCTTTCAAAGCTCAAGAACTGAGCTTTATGCTGTTACCCTAAATGAGTTTATCATGAATTTTTGCTTTATGGCTTATGTTAATTTGCGTATCTCGTCTTCATGTCATATATAGTTATTTGGGCTTCTCTTTATACTGTTTCTCCATGTAACAGAAAGGTTACAGGTAAATCTGGTTCAGATCTGAGATTTACAATTGATATCTTCCAGATCAAAATTGCTCAGCTTTATGCTATTACCCTAATGGGTTGCGTCTTGAATATTTGTCTTGTGGCTTATGGTTAATTGAGTTTCTCTGTATGCTGTTTCACCCTTCTTAGCAAATGTTGTAGGTTGATCTGGTTCAGATATGAGATCTAAACTTCATATCTTCGATCTAAATTCCTCAACTTTATGTTGTTATCCTAATGGGTTGTGTCTTGAATTTTTGCCTTGTGGGTTATGGTTAGGATTTATCTTTAAGCTGTTTTACCCAATTTTGTAGGTTCATCTAGTTTAGATTTGAGATCTACACTTAATATGTTTGACATTTAAATTCCTTGGCTTTTCATTTTTTGACTTCATTTTCCTTTAAAGGGGTTAACAATATTTCCTGCAGTGCTCAAACCGAATTGCCGATTTATGAAGTTTATTGTTACATATGGTGACCAATAAATTCAAGATGTTTTATTTCTTAACAACTTCACTTGTTCTTCATATCCCTGTTTGCCTGCTGATCCTCCACTACTTAATTTGAGTACAAGAACTAGGACAACACAGCATATCTTAATATATCGTATGAGTAAATCAGTTTAAGATGAACATCGGCATTACTTATTTTTAAGTCACTAGCTTGACAATTGCATTAAATCAGTGTTCATTGTTTAATTTTTAGTTTACTACTTTTTTTTGTTATACATGCTAATTTGCTTCTCTAATTTATCCAAGCAAAATATTAGTTTCTGATTATAGTGCCTTTCACATTGCAGCATTTCACAGAAAACTGCATTCCACCCATCAGGACAAAGGGAGAAGGCTGTAGTAAAATTATACAGTGCCTTTGACGCCAAATTTGAAGTATTGAACCACAAGAATGTTGTTTGGCTTGTGAAGGGTGAGGGTAAAGGATGCCCAAAGTGAGAGGAAGAGTTATGTGTTCGGATCTGTGGTAAATTTTATGGGGTTGACAAGTTCTTGTAAAATAAATTTAGGGAGAGATGAAGTGAGATATCTAGTGGCAATGGAAGAGATGGTTGGGTTCTGACCAAATAATATTAAAATGGGTGAGAAGTTGAGTCACAAAAGTAAAATGGGTATTCAAGTTAAGATGAGAATGATGATGGTACAATGGAGGGTTTGAGCCATGAGTGGCTGTTGGCTTTGCCCCACAAGCTTGAGAAAAGATACCGTCCATGCCTGCTACAAGCCCATAAATCACAGTGTAGCTAGTGATGTTTGCAATGCAATTGTAAGACATCTACCGGCTAATGTTTCTATTCCAAGTTTTCCCAAGAAGTGCATTAACATTACCAACTTGTCATACACAAGAAGCCTAATGATAATCATGGGGAGTGTTATGTAGCAGAGCTGTTTCATTTCGTCCATTTCTCTCTCCTAATCATAATTCTGAATATCATATGGTGGACGAAATGAAACAGCTCTGTAACATAGCCTCTCCATGATTATCACTAGGATTCTTGTGTACGACAAGTCGATGATATCAATGCACTTCTTGGGTAAACTAGGAAAATAAAGGTTTGCTGGTGGATGGCTTGCAAATTACATTGCCAACACCACTAGTTACTTTGTGACTTATGGGCTTGAAGCAAGCATGGAATGTATATATTCTCAAGCTTACAAGGCAACAAAATGGCCACTCATGGTTCAAACCCTTCAACGTACCATCATCATTCTCATCTTAATATGTATATCCATTTCTCTTTTGTGGCTCAACTTCCAACCTATTTTAATATTATGTGGCTCGAGACTGACCATCTCATCCATCGCTACTATATATCTTGTGTCATCTCTCCCTAATTTCATTTTTCAAGCCCTTCTCAACCCTATAAAAATTTACCTCAAAACATAACATCGAGCTCTTCCTCTCATGCTGGGTCCAGCCTTTACCCTCACCCTTCACTACCCCATCAATTTTCTTGTCGTTCAATATGTCAACTATGGCCTTAAAGGCGCTGCCTTCACATCAACATTCATTGTTTTCCACCAGAAGTTCCTTTCCTAGTATAACACTCGAGTATTGCTGCCAAGAAGTGGCAAAGATCAAAATTAGGTTCATACTCATCAACATAGTAAGCATCCTGTCTTATATTCCGTGATGGTTATTTTGACCTTGGCTATACACAAAGTTAGCTGCAGTTTAAGGGTCACGGTTCAATATCGCCTTTGTTTGCACTGTTTTTGTATTACCAATTACACGTCCATCTACATGTTATTATATCGTAACTCACGTGTTATCTTTTGTTTGTGCAAATGTTAGATGTGCAATGCAGTATTGGTATTAGTAGGCCCTCCTTGACCAAGGACAGAGGTACTAAGGGCATATTTATTTTAATAGATATATGTTAATGGGTGGCTCCCCCAAAATAATTCTTAAATAGATATATGTAATTTTATTTTCCTGGACATGGGCAAACGTAAAATATACTGAATCATTTTGGGTCTGAACATCGTCAAGAAATAAATTTTGATTGGGTTATTCTATTCACCTCAAATAATGAAACAGCTACTGTTGAGGTTAGTTTTATTTCTTTTCCTCTTATTCCCCCCTCTCACTCGAAGCTCAGCCTTTGTAACTCCGATGTTCAGTTTTTATCAACCGACCTTATTATAATGTCCTGTGCTCTTATTTTGTATTATACTAGTAGACTTTAGCCTTTATTTTTATTTGAGAGGTCTAAAGTGGATTGATTGTAATTATTGTCATTTTATAAACTTTTTAAGTTCAGATTACTTATTAAAATTTCTTTGCTTACAAGATGGATTCCAAATTGACTTTATTAATACTGGGCACTTGGATTTTATGAAGCTGGACTTGAAGTGGACTAAACCCAGGAATGAGAAGCTAGAGTCAAGATTGTAGTTGGGAATTTTGTGAAATGATATTGAAGGGCAAGGTGGTCTTTTATAGGAAATAATGGTATTTTTGTAAATTTTTCAAAGTTCTTCCCCCTTCCCATTCAACCAAAAGTTGCTTTTCTAGTGCAATGCTCAAATGTTCTTTCCATGAAGTGGTAGAGATCAAAATAAGGTTCATACCCATCACCAAGTAAGCATCCTCTCTTATATTTTGCTCTTAGTGATCATTACCTTGGCTATGCATGAAGTTAGCTGCAGTTTAAGGGTCACAGCTCAATATTTCCTTTCTTCGAACCATTTATGTATTATGAATTACATGTCCATCTACATATTGTTTATGTCGTAATTTATGTGTTATCTTTTATTTGTACAGATGTTAGATGAGCAATACAGTATTGGTAGTACTAGGCCTTCCTTGAGCTAGGACAAAGGCACTAGGGACATATTTATTTTTATAGATATATGTAAATGGATGGCTCTTATTTTGACTCTTTTGTTGTGTAGCATCATTCTTTGGCTTGTATGCTTTCATATGTGGAAGTAGGGATGATGGTTAAGTTGTTTGTGGTTGAGGCTATGGTGTTTTCGGTATACACTAGAATGGGTCAAAAAGTTAAAATTTTCATATGGGCTCTCTTTAGTTAAATGTTGCTTCTTGTTTTTTTTTCTTTTTTTGTATATGTATGCGAATCCTGAAAGTTTGTTTGCTGAAGGGTGACACTTCCTTGTGGATGGATGTTTGTGATGGCAAGATCAAACGATGAACGCTATATGGCATGGGTTATGAGGCAAGCTACATAGACTCAGCCTCAAGTGAATATGGTACCGGCATTCTCGTGAGTGTTAGAGAAGATGGAGATGCTGCAGAGAACCCTTAAACATCATTCACATGAGTTAACAACAACTAGATTGATGGTGCAAGAGATCCTGGCTCAGCTCACCCTTGGTCATTTTGCTTCTCCTGCTTCAACGGATTCGGTGGTGGTGCTGTTGCCCCTCCTGCTCCTTATACCTCTCCTGCTGTAGAAGCTCTAGGGGGAGATGGTGATGAGGACGAGGACAAAATGGATGGTCAAACCTTAGAACATCTTGTTTTTGATAGTTGTTTTATATAGCATTTATATTACTATTGTGCTGTGGGGTTTTGGTTTCAATATTTAAAAGCTCAAGATCGGACATTTCATTTGTTGCCCTAGAGGCTTTGGTATGAATCTTCAATTTTTCATTGGTGTTTATGTAAATCTCTATATCTTCATCTTGTATATTGTTCAAATTGTATACAGTTAATCAAGCTTGTCTTTGTTGCCTCCCGCACTAAGAGAGATTTCGTAAGTTGTAAATATAATGTCCTAAATCCACTTTATTTTTCTAGTCACGGGAATTTTGCTCTTTGCATGGCTTTGAAAGCTCAAACACTGTTGTTTCTACATTTAACCTAGTGGTGATCTTGAATTTTTTCTTTTGGGTTTTGTGAATTTGCTCTTCTTGTTTTGATTCTATATGGTTAAATGGGCTTTTATTTTCTGTTTTCTAAGAATGGTGGTGGATTGAGATGGTTCACTCCTACCCGGAATGAGAAAGGTCTAAAGTTCAAACTAATTTACTAAAATCTTTTATTCACAGAAAATTATATAATTCTATTTATAATTTTATTTATCTTTTGAAAGTATAATGTCAACTTAAAACGTACATTTTTACATGAATTTGTTCTCATATTGTCTTTTGCTAAAGCTTTTGATTGAAACACAGCATAATCTAACAAAATAAAGTCCAAAAATAAGTAAATCAACCTTAGAATAAATATGATAGTGGCAATATAATAATTTATTCTTTTTTTTTTATGTTGTTCCTGATTATATTCTTTTGAATAGTGTCTCTTATCTTCAGCTCTTTTTTTATTATTATTATTTATACATATTTTTTTGAGTATTGACTAACTCTCCATAACATTGCTATTCTAAGTTGTTTTTAAATTAAATTCAAGTCTCATTACTAAATTTAACTTGACCTATATCTTAAATAAATCAAATAAGTATGTCTTAATTATTTGTAAGTATAAAATGAAGATTTTAACCAGATAAAAAATATACAATTAAAATAAAATATATACATAACATAAAAAAAAAAAAAAAAAACACAATAGAATAATAAATAGATGATAATGCAATTAACCAAGGTGATAATCTAACCTCTTAAAGATTCTATCACCAACTTATAAATAGATTTCTAATATAGTTATGTCAATTAATTAGGTTAGCCCTAAACCTTGCTATTAACTTAGCTAATTGAATAATCCAATTAATCTCTCACTAAACTGGAATCTTTACAACTAACTTGGCTATTTTTATTGCATAATGGTACAAACTTTAAATAATCACAACCCAAACAAGAATCATGCACATAAAATTTCATAAATAATCAAATAAATACAATAGAGTACTTTCAAGAACCAAACCAAGAGTCTTTAAATCATCCTTAGTTGACAAGAAAGTTTTCAACACCACCATCTCCATGATGGCTGCCATGAGGAAGAAGGAGAAGCTCTAAAACCGAAAAACAAGTAAAAGAAAAGGTGAAGAATGTGGGGTGAAGGGACTGGACAAATCTTGATAAAAAAGGAGCGGAATTTTTGACTTCAAAGTGTCTCTTAACGGACGGAAAACTCAAGTTACAATAATATCTTTTATTATTTGGTAAATTCCAATTATACCCTTGAAGTTGAGTAAATTACGACTATATCATCACTCTATATGCGCTTGGTCATTTAGGTTTAGTTCTAAAAATAAAATTTCATGATAGGTAAAATGGACCCTTTAAATAAAAAAAATTAATATATAACATAATTAATTTTAATTATACTTTAATGACATTAATATTAGTTAAATCATCAATTAAGTACAAATTTAGAACATAAAAATTAAGAATAAGAATTTAAAGATAAATACTAAAATTTATTTATCAAATACAAGGCCAAACATTGTTGAAAAAATGGAGAGGAAAGATAAATGATTTTTGAAATATTTGATTCTATATAAAATAAATATGAAAGAAAAATTTGGGACAAAATCTTCTAAATCAAAATTTAACATAATAATGGTGCAAGTTAAATTATTTAATTTTCTTTTCACTGATTTCAACACAATGACATAGGATTTGCAAAATAGTTCAACTTGCACCTTATAATTTGAACTTTAATTAAATATATTCAAATTTTTTTTCTAAAACATTCAAATTTAATTAACTAGTGATGAGAAAATAGCGTATTTCTCATTTTCAACATTTTCACTCTAAAACTTTCTCTTTCTAAATTATTATTCAATCTTTATTACTACCTTTCTCTTCTATACTGTGGATGAAAAAATAAATAAAAATAAATAAATAAGGGTTGGTAGTAATGTATGAGACACAACACAACAGATGGCTTCCCATAGTCACAGTCAGTTTCTTTACTCAAATCCTAATCAACTTGCTGCATTTCACCTCTCATTTTTCTGCATCCCATTTGGATTAATCTCTCTTCGGGTTCTAACCACAGAGATTTACAGTTGATCTTCAAATTCTAAATTTTTTGTCTGTGTCAATTTCAATGTCAGCTTTTCAATGTCAATTTCATTTTCTTTAACGGGTCTCTATACTATCTGCTTTGATCAAAATGAATTAGAGATCCAGACCATTCTTAACAGAGGTTACTTTAGAGATAGTGATTAAAGATTTCAAGGAGTATTTTAGCATTAGCATGAGTCTGTTTTATTTTAAAAACTCGTGCTTCAAATCCCTGCTTTCTGCTGACGTTTGCCACTGCTAATTTGAGGTACTGTTGAACTAGGAAAACAGCATATATTTTGTCTGCTAATATTTACTAACTAATATGATTGAAATTTTGGTGGAAAGGACGATCGTCTGAAGACTTCCTCTTCATTTAGAGATTTGTACTTCATATCCTAAGTTTTTTGCAAGGATTAAATTTAAAAACTCAGAATATAATAATAATAACAACAATTTGCTATGATACGCTTAATTTCCTGCTGAGAATGCATACAAATACTATTTTATTTGTCAATTTTTTTTTTCAATGAACATCAATCTTTTTTTTTTTGTTTGGTTAAATGTTAATTAGCAACTAAGGTCGAATGTGGTACAATGTTTATATTCACAGCCGAAAAACACTATTCCTGTGTCTAGTGTGTAAATTAGAGAAGCATGAACCAAAAGTGAATAAATATCTTTCAAATTTGCCAACAAAGTTGATTTAGTTGATAAAAATTAAAACTTATCTCACAGAAACACAAGTTTAAGTCCCACTATTGACGTGAAAATCTTTGTAATTTTTAACTCACCTAAACTTTATCCAACTATCTTTCAATTATATAAAACAATATCTTTTACTTCTTGAAGCACAAAATGGTGTTTGCAATGCTACCTTAACCACCAATTTAGTACCCAAACCAACATACCAATTGGGTTTTTATCATTGAAAATAATACTTCTACATGTATTTCGACGTCTAATTCCCACTCTGTATAATACTATGATACGGAGAACTGCAGTCTCAGAATTTCAGATGTCCAGCCCTAGGGAAGGAGCCCACTAACTACACAGCGGAGAAGGTGCACAGGATGGAGCTGTTAACTATACAATGGTAGAAAGAGTATATTTGGAGGAAAACATCTCTAGATTTTAAATGGTTTTCTCATTACTTCATTTATTTGGAAACTTACACAATTATAGTGAATTATAACTTCTTTAGAAAAACTCATTAACTTATTAGTGCATGAACTCCACGTACTTACCCTGGTTTAGGAAATAGCACTTTATTCTAATGTGGTTGCTTTGAACAATTTTATGAGATTTTTTGATAGGTTTTCTTCTTTTCGTGACAAAGCATATTGGAAAATAAAACATTTTATTTTCTTTTTAATGTAAAATAGAGGCATACAATTATAATGGATAGGGCTTTTCAAGCAATATTTTAAGAATCAATTTTGAAACTTGCCGACTTTTAATTCTAGACTATTGAAGCATTTTTCGGTGATTTTATAATTACTTAAAGTAATAAATTAATTAAAAACATATTCTTCTAAGTAGACAATTTACTGGCCATTAGACGTGTTTGGATAATTTAATTAATTATAATATTTGCTCAATGCATGACAAATATCAAACTAAAACTCAATTTTAGCTAATACTTAATTTGTTGACTTGCTTTAGACACACTCACTTTCTTGAAAAACCAGTTAATTAAGCAAAGATTCTTATTAGACCCTTTCTCTCTTACAGCCAAAAATTGGCAGAAGGTGATATTAGAAGGAACCGAAATACGTAGTGAGTCTCTAAAAGAAGTGAGAGATTGATTATCTATAACCTTATTTGCTCAATTAGTTTTTTTAAGGGATTAACTTAATTGAGAAGGTATTTAATAGGGCTTATCATATGCTCTTGTAGAATAGGATAAAAAATTGTTACAAAAATGATGTCAGAACTATTATTATTGTTTTCTCATTTACTTTTTGTGAAAGTCATTCGGCCTGTGTCCTGAATTTTTTCCTTGTGGCTTATAGTTATTGGGTTTCTCTTTATACTGTTTCAACTTGTGTAACAAATGTTGTGGGTTGATGGTTCAGATCTGAGATCTACACTTGATATCTTTGACATTTAAATTCCTTAGGTTTTCATTTGTTGAATTCATTTCCTTTAAAGGGTTAACAATCCTTTCTGCGGTGCTCAAACTGAATTGCCAACTTATGAAGTTTATGTTAGATATGGTGACCAATGAATTCAAGGTGTTTTATTTCTTAAGAACTCCAATTGTTCTTCGTATCCATGTTTGTCTACTGATGCTCCACTACTTAATTTAAGTGTGGTTAGGCTAAAATGTGGTAGAATATTTATATTTATAGTTAGATAGTACTATTCATGTGTCTTGTATATAATTAGAAAAAGAATGAACCAAAAAGGATAAAAATCTCCAATCTATAAAATCATTTTTCTTCATGAAGTACCGAGTGGTGGTTGTAGTGTTACCTGAACATACCACTTGAGTTATGATTGTTGCATGTTATTAACTGTAATTGAGATTTAGCGAAATTTAACACAATGTAAAAGGGTATGGTATGCGAATTCGGAAGGGAGAAAGTATATCATATAAATATCATGTACTAAAACCTTATTTTATTTTGGGGCGACAACCCCTATTCAATACAACGCAGTTCTGCCCCTAAATCAACATTGTTTGAACTTCAGATTTCAGCCCTAGGGGAGGAAGCTGCCGTCTACAGTGTGGAGTTGGCGGACAGAACAGAGAACAATGAGAGTTGTAAAATCACAGTGCCTATCACATTGCAGCATTTTCACAGAATCTGCATCCCATCCATCCGGACAAAAGGAGAAGACAATGGTAAAATTATAGTGCTTTTGACGCCAAAGTTGAAGTATTGAACGACAAGTAAGGTTGACAGGATTGGGAAGAGCAAGGGTAAAGGCTGCACCTAGCATGAAAGGAAGAGTTACATGTTGGGTTTTAACATAAATTTTTGTAGGGCTGACGAGGGCTTGTATCAAACATGATTATGGTTAGTTGAAGCTAGAAATGTAGTAGTGATGGATGAGATAATTGCCACTACATATCTGGCTTCATCTATCTCTAATCTCACTTAAAAGCCCTTGTCAACCCTATAAAAATTTACCTTAGAACCCAACATTAACTCTTCCTCTCATGTTGGATCCAGCCTTTTCTCTTGCCCTTTGCTATGCCGTTATCATTCTCATTGTTCAATATTTCAACTTTTGCCTCAAAGGTGTTGCCTTTGCATCCGCCTTCACTGGTTTCAACCAAAAGTTCCTTTGCTAGTGCAATACTCTAATGTTCTTGCCAAGAAGTGGCAAAGATCAAAATGAGGTTCATACTCATCAATATGCTAAGCATCCTGTCTTATTTTTTGCTATTAGTTATCATCACCTAGATAGCAATTAACTCTACAAGAAAACAGTGTCAATGGCATTTACTAGCTAACTTATGTATTATCTTTTACATCACGGTTGTTAGATGCGCAATGAAGTATTGGTACTATAGTAGGCCGTTCTTGAGAAAGGACAAAGGCACTAGCAGATCTTAGAAGGGGCAAGAAGGGGCGCATTTGTTTTATAGGTATATGTAAATGTAAAATATATGTAATTTTATATCGTAAAATATACAGCATTATTTTGGGCCAGATCATCTTTCAAGAGATAGATTTTAATTGGCTTAATCTATTTTCCTCAAATAAAGAAACGGCTACCGTTGAGGTTAGTTTTATTTCTTCTCCTCTCATTCCCCTCTCTCACTAGAAGCTCACTATAACTTTGTTGTTGCTCTTTTGTGTTCAAATCACTTGAGCATAAACATCAACATGTTGCCGTCTCTCTCTCAAGTTCCAATGAGCATTTTCTCCTTGATTTGCTCTTCTTTTCACATTTTTGTTGCATTGCACCATTCTCTTCTTGTCTTATGTTTTTATATGTAGGTGTAGGGATGATGGTTAAGCTATTTGTGGTTGAGGCTATGGTGTTTATAGTCTCTAGAACAAACAAGGAAGGGTATTTGGAATGGGATAAGAAGATACATAAACTCAGCCCCAAGCTTCCCAGATAACCGCATTCTAACAAGTGTTAGAGCAGATGGAGATGCTACAAAGAACCGTTGTAGAACAAGCACATGAGTTACCAACAACTATTGATGGTGCGAGATCCTGGCCCAAGCTCACACTTGGTCATTTTGCTTCTCCTGCTGTCACTGCTCTAGAGGGAGATGAGGATGCCGAGAAGGATGACATGATGCTGAAGAACCTTATAATCTCTTGTATGTATTTGATAGGTGTTTAGTTAACATTTATATTACTATTGTACTGTGGGGTTTTGTTTCAATATTTGAAAGATCAAAACTTGACCTTTCATTGGTTACCCTAGCGGGTTTTGTATGAATCTTCAATTTCTACATATCTTGTATACAGTCAATTCATCAGCTTGTTTTTGCTGTCTGTCCTGTAAGAGAGATTGTAGGTTGTAAACACAATGGTCTGAGTCCACTGGATTTTTCTGCTCTCAACCTAGTGGTGTATTTGAGTTTTTCCTTGCGGGTTTTGGTAATCTGTCTTTCTTGTGCTAATTCTATATGATTAAATGGGCTTTTATTTATTGTTTACTCTCTAAGAAAGGTGATAGGTACATGGTTCACTCCTACCCAAAATGAGAGAGATATAATGTTCAAATTAAAATCTTATATTCATGGAAAAATGAATAATTTTATTTATAATTTTATTTCATCTCTGAAAGAATAATATCAATTTAGAACATGTTTTCCATTTGTTTGCGTTCATATTGTTATTCACTAAAGTCTTTGAATAAAACACAACATAATCTAATAAAATAAAATCGAGAGATTAAAAAATCATCCTTTATGATAGTCACAATATAATAATGTATCTGTTTTTTTTTTTTTTGATATTCTTTTTGACGGTGTCTCTAATATTCTTAACCTCACTTGTTATTTTACTTTTTATTTTTACACTATATTTTTTGAAAAATTCGGGACGGAGAATGATTAATGGGTTTTGAAATGTTTGGTCCTATATAAAAATAGAAAGAAATATTTGCAATGGTTACGTTTTCTTTTTTTCCTTGTTTTACTGCATTCTAATTCAACTTGCACCTTATATATTTAATTTTAATTATATATTCTAAAACATTTTTTCTAGAACATTCAGATTCAGTTAACCAGTAATAAAAAAGCAACGTATTTTTCTTTGTCAACACTCTCACTTAATTGTAAAACACAACGTATTACTAAGAGCGGAGAAAACAAGAAACAAACAGACGTGGTAGAGACGCATGTACCACCACACAACACATATATAGCATCCCTTCCTTCTTTTCTCGAACCCTAATCACTTTGGCCATTGCCTTCGCCGCTTATTCATTTCTCTTGAGCTCCTTATGGACTCTCTCACTCGTCCTGCTCAGGTAAACACAAAAGCCTTTGTCTAGTCGATTTTTCTGGTCATGGGTTCATAGGGATATTTCTTTGATGCTTTCAAATCTCTAGATCTGTGTTTTATGCTATTACCCTAAATCTGTGTTTTATGCTTTCAAAAGCTCTAGATCTGTGTTTTATTCTTTCAAAACTCTATATCTGTGTCTATGCTTTATGCTTTCAAAGCTCCAGATGTGTCTTGAATTTTTGCCTTGTGGCTTATGATTAATTGGATTTCACTTTATACCACTTCTTCCTGTATAAGAAAGGTTGTAGGTTAATCGGGTTCCCATCGATATAAGATCTATATCGTTGAGATCTAAATTCTTCAGCTTTTCATTTCTTGAATTCATTTTCATTATTAAATACTATTCATGTGTCTTGTATAAATTAGAAAAAGCATGAGCCAAAGGAATAAAAATCTCAAATCTATAAAATCCTTTATTTTCTTCTTGAAGTACTAAGTAGTTGTTGTAGTGTTACCTCAACATATCACTTGGATTATGGTTGCTGCATGTCGTTAACTGTAATTGAGTTTTAGTGGTCGAACCAGGAAAATCAGTTTGCAAGGGAAATCTAACACAATGTAAAATGGTTTATAGTACGTGAATTCAGAGGGAGAAAATATATCATATAAATAGTATATACTAAATCTGTTTTCCTGTGGGGTGACAGCCCCTATTTACCACAACGCAGTTCTGCCCCCTAAATCTACATTGTTTGAACTTCAGATGTCAAGCCCTAGGGAAGGGAAAGCTGCAGCCTCAGACGGAAAAGAGAACATCGAGTCAATGGTAGAATTGCAGTGCCTATCACACTGTAGCACTTTCACACAATCTGCACCCCACCCAACAGGACAGAAGGAGTAGACAGTAGTAAAATTACAATGCCTTTGACGTCAAATTTGAAGTATTGAACGACAAGAATGTTGATGAGGTTGTGAAGGGCGAGTGTATAGGCTGCACCTAGCATAAGAGGAAGAGTTACATGTTGGTTTCTAAAGTAAATTTTATAGGTTTATAAGGCCTTGTAAGATAAGACTAGGGAGAGATGAAGTGTGATATATAGTGGCGGCGAATGAGTTGATTGGTTTACGGCCCCATAACATTAAAATGGAATGAAAGTTGAGCCACAAAAGAGAAATGAGTATATAAGTTAAGATGAAAATTATGATGGTGCATTGCAGGGTTTGAGCCATGAGTAACCGTTGCTTTGCACTGCAAGCTTGGGAAGAGATACACATGCTGCAAGCCCAAAAAATCAGAGTAGCCAGTGATGTTGGCGATGCAAATTGCAATGCATCTACCAACTAATGCTTTTTTTGACGATTGTAAGAGAGAACTAAAATGGACAGTGATTCTCATTTTGACCAAGACCATCACTCTATCCTTTAGAGGTTGGTTGATTAGTACTTTACAAGCCCTGGTCAGATTATACAACCAACCTCAGAAGGATAGAGTCAATAGCTTGGTCATTTTGAAAATCATTGTTAAACACTTTTTAGTGTTTATCTGTATACTCTTATACTTACTTTTAGCATTTCTAACTTTCATTTAATTGTTCAATTAGCATCTATTTTTATCATTGAGGTTTAATTGGAATTGATTATATTTCATATTAATTTTCCCACTTTAAGGTCCAATTTTACTTGTTATAGATTTTTAATTTCAGGAATGGACCTCAGGAGGCCTCGAGATTTATGTCCAAGCTTAGGATTTGAGCAATGATTTTCATTAATTTATGAAGCAAGGGCACAAGGATAATTTCCAATTCAAAGAGGAAAAAAAAGGCTTTTGACAATATAAGGAGTGGCATTTTTATAATTATTGTAATTAGGGCTTCATTAATGGCAAACTTGTAATTATTGCCATAGGGGGACATATGCAAATTCGGCCAGCCCCCTTCCCAGCCGCAATACACCTCTCTTTCACATTTTCCTTCACTTTTCTCCCTCTCCCATGGCTTCCTCCATGAAAATGGAAGGCTAGGCGCATCTGTGGTCAATCTGGGATAGCTGGAAGACTGTCGGTTTGATTCTTGAGACCTGTATTGTGTTTATTTTGAATTTAATGATAGATATGTTTCTCTACTCTTCATTTCCTTCTCTGTGATTGTGTATGGTGATTATTATGCATGATTACTGGATGGGTTTGTGGGATTTCTAGGCCTGATCACCCTAGGAGTGATTTCCATGGAGTAGAACTTGATTTGGTTGGATAGAAATTCGGAATTTAAGTCTTGGATGTTCTAATCCTTTGCTGCGATGTTAGTTGAGGTTAGATTTGGTTCCAATGACCATAATCTATGCGATTGTGTAGTAGGAATTGCCAAGCTAGGTGCAGGGATACCGGCTTAGTAAGGGTTCAACCAAATGAATTAATTAGGTAGGTTAATCTTGAGATTTTGGGGTTAATCTAGTTAATTAGCATAATTAGAATTAAATTTATCTTTAGGTTGAGGATAGAATCACCATTGTCTGATAGTTCCCCAGGTTGATTACATTTCCATCATCTGTTCATTTCGATTTTATTGTTTAGTGCATTTATTCACTGTTGAATTGCTAAACCCCCCCCCCTTTCGCCTAATTAACTGAAACATGTACTAATGGTTCTCTGAGAATACGACCTTGGTTTGAAACTCGAACTTGGTATTTTTAATTTGACCGCAACCTGTAGTAGCGATGCTATAGGGCGCGCGTCAATCATTATCAATTTTAATTGTCTTCTCTAATTGTTAAAAGAAACATTAGTAGGTGGATGCCTTGCAATTGGCATCACCAACATCTCTAGCTACTTTGTGAGTTTTAGGCTTGCAGCAGGCATGGAAAGTATCTCTTCCCAATCCTATAGGGCAACACAACGGTCACTCATGGCTCAAACCCTCAAAAGCACCATCATCATTCTCGTCTTTACTTGCATACCCATTTCCCTTTTGTGACTCAACTTCCAAGCCATTTTAATATTATGTGGCCAGAAACCAACCATCTCATCCATCACCACTACATATCTCGCTTCATCTCACCCTAATCACACTTTACAAGCCTTGTCAAACCTATAGAAGTTTACCTCAAAACACGACATGTAACTCTTCCTCTTATGTTGGGTCCAACCTTCCTTCACTTCCCGTCAACTTTCTCATCGTTCAATATTTCAACTTGTGCCCTCAAAGGTGTTACTTTTGCATCTGCTTCACAATTTCAACCAGAAGTTGCTTTGCTTATGCAATGCTCTAATGTTCTTGGCAAAAAGTGGTAGAGATCAAAATTAGGTTCGTACTCATCAATATACTGAGAATTCTGTCTTTTTCTCTCTCTTTTTTTTTTTTTTTTTTGTTCTTAGTGATGATCATCACCTAGATAATCTAGCAATTAACACTAGAAGAAAACAGCATCAATGACATTTATTACCGATGGTTACTTTAACCCTCGCTAAGCACAAAGTTAGTAGGGGTATAAGGGTTAAAATTTATGTATTGCTAATTACACGTCCATCTACATATTGAATGACAGAGAACTATGACCATTACAAAATGAAGAGAACTAAAACTGATAGTGATTCACACTCTAATAGTCACCGACTCTATTCTACACAGGTTGGTTGATCAGTTCTCTTCAGCTTGTGAATGGTCATAGTTCTATCTTCATTGTAGCAAGCATGGAAGGTATATCTTTCCTAGCCTGCGAGACAACGCAAGGGTCACTAATGACTCAGACCGTCACGCACAACCATCGTTATCATCTTAACTTGCAAACCTGATGAGTGTATTTTGTATTGAGATTTTAGACTTCATTTCTTGATATTTTAAATATAATTCTATCATATTTGATCCTCGTTTAGGGTTTTATTTCTTATTTTGTAGAAGAAAGGATTTTGAAGACAAAGTGTGAGAAGAGTGCTCATTTAGAAAGATTGAGAAGTTTGAAGTAAGGACAAGAGTTATGAATGACAAGTTTTGGTGAGCTAAGTAAAGAAATTCAAGCTATGGCGTGAGATTTTCATGCTATGGTGTGATAAGGCAAAAGTTTAAAACACACGTTGCACAGTGCAATAATTTCATGCTACAGTATGGATGAAAGAAATAAATAAAATGAGAGCATATTTTCACGCTACAGCTTGAGAATTTCGGGCTATAGCATGGCAAACGTGAAAGAAAATATTTTATGCCTGTTTTGCGTAATTTTATTAGATTATGATTCCTATTCTTTGAGAATTTGTACCCTAACTATAAATAAACTTCTAAAAACTAAATTGTGATTTTTTTGGCACTTTGAGGAGGCAACGGAGGCTTCAATTGGAAATTTTCTTCTTCTTTTTTCCTTTTTGTTTATTATGTTTACTTTTAATTTCATAGAATCTTATTATTCTGGTATGGATTTCTAAATTCTTTAATATTATTATGTTTTCTCTTTCTTCTTTGGTGAAAGATGAATCCATTAACAAAACACAACGAACTTAAGAAGGTACAAACCTTCATACTATCTGTGATTCGTGTCTTATTAGAGTCCAATATTTAATGTGTGGTGCACATCGTAGGCCAGGTTTATATATATCTTGTACCACAACATTAATGGCTCATTTAGTATTTTATAATGGTGATCTATTCTATATTTTTCTTCGTAGAATCAACATACTTGTATTTGGTAGAAAGCAGATATGGAATAATCTTTTCATTCTTTTTTTTTTAAGGAAAGCTTTTTTAATCCAAGCATGATTTCCATGGAAGTGGGAATGTGTATTTCCACCATAAGAGATAGGATTTCTCATTTTCATGCTCTATAATCAACACTTTATTATTCTCAAATTATAATTCTCTTTACTTATGCTTTTGTTTTATTTTTATAATGGCATATATTATTGTGTTTTGATCCGACCATGATTTCATTTCATATTAGACTTATTTAAATTGTTTTATTTTATTGCTTTTAAATTTAGAGTGCTTTCTCTGTAACAAAAGAATATAATAATCGATAAATAAATTTTTTTCAACAACAATTAATCTGAAATATATTAGAACTCAACTTGCAACAATTAAATCAATACCTTGTTGATATATTTTGATTTACTTTCAAGGGTTTAAATATAGTATATGCCTTATAATTTTGGTTAGTTTTGAATATCCTTATGGATTATTTTCTTTAATGGGAGTCTTCGTACTTTCAAAATTTTTAAGTACATCATCATTACCATTCATTTTAACCATGTCAATTGAGTGATGATTGCACTGTGCCAACATGGTGCTTATGTGGAGAGATTTATGCCAAATCAGCTGCCATATAAGATCATCTCCTCTCCAAATTAAAGCAAACTTCCCAAATTAGGAAATTCTAATGAAATAGGCTAGGAGATCAACTTTCTGGAGAAAAGTCTTATTGACGATCTAATCCATTGTACATTGGATTTTCTGACCACCATAGACCAGGTTGAGCATCCTATTCAAAAGACTAAGATCTACATGATTCTAGTGCCCTTCATTAAAGATTTTGACCCTTCTTAACAGAGGTTATTAAAGATTTCAACGTGTATGCGCATCAGTATCAGTTTGTCTTGTCTCCATAACTTCGAATTTGCAGTGTTTTCTCTGTTTTCTTTTTCTTTTTTGTTGGTGAAGATAGATTGGCTTCCTTTTCTCATGAATAGGGTTTTACAAAGGAAAGTTTTATTAACTAGCTTCAGAAAAAAAAAATTAAAAAAAGTAGATTTTTGGGTTTATAGATTACTGTGTAGGGATATTTTAAAATTTTTAAGTTTACTAAGAATAAATGCCTCAAAAAAGAGTACTTATTATGGGATAAAAGATTCTACTACTTTTAATACACTTCAAGTTTTAGTCTTCTTGATCATGATATTCTAATTTTTTTTAGGGATCGAAATCCTTATTAGTTTATAAAGGGAGTGTAAGACAAACAATCTTAATAGAAATACCATCATAGATAACTTGTAAAGCAATGATCTTAAATACACGTAAACTGCTATATTTGCTTTTACTCGATTTTTCTATGTTATATTATTAGACACACTCACTCACTTTGATAAACTAACTAATTAAACAGAGATTCTTATTAAACCCTCTCTCTCTTTATTTTTTCACTGACTTTCTTAAACCTTAAACTCAAAAATTGGCGGGAGGTGATCTTAAAAGGAACTAAAGTACATAATTACTCTCTAATAAAAGAGAAAGCTGCTAGAAAAGAGGAGTTTAACTGCGGACTGAAGTAGAATATATTATTAATAAGGAGGAAAGAGAGTTCAATAAGAGTGGAAAAAAAATTTATTGTCTCACTTAATATTTCATTCATGTCTTATTGATTTTGATTAATCTTAAAATTATGATTGTCCATTCAAAACCTAATAAGGTAGAAAATAAAATAACAAATTTATCTTAGAAAAGTGTTAATTCTCTATAACAAATTCGCATTATTAGATTATTTATAAGGGATTGGGTTAGTTGAGAAGGTATTTAATAGGACATACTCTATGCACATAGTGAATCGAATAGAAAGTCGTACATAAAAATGATATTCAACTATTATTATCGTTTTCACAATTCTTTTTATATTTTGGGGTTAAAGTCATGTGGCATAGAGGATGACCGAGTCATGTACCAATAGCATATATCACAATATGTACAAAACACAAGTATGCACAAAAACATGCTAAATTCATGTTCAGATGTCCAAAATATGTACAAGGTCTATGAAAGTAACAAATAATGTGCACATTCCCCGGCAACGGCGCCAAAATTTTGATGAGAATGTCACTATCTCATAAAATAAATCAAAGACCCATTATTTTTAGTGCAATATAGGGTTGCCCGAGTCATCTCCCAAGAAATGTGTCATCCATTTATCACTTCATAAGCCAATAAAATTGGGAGGTTGTATAAGTGTTGTATGAATTAAATGAGTATAAAAGTGAGATTATTTACTGTGAGAAAGTGTAACCGAACTATACTTCTTTCCTAGATTGGTTTTTTATCATAGACCATTAATGGTGATACGAATTAATGAGTTGCCACTTGATTCTAGTTATAACAGAAATCTCCAATTACAACTAGTATTCCTATTGAATTATCATCCAACATATGGATTGGCACACGCATCATACATTTCCAACAATCGCATAGAACATACAAGCTGTCCAATCTTAAAGTCCCAATATCAACTGGCACATTCATGTATATTCATAATAGAGTTAAGAAATATCATTCTAAACATCTAACTCATGCATTGAATCCAAACATCAACCAAAAATCTCCAATAATCAAAAGGAACTCAAGGCAAAAGCATGAATAACACAAATCTCATTAAATTCGGAATAATGAGTTACAAGGTCTCAAAACCTCACCAATCCATTCCAAAATGTATAGTTCAGTTACAGAGAAGCCTACCCCTCCATGAAAACCGACTCCAAGCTCCAAAATGTGAAGAAAATTCGTGCCCTGGCAGAGCTTGGTGAGGCTGGCCTTCCTTTGCGTTTTTTACCCCTAGAAAATCTACTTTCCCTCTCAATTTTCGGCTACAAAAACGTTCGTCCCGCTCCTCTTATGTTTCTCACTTATTTACAAGTTTACCATCGCCTGGGAATATTCCATAGTCATCAGCTTCACTTAGTACTTAGTTTCCCGTCCAGAATCTGAAGCTGAACTTCCAAGGCTCGGGGCGTCATCAAAAAGACTTCAATTGAGAAAATGGTCCATAAAAGTTGTAGCCCTTTGTCCTAGCTTTCCAATGAAATTGGAATCACTTAATTTTGGGTTATTTTTCTCATGTTATGGTCTGATAAGTGCTGCAAGGTTAGATTTCCAGAACAAACTTCCTGCCTTGACTTTGCAAGCATAATTCTCCCATTAGACTTGAGAACTGGGTTTCTTCCTTCCAGCAAATTTATAGATATCCTTCTTAATTTGACAGTAAATCCCAAAGATATATTGAACTAAAATGCCAAAATAATACAACAATCAAGTTTCAAGGGTCATTGATATGTCTTCTAGCCTCCCTAGGTTGATTACAAAGCTTCTAGCCCTCCACGGAGGTGATGGCAGCCATGGGAGATGAAGGAAGAGCTCCTAAACCCTAGAGAGAAGGGGGAGCCCTAAAAATGGGAGGGAGAGTTAGAGAGAAAGCTGAAAATTGAGACTATAAGGGGGAAAGTTATTTTTATACCCAATTACAAAAGTGCCCTTCACTAATGTTGCCAAATATCAAGCTTGCCGGTGGAGTTGGTTGATAACTATACCACACTTCATAACTTCATGAATTTGTATTCGTCTCCAATTAATCCCAAGTATAGAAGTTTACCCAATTAGCATTGAGGTTGGTCCGGTCCAATCTTAAAAGTAAAAGTTCCATAACAAGTAAATTTGACCTTTATGTAATATGAAAATCAATTAATTCCAATTGGACCTCACTGAAGTAAATATTGGTTAATTCATAAATTAAGCACAAAATTGAGACATAAGAATTAAGAATAAAAGACTAAAGATAAACAATAAAAAGTGTTTATCAAATCTGCTACATTTATCTTTTGCACGTCCTGGCCAAGTTAGAATTTTTCATTGAAAATCAAGAGACCAATAGTTAGGAAAAACACATAAACCTACTTACTAAAATCTACTTTCCAATGACTTCTCAAGAACAAGACAATGTGCAACAAAGAGGACAATCAAAAGCACAAGAAAACAACCAATTATGTTGATACTTCTTTATATCCCAAATTAACAATCAATGCAATGTCAAATGAAAGTACATATCAAGAATGATAGGCCTCACAAGATAAATTCACTCAAGCTCTCAAGACTTTAAAATAGACAAGTGTTTATAAGGATCTTGGCGGGGTTGCTGGTACTATGGCTTGCTAAGAAATACACATGTTGCTCCTATTGGCTCAAATGCAGCAAGATCATTCTACATAGTCGGGCAAGCATCCGTAGTGTTAGACATGAAAGCATAAATGCCACAAACTTTGATAGGTGGTTGCTGGATGGAAGTTTAGTGCTAGGTCACTGATATACCACATTTTTATATATATATTTAGCACTTACACATAGCTATTGCACACTCTTTTTGGCCTAATTTGATAACTTAGATAATGTTTATGAGTTAGGCATCCTTTTAAAGAATTAATATTTTTTGCAACTCTATTCTAATTTGACCATGGTTCAGTATTTCTAGCATATATTGAGTTGTAGATTTCTAAAAATTATGATTCTTAATTCGTAGGAAAGCTAAGAAGGATATCTACAACTTTGCTGAAAAGGCCGACACCCAGTTCTCAAATCTAAGGGGAGAATTATGCTTGCAAAATCAAAGCAGGAAGTCTGTTTTGGAAATCTGACCTTGCGGCACTTATCAGACCATAACTTGAGAAAAACAACCCATAATTGAGTGATTCTAGTTTCATTGGAAAGATAAGACAAAGGGCTACAATTTTGTGAAGACGAATTTCTCAATTGAAGTTGCCCGAGCCTTGGAAGTTCAGATTCGGATTTTGGACGGGAAAAAGTACCAAGTGAAGCTGATGACTAGGGAATATTCTCTGGAATATTCCAAAGCGGTGGCAAAGTTGTAAATAAGCCAGAGTAAAACAGATTTTGCAAAACAGAAATGCAAAGGTCAGCTAGCCCTCACCCAGCTCTGCCAGGGCACCATTTTCTTCACAATTTGGAGCTTGGAATCGGTTTTCATGGAGGGGTAGGCTTCTTTGTAACTGAACTATACATTTTGGAATGGATTGGTAAGGTTTTGAGACCTTGTAACTCACTATTCCGAATTTAATGGGATTTGTGTTATTCATGCTTTTGCCTTGAGTTCCTTCTGTTTATTGGAGATTTCTAGTTGATGTTTGGATTCAATGCATGAGTTAGATGTTTAGAATGATATTTCTTAACTCTATTATGAATATACATGAATATGCTAGTTGATATTGGGACTTTAAGATTGGATAGTTTGTATGTTCTATGCGATTGCTAGAAATGTATGATGCTTGTGCCAATCCATATGTTGGATGATAATTCAATAGGAATACTAGTTGTAATTGGAGATTTCTGTTATAACTAGAATCAAGTGGCAACTCATTAATTCGTATCACCATTAATAGTCTATGATTAACCAAAACAATCTAGGAAAGAAGTATAGTTCGGTTACGCTTTCTCACAGTAAGTAATCTCACTTTTATACTCATTTAATTCATAGAAACACTTATACAACCCCCCCCCCAATTTTATTGGTTTAAGAAGTGATAAATAGATGACACATTCTTTGGGAGATGACTCGGGCGACCCTATATTGCATTAAAAATAGGGGGTGTTCTATTAATTTTATAAGATAGCGACGTTCTCATCAAAATTTTGGCGCCGTTGCCAGGGAATGTGCGCATTATTTGTTGCTTTCATAGACTTTGTACATATTTTGGACATTTGAACATGAATTTAGCATGTTTTTGTGCATACTTGTTGTGTTTTGTACATATTGTGATATATGCTATTGGTACATGACTCGGTCATCCTCTGTGCCTAACCTTTTTGCATTGGATCCTGAGATTGAACGAACTTTTAGGCTTAGGAGAAGGCATTGTCATAGTGTTAATAGCATCCCTGTAACTATTGGTAGTAATAGTCTTGGTGGTTCAATTTACATTGATATTAGTCTACCCACTGTTAACATTCCTATTGATAATCTTGTTGACTTCCCTGTTAATAATAATTTGAATATGGATGCTAATAAAGCTGAGAGAACTTTAAAAGAACTTATTGCACCTGATGTTACTTATCAGCCATCGTGTATTCAATATCCTGCACTTAATGCTGATTTTTAACTTAAATCTAGATTGATATACTTTCTTCCAAGATTTCATGGTCTTACAGGTGAAAATTCTCATAGACATCTTCAGGAATTTCATGTCGTTTGTTCCACCATGAAGCCATAGGGGATTTTTTAATAGCATATCAAACTCAGGGCTTTTCTATTCTCTCTTGATGGTGTGGCAAAGAATTGGCTCTATTATTTACCTACAGGACCCATCACTTGCTAGAATGATATGAAGCGATTTTTTTTTTGAAAAATTCTTTCCTACATCTAGAGCCGCAGCAATCAGAAAAGACATTTGTTGCATCAGACAACTGACAAGGGAAACATTATATGAGTACTGGGAGAGATTCAAGTTGTGTGCTAGTTGTCCTCACCATTAGATCTCTGACTAACTTCTCATCTAGTATTTCTATGAGGGCCTCATTCCTGTGGATCGGGGTATGATTGATGTTGCTAGTGGAGGGGCCTTAGTTGACAAGACTCCAGCAGCTGCTAGAGAATTGATTGCAAACATGGCTATTAATTCCCCAACAATTTGGGACTAGAGGTGCACTTACTCATCCTGTTAATGAGATGCAAAGTTCAAGCAGTTATCAATCTATGCATAATCGGCTAAATGAGCTTACATTTCTAGTTCGTTAATTAGCAGCGACCTAGCACCAAACATCTATCCAGTAGCCACCTATCAGAGCTTGTGGAATTTGTACTTCTATATCTCATGCCACCGATGCTTACCTTACTATGCAAGAAGATAATGCTGCCTTTTAACCAGTAGCAGCAGTTGGTGCATTTCCTAATAAGCCACAATATCAGCAGCCCCGCCATGACCCATACAGCAACACATACAATCCGGGTTGGAGAGATCATCCGAACTTTAGATATGGTAATACACAACAGTAGCAGAATTATCAGAATTACCAAAGACCACCAAGGTTCCAAGCAGGGAATAGACCACCATTCCAACAACAGTCCAGGCTACAAGAATAGCAAGCCAGTACATCTAGCAATTCACCTTCTCTAGAAGATTTGGTCAAGCAATTGGCTACCAATAACATTTAGTTCTAGCAAAGCACCACAGCAACTATTCAGAATTTGGAAACTCAAATTGGGCAGTTAGCTTCCTCTATTAGCTAATTGCAATCTCAAGGTTCTAGATAGCTCCCTTCCTAAACAGTGCAAAATCCAAAGGGAAATGTGAGAGTCATTACTCTTAGAAGTGGAAAAATAACACATATGCCAGCTCCTACCACTCCCTCCATAGAGAGAAAAAATTTTGAGATGCATATCAATAATAGTGGTGGTGATCAACAAAAAAATAATGAGATAGTATAACAGCAGTAGAAAAATCATCCATCAGCAACCATTCCCTCCAATATCTAGTCAAGCAAGGAAGTCTGATGAGACAAAAAAAGAAATCTTGGAGACATTTAGTAGAGTGGAGGTGAATATTCCACTGCTAGAGGCAATAAGGCAAATTCCTACGCATGCAAAGTTTCTGAAAGAATTATGTACCCACAAGAGGAGACTAAAGGGCACAGAGAAAATTTCTACGAGGCGAAATGTTTCAGCTCTCATCCAGTCGTTACCTCCCAAGTGTAATGATCTAGGAACTTTTAGCATACCTTGCATAATTGGGAATCGAAAATTTGAAGATGTTATGCTAGATCTTAGGGCCTCAATTAATGTCATGCCTAAGGTAATATTCTAATCACTTGGCCTTGGCTCCTTGCAACCAATAGGAGTGGTGATCCAATTAGCAAATAAAAGTAATGCATTCCCTACTGGTGTGATTGAAGATGTGCTAGTGAGAGTAAATGAACTCATCTTCCCTGCTGACTTCCATGTTTTGGAGATGGAGGAAGAGACATCATCTAGCAAAACCCCAATAATTCTCAGGCGACCTTTCCTCAAAACAGCCAGAATAAAGATAGATGTGCATGCAGGGACACTCTCCATGGAATTCGGTGATAATATCGTGCAATTTAATATTTTTGATGCTATGAAGTATCCTGTTGAAAATCATTCTGTATTTTGCATTGATATTATTGATGAATTATGTGATGAGTTATATTATGAGCTGCATGATGAATTGTCATCTCAATTACCAGATTTTATGCTAGCAGATAACTCGATATGCCATGATTGTACCAATGATGTCTTGTGTTCTGCTTGTTCTGAAATTAATGCTTTTTTAGGACAAGATAGTTCTTCTATGCATTAAGCATTTGAGTTAGAAAATTCTGCTTGTGTTATTAATGCTTTTGGGGATGTGAAATTTTGCATGTTGGATGTACCACCATTATTGTTACCTTCCATAGTGCAGCAACCAAAGTTGGAGCTGAAACCTCTTCCAAAACACTTAAAATATGCGTATCTAGAAGGTGATTACCAACTGCTAGTGATAATAGCAAAGAACCTTCAACCAACATAAGAAAGTAGGTTATTGGAGATCTTGAGGCAGCATAGGAAGGCCATTAGATGGACACTTGCAGACATTCTTAGAATTAGCCCATCCACATGCATGCATAAAATCTTGCTGGAGGATGAATCCAAAGCTGTTAGACAACTGCAGAGAAGACTCAATCCTTTTATCTTAGATGTGGTGAAAATAGAAGTTACCAAACTTCTTCAATCAGGTATAATTTATCCTATTTCTGATAGTGAGTGGGTTAGTCCAGTGCAGGTGGTCCCAAAGAAGTCTAGAGTGACTATGGTGGCAAATGAAAACAATGAGCTTATTCCAACAAAAATCCAAAATAGCTTGAGGGTGTGCATTGATTATCGGAGATTGAATCAAGCACCCGAAAAGACCATTACCCCTTGCAATTCATTGATCAAATGCTTGAGAGGCTTGCAGGCAAGTCCCACTACTACTTTCTTGATGGGTATACAGGATATTTCCAGATCCACATAGCCCCGGAAGACCAAGAGAAGATAACTTTCACATGCCCCTTTGGCACATTTGCATACAGAAGAATGCCCTTTGGACTTTGCAATGCTCCAGGCACTTTCCAACGTTGTATGGTTAGTATCTTTTCTGAATTTATAGAAAATTGTATGGAAGTGTTTATGGATGATTTTACTATTTACGGGTGCTCTTTTGATGCATGTTTGGATAGTTTGTCTAGAGTTTTACATAGATGCATTGAGACTAACCTTGTTTTAAATTTTGAAAAATGTCACTTTATGGTATAACAAGGGATAGTCTTAGGGCATGTAGTCTCTAGCCAGGGATAGAGGTAGACATAGCCAAGATTACTGTGATTTCTTCTTTGCCTTACCCCACATGTGTGCAGGAAGTTCGTTCATTTCTTGGCCATGCAGGTTTCTACTGGGGCTTCATTAAAGACTTTAGCAATATTGCCCTTCCATTATCCAACTTGCTTCAAAAGGATGTGGATTTTGTCTTCTATCAAAAGTGTAAAAATGCATTTGACCATCTTAAGAGGGCTCTTACATCCGCACCTATCATTCAACCCCCAAATTGGAACCTCCCATTCGAGCTTATGTGTGATGCATCAAACCATGTTGTGGGAGCAGTTCTAGCTCAAAGGATGGAGAAGGCTCTGCATATCATCTACTATGCCTCAAGAACACTTGATGTTGCACAAGCTAACTACACCACAACAGAAAAAGAGCTTTTGGCAATTGTATTTGCTTTAGAAAAATTTAGATCTTATTTGCTTTGCTCTCATGTGGTGGTTTTTTCTGATCATGGAGCTCTAAAATTTTTATTGAAGAAACCTGAGGCTAAGCTAAGGCTAATTAGGTGGCTGCTACTTCTCCAAGAATTTGATTTGGAAATCAAGGGTAGGAGTGGAGTTGAAAATGTAGTGGCTGACCATTTAAGCAGACTGGAGAGAGCTTATGAGCCACTTCAAATACATGACTCCTTTCCGGATGAACAACTTTTGCAATAGCAAAGTGAGTACCCATGGTATGTGGATTTAGTGAATTATTTGGTTGCCCATGTTTTACCTTCACACCTCACGTGAGCACAAGTGAATAAATTGAAGAGTGAGGCTAAATACTACATTTGGGATAATCCTTATCTGTGGGGGTATTGTAGTGACCAATTGATTAGACGATGCATACCCAATGAGTTTCAATCGTGCTTTTCTTTTGTCATTCACATGCATGTGGAGGCCATTTTGGCCCCCAAAGAACTGTTAGGAAGGTATTAGATTCTGGATTATATTGGCCTACCCTTTTTCGTGATGCTTATGAATTTTGCAAATCTTGTGAGAGATGTCAAAGGGTAAGAAACATTAGCAAGAGAAATGAAATGCCTCAGCAACCTTTGTTGTTTTGTGAAGTTTTTTTATGTTTGAGGCATTGATTTTATAGGTCAATTTCTTGTTTCATTTGGCTTTGTTTACATTCTATTGGCTATTGATTATGTTTCAAAGTGGTTTGAGGCAATCCCCACCAGAACTGATGACTCTTGTAGTGGATTTTGTTAGATCACACATATTTTGCAGATTTGGCATTCCAAGAGCAATAATCAGTGATCAAGGATCCCACTTCTGTAATCGGAGCATGAAGTCATTGCTTAGCAAGCATGGGGTTGCTCACAAGACATCAATAGCCTACCACCCTCAAACAAATGGCTAAGCCAAAATATCCAATTGAGAGGTCAAGGGGATCCTAGAAAAAATAGTTAGACTGGATCGCAAGGATTGGAGCAAGCGGCTTGATGATGCTCTATGGGCTTATTGGACTGCCTACAAGACACCTATAAGGATGTCTCCTTCTAGGATTATATTTGGTAAGGCATGTCATTTACCCGTGGAATTAGAGCATCGGGCTTATTGGGCGGTCAAAGAGTGCAACATGAACATGAGGTTAGCTGGAATAGAAAGAAAATTGCAGTTACAAGAACTTGAAGAGATCTGTCTTGAAGCATATGAGAGCTCAAGAATCTAAAAAGAGAAAACCAAGGCATTTCACGATAAGTTTATTCTAAGAAAGGATTTCCAAGTGGGAGAGAAAGTCCTCCTCTACAATTCATGTCTTAAGTTGATGCCCGGTAAGTTGAGATCCCATTGGGAAGGTCCTTTCATTGTCGCTAACATTTTTTCTTATGGTGCAGTGGAAATTCAAGAGGTGACATCGGGACGGACCTTTAAAGTCAATGGGCATTGACTCAAGAAATTTTATGAGGGGACTCAAGACAACACTTTGGTAGAAGAGGTGGCATTAGGTGAAGCCACCTACTCACCTTAAGACCCAAGAGCCGGAGCAAATATGGAGGGAGTAGAACAATTGAAAGAGGCTACTTGCCCTTCATTAAGGAAGTTTCTTTCTTCAATAAAATGCTTTTAAACAAAAAAAAAAAATGCTGCACATACTGCACCTTTAAATTTTCTGCATACTTTTGGGTGATACTTTTGACCATATATGTATATATTCTAGCTACTTTTTGAGAGTTGTGATACTTTTGTAAAGAGAGGTTTTGAATCCACTTTGATTGCCATAACCCTTTTATATCTTGGATTAATTCCTTTGGTGAATCATTTTGCTTATGTGCATTAAGTTGGTAATCTTCAAACCCTTGTGAGCTTTGAGCCTAAGTGAGCATACCTTGGCACTATACTTGCTCATTCTTTCATGTGTGAATTTTCACTCTTGAACTTGTCACTCTAGAACTTGCATTCATTCTTTTTGAGACTACATTATAATATGCATGCATGAATATGATCTAGGCCATGTTTCTTTTCTTTAGCCAACTAGCCAATTTTGCCTTCCACCACTATTTCTTCCTCTTGAACCTCCTATTCGTCCTCAACAAATTTCAACCAAAGCCTCAATACTTTTCCCATGCATTTAGCGAGCTTGAGAGCATTGGTATGATTCTAGAGTTCTTGCCAATTCTTGCTTTGTCTGGGATGGCCAAATATAAAGTGTAGGGGGAGAGACATATGTTTATGTTCATTTCTACAAGTGTTGGTATGCTCTTGTATTCTTAGATGAAAAATTGTGATATTCCAACAAAAAAAAAAAAAATGATGAAGAAAAGAAAAAGGATATATATAGTGCAAAAAGACTTGGGGTTAAATTTTTGTTTGGAGGAAGTCAAAATAGAAAGAGAGTTTTGCATGGTATTTGGCATTGATTGGGTTTAAAATTTTGCAATTACATGCTTGAACTCAATTCTCATAACCTAATGCTCTCTTGCTCTTTTGAATTTTTACCTTGTTCCATCTATTTGATCCCTCCTTCTTCCCTTAGCCCTATTACAACCTTGAGCAAGTCCTTTTGATTTATGTATGCATATGTTTTGAGTAGTGGAGATTAGAATTCTTGCAAGCCTATGGTAGTACAATTCTCTTGAGTGGATTTGAGCGAAACACCTACTAACACAAACACTTGAAGAGTGGAGTGCCTTAATTACCTTGTGAGGTGGTTATCACTCTTGATGCATCTTTTTAATTTGAGTCACCTTCTCAATTAATCCAGGATATGCAAAAAGAAGCTTTGGCATGATTGATTGGATTCTTTTGAATTTACTTCTTCAAGATCTTGTTGCAAACTCTATTTCAGATTCACATACTTTTCAGTCACCACACTTTTTGAATATTTCCTTGGGTAGTCTTTTGGTTACCTCTCCTGGTCATCACTTTTTCTTTAAATTTGTGCACAAATTCAGTTTGCCCGGTTCGTGCAAAGGTTAAATGTGAGGGGATTTGATATACCATATTTTTATATATATATTTAGCACTTACACATAGCTATTTCACACTCTTTTTGGCCTAATTTGATAACTTAGATAATGTTTATAAGTTAGGCATCCTTTTGGAAAATTAATATTTTTTGCAACTCTATTCTAATTTGACCATGGTTCAGTATTTCTAGCATATATTGAGTTTTAGATTTCTAAAAATTATGATTCTTAATTTGTGGGAAAGCTAAGTAGGAGATCTACAACTTTGCTAGAAAGAAGAAACCCAGTTCTCAAGTCTAAGGGGAGAATTATGCTTGCAAAGTCAAAGCAGGAAGTCTGTTTTGGAAATCTAACCTTGTGGCACTTATCAGATCATAACTTGAGAAAAACAACCCATATTTGAGTGATTCCAGTTTCATTGGAAAGCTAAGACAAAGGGATACAACTTTTATGAAGACGACTTTCTCAATTGAAGTCGTTTTGATAATGCCCTGAGCCTTGGAAGTTCAGATTCGGATTCTGGACGGGAAAAAGTACCAAGTGAAGCTGATGACTAGGGAATATTCCAGAGAATATTCCCAAGCGGTGGCAAAGTTGTAAATAAGCCAGGAACGTGAGAGGAGCGGGAAGAGGTTCTTTTAGCCAAAAGTTGAGAAGTGTAAAGCAGATTTCACAGAACAAAAATGATAAGGTCAGCCAGCCCTCACTCAGCTCTGCCAGGGCACCATTTTCTTCACAATTTGGAGCTTGGAATCGGTTTTCATGGAGGGTAGGCTTCTTTGTAACTGAACTATACATTTTGGAATGGATTGGTGAGGTTTTGAGACCTTGTAACTCACTATTCCGAATTTAATGGGATTTGTGTTATTCATGCTTTTGCCTTGAGTTCCTTCTGATTATTGGAGATTTCTGGTTAATGTTTGGATTCAATGCATGAGTTAGATATTTAGAATGATATTTCTTAACTCTATTATGAATATACATGAATATGCTAGTTGATATTAGGACTTTAAGATTGGATAGCTTGTATGTTCTACGCAATTGCTAGAAATGTATGATGCTTGTGCCAATCCATATGTTGGATGATAATTCAATAGGAATACTAGTTGTAATTGGAGATTTCTGTTATAACTAGAATCAAGTGGCAACTCATTAATTCGTATCACCATTAATGGTCTATGATTAACCAAACCAATCCAAGAAAGAAGTATAGTTCGGTTACACTTTCTCACAGTAAGTAATCTCACTTTTATACTCATTTAATTCATAGAAACACTTACACACACACCCCCCCCCCCCAATTTTATTAGTTTAAGAAGTGATAAATGGATGACACATTCCTAGGGAGATGACTCGGGAGACCCTATATTGCACTAAAAATAGGGGGTGTTCGATTAATTTTATAAGATAGCGACGTTCTCATCAGTCACTAATAATTTCCAAACTAGAGATGTAAGCTCATTTAGTCAGTTATGTACCGATTGATCACCTTGTGAACCCTATTTCTCATTAATAGGATAGGTCATTGCCCTTCTAGTACCAAACTGCTAGGAATTGGCAGCCATGTTAGCAATCAAATCTTTGGCAACTACTAGAGTTTTATCAACTAGAGCCCCTCCACTAGCAATATCAACCATGCTCTGGTCCATAGGAATAAGACCCTCATAGAAATACTGAATGAGCATTTGGTCATTAATTTGATGATGCGAATAGCTTGCACACAATTTCTTGAACCTCTCCTAATACTCATGAAAAGTCTCTTCAGTCATCTGTTTGATCCCATAAATCTCTTTCCTAATTGTTGCTACTCCAGATGTTGGGAAAGAAATTTCTAAGAATTGCCGCTTCAATTCATTCTAAGTGGTGACAAAACTAGCAAGAAGATAGTATAACCAATTTTTTACCACGCCATCAAGAGAGAATGGAAATGCCCTCGGCTTAATATGATCGTTAGTGATGCCTTGTGGCTTCATGGTAGAACAAACAACATGAAATTCCTAGAGATGCTTGTGAGTATCATCACTTAAAAGACCATGAAATCTAAGTGTCAATCTGGATTTAAGCTCAAAATCAATAATAAAATTAGAATATTTAATACACAAAGGCTTTTAAGTCATATTAGGAGTAGCAAATTCTTTCAAAGTTCTATTAGCATTATTATCATTAGCAGCCATATTGACAAGATTAGCAACGACATGATTATCAGCAAGAATATCAATATCAATAGAGTTATCAACAGGAATATCAAAAGTATGAGAGACAAGAAGAGAAAGATCTATATAAATGGAACCACTGGGATTATCACTACTACTATTGTCTACAGGGTGCTATCAGTACTATGACAATATTTCCTCTTAAGCCTAAAAGTTCTTTCAATCTCTAGGTCCAATGCAAAAAGGTCAAGCACAGAGGAAGACCTAGTCATACACTAATAGCAACTGCAATAGCATACAAAAACAACTAAACATAGACTAACATATATACAACCACTAAAACACCAAACTACTAACTTAAAAATGACCAAGTACATAAAGATAACCTATCAAATGATTTTTAAAAATTGAGACCACCACAATATCAATCCATATAACCTTGGGACCTAAAAAATGGAGTAAAAATCTTTTAAAAAATAGAAAAGTGGTCAAGGAAGTGGAATTTGGCTTAAAAAACTAAAACTGGCACTAAATAAGGGCGTCAAAATCAAATGCGGAGCTAAACACTATAACCTAACTAAGTTTCGAGGCAATTAAACAGTACATGCTTTTTGGCAAGCTCCACAAAAAAACACCAAGCTCACAGAAAACATAACACAAAAACAAACCAAAGCAAAAAGCAATATATACAACCTAAATATATGCAAGATAAGGGCCTAGAATAACCAAGAACATCTAATGATTCCCTAACAACGGTGTCAAAATTTGACACGTGCCTATAGCATTGCAATTATAGGTGGCGGCCAAATTAAAAATCTGAGTTTAAGCTTTCAACACAGGTGGTATTCATAGAGAATTAACTAATACTAGTCTTGATTATCTTAGGTTGAAATTGGGGTATTTATAGCAACAAAGTAATTAAACACAATTATACTAATAAATAGTAACAGAGTAAAAACCGAATTTAATGAGCAATGAAGCATAACCAACCTAAGGAAGTGACTCTATCCTCAACCTAAGATTACATTTTAGTTCAATTAATGGAGATTAAGCCAAGATTTACCCAATAGCCTATGATCAAATTATAGGTCTTCTACTAAAATACCGCCTAGCATATGGTTAAAGAAATTAAACCTATTCTAAACAATGAACCAAAAATAAAATAAGTATCCAATAAGCTTAAATTTCAAAACCCACTCAATCTCATAAATACCCAAAAATCCATTAGCTCTAGCCACTCTAAATCTAAGCAATAATCAAGGAATAACCCATCCATAATTATCACAACCACAAATCTACCATAAAACAAGAATAGCCCATCAAGAATATGAAAAGGAATAATTCTAATTAGACCACAATGAAGTGAATATTGGTTAATTCATTAATTAAGCACAAAATTATGACACAAGGATTAAGAAGAATAAGAGTCTAAAGATAAACACTAAAATGTGTTTATCATGCAGTCCACCAACCAATGTGACTCAACATTCCAAACTTAAAACCTTTGAATTTGGAATTTCTTAGGCTTAACCAGCTTTCCATTGAGCCAACACTTTATGGTGGAAGAACATCGTCTACTAGCATGATCTTTTATTCCTTTTATTTTTTGATTTTTACTCCCTTTATCTATTTTAATGATTCTTGTTTTGTTAGCGGCAAACAATTTCTAAAGTCAAATTATAAAGAAATGTCAGAGGATCGTTAAACATTCTTAACGAACTAATTGTAAAATAGTCCAATTTAAGGGAAAAAAAATTATCTACTTGTTGATGTTCTATTCTTTTTCTAGTAATAAAAAGCAGGCATTTTCATTAAATATTAGAAATCAAACAAAGATTGCAAACAAGTTTGTTCTGACATTAAACTCCCAAACAAACAACAAAAGAGAAACAAAAGAGAAACAATAGACTTCCGCCTGCTTTCACTCTGCTAAAGTTCATTTTCCTCCTCCTTTCTCCTTTTCATCTTCATCTACTAAATCTAGATACAACTTCAAACTTCCATTCTCTCTTGACGCACGAAAGAGACTTTGGTTTGGAACTTTTATCTCCTCAACTACATAGCTATCAGTTTCCCCATCAAATCTCACATAAGAATAGGGCTCACCATCATTAACCTTCCTTAGGCAAGAAATAGGTGGTGGAATGGAATATCCCTTGCTAGCAGATCTTGATGGCTTCGTCTTAATTTCTTGTTGCTTGTCTTTGTCAATGTTCCTCCCATCCTTGCTTACATCCCCCGTTATAGTCTCAATAGGGTTCCCAGTCTTGACATTTTGAGGAAAATCTTTCTTGGGAGACAAAGGAATCAAAGATGGCGAAGGTGATGATAATGTTGAAGAAGAAGAATGGCCATCATAAAGGGTAAGATCCTTAAACTTTTGGGCAGCACCAGCCTCCATTAGTGTTGTTGAGGGATAGTTCGAGTTTGAAGGAGGAATTTCAGTTAAGCACCGAGGGAGAGTGCAAGAGATCAATGAAGCCTAAAGAGGTTTGAGCATCAATTGCCAAGAAGAAAGAAAATAATGAATGGCAAAGAGGAAAACAAGTGAAGGATTGTATAAGGACAAATTAAGAAAATAACGTATGAATTTGAAAGTAGCAGAGATGTGATAGACCAATAGGAATACGGCTAGAAAACTACTCAAATAGACCATAATAATGAGGACAATGCAGGCGTTGAAATTTCCCTTTTAAGGTTAATTACTAACCATTTCTAGTATATATGCATGTATGAGACTAGTTGGGAATCATGATGAATGGCTAACTTGAATGTTATATCTTGTCACATTAATTATTTGGCATTCGGTGTATGCAGATTGGAATTTGTAAAAAGAATGTTAATGAGTTTTAATTGGTAAAGAATGGTCCTGTAACGAATTGGTAAACAATGCGTGACTCTTTTTGTTGCAGAGTTAAATAACTAGGATTAAATTACTAACAAACATATATTTCAATGCAAATGCTGCTTAACGGTATATCTCTTGCCATTTGTGGTGAGTGTCTGAAATCAAGATACTAATAATTAATAACTTTTCATAACAGGGATTCCTTGGTCAAAGATTTGAAACAGGGATTTGTTAGGATTTTGACCTAAATTCTGGTTTGAGAATCAATAACTTTTGTTTGTGCCTATGTATTGTGTGAGACTGTTCGGGATAGAAACAATAAATGATAAATCTCTTTCAATAAGTGTAATTCCAGTATGCCAAATTCATGAACTTTGGCTTTAAGGGCCTTAGGGTTCAACTTGCTTTTACTGCCAACACCTTGTTGGTCAACAAGGAACTTTTTTTTCTTTTTTTTTAATTTTCATGATGCTTAACTTGTAGTTTTCTTGTTTGAAAAGAATACTGGTCTCTTGGTCAGGCAAGTTTAAAGGTACAAGAGAGAACCTTTTGTACTTCAAGGGTCGTAAAAATGAAACAAAGTTGCAGACCTAACTTGTAAAGACAATGTAATTCACAAAAATAAAATATTCACTTGCCAGTGAAGGATGAGCAAACCAATTGACTAACACACTATAATCAAATCTTGCTAAATATACATCCAAGCAAAAATAATTTGGCTCTAATTTTAAGTGAGAATATTCATTTCTACTTCTATTGAATCAGGCTCAGAATAGAATTCTCATTCCATGGAATAGAGAATGGAATGAGAATTGATTAGAATCATTATTCTGTGTATCAAACGAGCCATAACCTTCAAATGGAATCAGCTACCAATTTTGTAGCAAGACATTCCTCTTGTTTGTCTCATGGAAGATCACTATATCAAAGCACCCATAATTATAACTTTGTGCGAAAGAATCTTTTGAGAATACTATTTTCTCAATAAGAAGTCTCGAACACAAGACACTCCTCTTGTGTTAAGAGCCTCCTTGCATTTAGTTAAATCGCATGATGGAAAAACAACTGATTGATTGTTGATCTATTTCTTTCAATGGATTATTTAACTTATGGAAGAGTACATGTGTATGATCAACTGTGAGGGTTGGATTAAAATTTATCACAATCTTTTTGTTTTGTCATATTGCGGTATGGAGTTTAAACATTTATTTTTGTCATAGATAAAACAAAGATATAAACTTTTTAATAAAAGCTTAAGTGTTTAGAGAAGGGACCATATTTGATTTCGAAACATGAAGGTATCAGAGCATTATCTATGGAAGTTGTGCTACTGTGCTAAACCATTTCCTCAGAGTTTAAACCCTTGACACTAGACCATATGTATTACTTAATTTATCATATACTTAAATATAAAGGTTCAAGTGATGATATTTTTCTATCAATTATACCATTTATCATTTATGAATGACATGAATTATTAATATTATCTTTTTCAGAGTAATTTTGAAATTATTGAGCAATATAAGCAAAAATTAGTATTACAAAGGCATGAATACTTTTGTACCAAAAAAAGAATCAAGTCTATGTACTTTTCATTTTTTGTCTATTCTTTTAGTTCTCTGTCTAGTTTTATAACAAAAATGATTCTGCTAAACACGTACTTTAAAGATTACAAACACATCTATCTAAGAAATCACACTCAACACTCTATTTTTTTTTTTTTTTAACATTAAGATCGAGAATCTTCATTTTATCTAATTAGCCTGACTAATCCTTTTCGAATAACACTGGGCAACACCTAAACAACCGACGAAACAAGTTGAACTTTTCGTCAGAAACATGGTTCATCCATAGTAAATACTATTTCTCAAGTTTGTCTTTTAATTCGTCAAAGTTCATTTTCAACTCCTTTTCTTCTTTTCACTCTTCATTTCACAAATCAAGATATAACTTCAATCACGTAGCTATCAGTTGCCTCATCAAAATTGAGAAAAGAATAGACCTCAACAGAGGTAGGGTCCATGGGGAATTTAATTACTCCTGCTAGCAGTTCTTGTTTGCTTCTTTTTGTCTCTTCTTCCTTCGTTTCATGGTTTCACTGGTCATTGCTTCCATTCCGCGTTAAGAGATCACAGGGGTTCTAGCTTTTGAGGTCTCCAAACTTATATTTCTTAGGAGAATATAGGCAAAAGATGAGATGGTGAGTGTTGAAAATAAATTGAATTTGAAGTTCTTGTTTTAGGTTATGTGTCTATTAAAATTGTAATTTTGAACTTTTTTTACCATTAGTGTTTTTTACTTACATTGGAGGTAAAATTAACTTTGTTCAAGGAACAAACCTATTATAGTTTTCTCCCCCACTTAAAGTGTTTGTCTATGGATTTGAACCACTAACATTATAGGAATCCTTCAACCATTGAGTTTAATTTATTTATTAAATAAGCTACACCTTATTAATGTAATTTTCATATGTTTTAGGCAAAAGATGATGATGGCTGCTGACTGAAAAAGAAATTTGTCCATCAGAAAGAGCAAGGATCCTTTGAAGAAGTTATTTAGCACAATAACACTACTTCTAAAGATAAAGCTCTGGCACTTTTATATTCCGAGATCAAACTCAGCTCTCCCCCTGTACGTTTGAACTAAAATTAAAAAACTTGTATCCTGTCTATAACAAAAGAAAAAAGAGTAAAGATCCTTTGCTACACAATATTACACACACATATATATATATAAATAACCATATGCTTTTGGTATATTCCCCTTGAGCTGGTACTCTCTCTTCTTCCTCAGCTCTCTTTCCGCTCTCTCTCTCCCCAACTCCATTCTCTCTCTGTGCATCATAAATTTGAAGGTCGTTCGAGCTCCCGCTCTGGAGCCTCTTTCACTAATTTCTATTCTTGCAGGACCCAGCCTCGGTCTCCAGCTTAGATGCAACACATATCTCCACTCTGACATATCACATATCTAAGTGGCCTACCACATACCGAACTTGTACTGCTAATCAAAGCACACTGCATCTATGGTAGCTATGTATGGGAATCCATTGCCTAGAAAGGAAGGAAACTAGATGGGAGATAAAGCAAGAGATGAAAGATTCCTTATAAGGACACACAGAAAGTAACAACTGATTTGAAACAATTTAGAGAAGTCCTTAATCTGAAAGAGTTTATGGTAAAATATGCTTTCTGGTAGGAAAATCAGAAAGCACTAAAATGGAAAGTGTAGAAGATTGAGAGAAAATAAAGAGAATAAATCTAGGAAAAAGTCTCAGAATTAATCAGGGAGAAAACATATTTGTAAATATATAAGAATATTTTAGACATAATTGACTTAGAGTCTATTTGGATTAACTTACAAAAAATGAAAAGTTAAAAGGATAAGTAAAAATAAAGTTAAAAAAAAAAAATTATCTTGTGTTTGGATGCAAAAATGTAGAAATGTTTTCAATATGTTAAAATGACAAGAAACGACATACAAAAGTACTTCTACGAGTGTTTGGATGAAAAAACATTTTATTAAGATTTTTAATTATTTATCTTTAAATTTAAATTAAACATATTAAATAATTGATATATTTGTAAACGTAATATCTGGATGGAATATAGAAGTGTTATTTGCAATTTCTAATTAGGGGTATTTTGTCATTTGAAATTGGTCAACTCACCTTCATTTAGAAGCAACCTCACTTGCTTTTAAAAAAATAAATTTTTAATTTATAAAAATATTTATTTTTCTACTCAAAAATTAATCTAAATAATAAATTTTGAAATATAAGTATTTTTTAAAATTAAAAACAAAAGTAAGTTGACAAAAATCAATTTTTTATACTTACCCAGCTAGTGAGTCTTTCCACATGCATGTTTAGGAGTTCATCAAATAAAGAAGGTTCACCTTCACATAAAATTGATATCTTTGGTTTCACATTGTATTTTTATTCTATGTTTTAAACTTTATAATTGGTCAAGAAAATAAAATATAAAATTTTCATTAGTTAATTAATTTTGTATTTATATTCTGAGTATTTCTATGGCATGCACCAAAAGTGCTCTATTTTTATTTATTTTTTCCCCATTTGGATTTTAACAATAAAGGTAAGGTGGCTAACTTTTCCTTACCGAGAATGCTTTTCTTTCGTGGTGATAGTAAAGTTGTAGGGTTATTTATAAATATTTACCACTTTAAAATAGATTTTACCAACATATATCAAAATTTACCAATATATACCAAACTCTTCAGAAGTTGTATGATTGTAATACGACATTACTCTTACTCCTGACACACGCAACACACAAAGCAGGCTTTTTAAAATTCAAAAGGGAAGCCGTATTATTGCCATACGACTTCCCCTTCTTTTTTTTAAATTTTTAATTAATACTATTAATTTATATATTAACTCATAAATCATTAAAATATTAATTAATAAATCAAAATATTATTAATAATTAATAAAAATAATCAATCAATAAAATAAAAATAAAATATTTAATATATAAATAATTTAAAATAATAAAATTAGTTAACTAATACTTTTTAGTGTAAATTATATTATATTTTTTATATGAGGCAATAAATTATAAGGTGATATATTATTCCTATTAAGTTTTAATGTCACTACATTAATATTTGAAAATATAAATATATATATACACTATTAAAAAATACACACATAATGGTGTTGTGAAATTTGTGTCATTATTTTATCAAAACCTTAAACTATAAAACATCCCTTTACATTTAAATAAATGTAGTGTATTAAACTATAAAGGTACCGTGTGATTAAATGAATGTGTTACGTATTTTATGTTTTTAAATATTATGTAGCTGTATCAAAATTTAATAGAAATTTTTATTATTATTTTTATAAATTATTTGACTTAATTAAATTAGTTAATATCTAATATAGTAATAGAATATTATATAATTTACACTAAAAAAATTAATTAACTAAATATTTTAAAACATAAAATACAGTGACACAAATTCATTTAATCATAACATATAAACGGATGTCTTATAGTTTAGGGTTTTAGTGAAACAGTAACACAAATTTCACCACATTGCTCTGTGTGTATTCTTTAGTATTGTACATACATATATATTTTTGTGTTTTTAAATATTAATACAGCTGTTTTAAAGCTTAATAAGAATAATTCTATTACTCTTATTGTTTATTTAACTTAATTAAATTAGTTAATTTTTAATATAGTACAAAATATCATATGATTTACATAAAAAAATATTAATGAACTAAATTTATTATTTTAAATTATTTTTATTAATTATTCATAATTTTTATTTATTAATTAATATATAAATTAGTTAGTATTTTAATGATTAATTAATTAATATATATAAATAAATTAGTATTGAATTAAAAAAATTAAAAAAAGTGGGGAGGTCGTATGGCAATAATACGGCTTCTCTTTTAAATTTTTAAAAGCTTGATGTGCGTTGCGTGTGAGAAAAAAGAAGAACGTTGTATTATAATTGTAAGACTTATGAAGAGTTTGGTATATATTGATAAATTTTAATAATATGGGGTAGAATTATTAGACCTAGCTCATACAGTATAAATGATGAATTAGGGCTAAGGCTTAATCTAACACTCTCAGGATCTAAGTAAATTATGAGAAAGTCTTCATAACCAAAGTATTATAAATAAAGACTTTCATTAATAAGGTGTGTAACTGAAAAATTAGAAATTACCGTAAAATTCTCGTTAACTTTTAGCTAAGAAGACCATTACACTAACTTGGGTGTCCTATACTTTGCATCCAATCTATTCTCTTCCTTTGTTACAAGTACCTTGGCACGGATCCTTGGACCAAAGGTCCATCCAATCCGAGAGTCCCACCCGTTCATAGCCCGCACCTTCGAACCTATTCCTATCTACCTTTAGTTGACCAACCAACATAGTAGATTTAGTATATATAGAAGTGATATATACATAGACAAATTTTAATAGATTTAGCATATGGCAATAATAGATAAAATCTTTGTTAAAGTGATATATATATTTGTAAATAAAGTGATATATATTTGTAAATAAGCCTAAAGTTGTACCTTTTACATTGACTTAGTACATTCAACAAAATTTTCCTTTGAAAGACTATTACTAGCCATTTTAGTATGTGCTTGCACAAAGTAGACTTGTACATAATTTGTCATTTCAATTAATTGAATATAATTTATATTATTTACCATTATAGTTTAGCGGTTAGAGTTTGTACGTAATTTCAAAAAAAAAAAAAAAAAAGATTTCTTTAATTGGAAGGTCACCTCGATCTGAAGCTAAACCATGGTTCTTTGCATGTAAATTTATGAGACTAAACAAATTGGGTTGCTTCGTATAGGATAATATATTTGTTGTATTCTCTCCCTCCAACATCTATTTAGGGGAAATTTTTTTCTCACAAAACTATTGTAATTTTAGAAATTTAAAGTTATCTCAAACTTTTTTTTTTATTGTCGTTATTTAATTAATGATAATTTATTAATTATTTTTCTTAATTATAAAATAAATAAAAGAAATTAAATGAAAGTATAGTCAATGTATATGTGTATAACAGTATTAAACATCAAAAGATTTAGGACAAAAATAGTACTTTGTTGTAGTACAATCTATAAGCCTATTAATTATTGAGCTTAATTAGTTGGTACTCCTTCCTTTACTTTTATCTATCACTTTGGAAGAAAAATTTTGTTGCTCCATCTGATCCTAAATATAGGACGAACTTAACTAATTCACGTATATTAAAAAAACTTCCTTTTATGTTTAATTTTAATAAAAAATACCATATATTTTCCAATTTTATCTTTTTTTTACAATAATTAAATAATTTATTTCAATCTCTACTAATCAAAAATAATAGAGATGTCATATTGTATATCTTCACACTATATTGCATATTCTCTATACTCCATTATACCTATTACCCATATACAACAATAAATACAAAAGAACAAACATAAAAAAAAAAATTATTTATAAATTAAATCAAAATTTTCTTTTATAAGTCGCCCTATATTTAGCACTTATGGGAGTACTATTTATCTATCATTTTATAAGTTCAAAATAACATTAATTGTTATCTTTCCAATTATATCTTTGTCATTTTCAATTAACCTCTACAAATTATCAATTGCTCTTATTCATAACAAATTAGGAGCATATTAAGAGACTTAAAAAGAATTGTGATACCTTAAACCACATATAAAAGTAAAAGAGGGAGTATTTCAAATGAGCCACACTTGTCCCCATACATTTAAATATTTATTGTTAAACATCTCAATATTTTAAAATGTGCATTTAAGCATTAGGTAACTTTCATACATTATTTGGTGAATAAATAGGATAAGAAGTTCAGATAGGAGTAGAATATAATAAAAGTCTAATAAACTTTTATCTTATTTAACATTTGATGTACATCAAATAATTTTTTAAATAAGTTTTGTTATTATATTATATATTTGAAGTAGATCAAATAATAATATAATATGATATAAATTGTATTTAAATAATAAAATTATCTTTATAATTGAAATAAATTTTATGTTTTTAGATTATTTTATGAATAGCAGTCTATATTCTAAATTATAAAATAATATATATGTATATGTATTTATGTAGGTCAGAAAACAAGTTAATTATCAAAAAAATTAATTTTAATGACAAATGAAGAAGAAATTGAAAAATTAAAATTATAGACATACTTAGTTTTAATTTCAACACAAAGAAATTGACATCTTCATTTTATAAAGCACCACAATATACAGCTCCATGTCAACAATTGACCGAAGACAATTTGGAGGTGTAGGGGTGGTAACCAAAAACAATTCTAGTATCTCTACAAAGTGACAGAGATGGTTCAATAGTGATGGAGGTGATGTAGAGTGTCTCTATGGCAAGAGATGTGTGATGGTGGTGGCAATTTTGCTAGGTGAGGGGGGTAGCGGCGTCAATGGTGGCTTTTGCAAGATGAGAGTGACATGAGTTAAGAGATAAAGAAAATTGGGCGGGTAAAAAATAAGGTTGAAAGAATTTTTTTTATTCTAGTATATTCTCTTTTAACCTAACTCTCGTTTCAAGATAAATTTTTAATTGTAAAAATAAAATAAGATAATTTTATAATATTTTATTGTTTCATCAAATTAAAAATAAAAATAAGATATGATAATTTATTCTATCATATTTCTCTTGTAAATGCTAAGTGCACTAAAGAGAGGCCTTTAAAATTACAAATTCTTTAAAATAAAAGGGGCATAACGGCAACTGTTTCTACGATGGCTAACATGCCACCGTAGTTATGATTTGCCCATTTTTAATTTTTATAATTTGTAATTTTAGTGGTATAATTAATGTGGCATGTTTCATGAATGTATTATTTTCTATTAAATAATGGACTTAACTTTTTTTCTTTTTTTTTCTTAAGTGTATATTTTAAAATTTTGAATTTATTAACATTACATTTTTAAATATTTAAGATAAATTGCACATCACTTAAAATTTATAGTGTTTGGTTAGAAGGATTTGAAGAGGAAGAGAGGGAAGGGATCATTTACATTTTATCTTGTTTGCTTCAAAAACATAAGAAAAGAAAGGAGAGGGATTTTAATCCCTCATTTTTCATCCCATCTCCTTCATTATCACTCCAAAATTGGAAGATTGTAGTGGGAGAGAAACAATTGTCAATTTTGAACAAAAATACTCTCATGTTTTATATTTTTGTTTATAAGACTATAATAGTAAATTTACATATTCTCTCTCATTCTCTTTCTTTTACTTATAAACCAAACAAGAAGATACTCCTCTTCTCACCTCCTTTGAACCAAACCTTGTTAGTGGACTGTGGCCCAACTAGGCCATTTTAGTTCTAACTAGATTATAAGTGTTAATTTGGGTTTAGTCCAACAAACCAGTTAGTCTAACTTAATTTTAAGACCAAGATAAATTTAAGCATTATTCTTGATTTTAAATTTTAAATTTTAAATCCAAGTCATATACTTAGAGGAAAAGGGTATAAGACTTCCTTTCCTTTCTAATAAGATACACTAACTTTCAAATAAGTTTATGTAATTTGAAATTAAAAATTAAGTCCAAATTTTTTAGTTTTAGAAAATAAAGTTAAATGGTTTTAAAAATAAGTAAAAGAAGTTCCATTTTGTTAATTATATTCGAAAACTAAGAATATAATACTCAAATCTACTTTGAATGCAAACTTAGAAAACATAATTAAATAGTAAAATATTTATTAAAATTAATAAACTTTTTTTTTATTGAGTTAGCTCAATAGCCTAATAAGCCTGGCCACAATATACTTGAGACTAAACTTGTTGCCAGTCTTACTATTAGAGTAAGTTGAATTCTTTTCAATTCATTTTATATATATATATATTATTTTGTTGCAAATGTTTGACGTTCTAGATGATTATGACCTTGTAAAAATTGGACTTGTTTCAAGTCTATGTGGACTTAGCCAAGTCAATATTTAAGAAGGAAATTGTTGTAAAAGTCAGGAAAGATAAAATTGAAATATATTTATGCCTTTTATAAACACGTGTTATTTGAAAATATTATGCAATGCACTCCAAGAGTATAGTCTTGGGCAAAGAAGGAAATAATTAGAAAATATTTTACTCATGTTACTGAAGGGAAGCCACCTTCTCTAGAAACTTGAGCATTTTTTGAATGATCACTTTTTATAACAGAAGTGCAATGAACCACCCAAGGAATCTCTTTCGTCAGGGTGTTACCTTCTACCACCCCACCTTTAACATCCACCGCCCTCTTTTTATTTTTTTTTTCAAAGTTCTAATAATGCCCTTAATGATTCTTCAGTTCGCCTCCCTCCAAATGCCTTTGAAAAGGCATTGAGGATTCGTGACGCCTCTGAAGAAGCGTTGATGACTCTCCAAACGCCTCTGAAGAGGCGTTGAGTATCCTCTACACCTCTTTAGAGGCATTGGATGAAATATATATATATATATATATATATATATATATATATATATTTATATGTATATATATATATTTATATATATATATATATTTAAAATTTATATATATATATATATTATTTATATATATTTTAAATTTAAATTATTAATTATTATGTGATAAAATTTATATTAAATTATTAAAATATATTTTTAAAATATTTTTAATTTTAAAATTTTAAAAATTATATTAATGTAACAAAATTTCATAATATATATATTTACAATTAATATAAAATAATTTATAATATTTTTAAGAGAAGCGTTGAGTACCACTCAAGGCTTTTCATAATATATATATTTATATATATATATATAATATATAATATATATAATATATATATATATATATATATATATATATATATATATATATATATATATATATATATATATATATCTTTAATTTTAAAAAATTATAAAAAAAAATATATTTAATTTTAAAAAATATATATTTATTTTAAAATAATATATGTATAATTTTAAAAATATTATTAATTATTACATATTTATTTTTAAATTTATTTATTTATTTCTTCAATCTCAAGCAATATATTTAAATTTAATAATATATATATATATATATATATATATATATATATATATATATATATATATGTATATGCATATTTTACTCTCAACGCTTGTGCATGAACATTTCGTAACTCCTCACGCATGTGTATGAGCGTTTGGGACATTAACGCTTGTACATGGGCGTTTTGGAGCTATTAAAGCCTGTGCATGAGCGTTTGTCGCATCAAAAAACTTTATTTGATTCGAAACAAAAAAATACAACATACAAACCTTGTTTTATATGTGATTGAACTCTGCACAAACAATGTAGACTGAAAAATCAATTTTCCTACTCTTACAAATCAAAAAAACATCAATCTCAATGGGAAGAAATTGTTAGGTTTCATTCATTCCTAAGCCACCACGGGGGTGGGGGAAGGATGCAAGAGGAATTGTTTTTGTCCACGAGGGGCATTATGGTCAGTTCGTGCATTGAGAGATGGTGAATGGTAAAATGAGGGGCTGTAGAAGGTAAAACCCCTTTTGTCAACTTCTTTGAGAGAATTACATTTTCTCTGATAAGACAAATATTTATTTATATTCTCACACATGGGTTATAAGGAAGCTACCATTGTTGGAGAAGAGTTCCACCTGGCGCTCCTTGATCATCCCCGAGCGCAACGTGCTAAAGTAGCTCCTCTGGAAGAGGTAAACACCTAGCTCTTCAAAGCCATGGTCTTCATCCCCTGAAGTAGTTTTGTGGACAAGATTAGGGCACCTGCTGAACCACCCCTAAGATCAGAGATGAGATAAGTCTCATGCCCTTTTAGATTAAGTAGCCTGGAATGATTTAAGGAAACCAAACCTGAAATCTCATCACCTTGAACCCCTTCAAAACCTTAGCCAGACCTGGAACTCACCCTTTAGTGTGCCATTGAAGCTCCAACCAAGGAGCCATTGACGCTAGAATTGCTCCTCTCAAAATCTTTCAATTCAGTGGTGCTCCCGATACAGGCTGCCTCACGCAATTACTGGGACTGCTTGACTCGTTCGCTCCAAGTCATTTGAAGACTCGTGATTTTCCTTGATTGCAACTCCTCCTTAGTGCATATGTGGACCTCTACACAAATCCATTGAAACAGACCTAATAACTAGTAAGCGAACCAACATTCGATAGAAAAATATGCTTCATGATAAAATACAAATATTGTTTGGATGATTTGTTCCTATATTCCTGCTTCTTTTTCTTTTTTTTTTTAATGGAAGTTCTATTTTTCTTATCACTTTCTCTTGACTACAATTGTTTGGAATATTTGTTTCAAAGTTGGGGGTGATTGTGATGAGAAATAGTAGCATCTTGAAATTTTCTCACTTGATATTTTATTTTTTTTTATAGGAACTTAATATTTTATTAATCTATAATCTATTATATTATAATTATCAAAAATCATAACCATGATTTTATAATACTTACCGTCTATTCTTCAATTATTATGAATGCTTTAACTTTTTCTATATAAAAATGTTCATTTATACATATTATTATTGTAAATTCATAAAATAAAATTATTTATAAATTTATAACCAATTTAATTCTTATTGACCTCAGCGAACTTGGGTCGGTTCCCAAAGATCCGTAAAAAAGAACTGATATCGGGTAATCGGATACCCGGTTAGCAGAAAAAGTGGTTCAATCAGAAGCTGCAGCAGGTCATCTGCGCGGAAAATCGAAGACCCTCTTATAGAAGCTCGCGCTTCCCTTAAGTGGCCGAAGCAGGTTCTCAAACTCTGGAAAGCAAGTACCATTATTATGGGATCGGAACCTCTTCTTCCGAAATGGGCATCGAAACCTTGCATCATGGGAATTGACGAAGCTGGACGAGGTCCTGTTTTAGGTACCCTCAATGCTATTACCAAGTTCAATTTTTTGAGTGTGAATTCCTCTTTTTTTTCTTCCATTGGTTCTATTCGAATTCTGGAATTCCGAACTCATTTCTCATTCTATCTGTTTCTGAAAAATTTCAGGGCCCATGGTGTATGGATGCTTATACTGTGCTCACTCTTATCAGAAAACCCTTGCAAGTTTGAGTTTTGCAGGTTACCTTTTAGCACATTTCTATCTTCGTATTTCTCAAATTACTATAATTATTCAAAGTGCTAGTTTCAGTTGGTTTAGTTGTTAGGGCTTTTGGTGGGGATAAATGGCAGAAAACTGAAGGATTGATTTTTTTTCCCCCATTATTTTGCGCAAGGGAATGAACGGTTTACCATAAATATGACGGGTTTAAGGACTAATTGGTGTCTGTTAATGAGGTGTGAACAGTACCTGCAAAGCTGGGAAAGTCAAGCAATTTGATGAGATGAAATTTAATGCTGTCTATCAAGAATTGTATGTGTATGTTCAAAAAAATTTGGAAAGAAAGAAGTTGAGAAGGAAAAGGAAATCAACAAATGCTTCATAATTAGTGTTCCCTAAGCAGTATATAAGGGGTTCGATTGCACCACAAGACCAAGAAAAAATGATGCCCTGTCTAAACTCAAGCTAATTATTGTTCCCTTAACGGGAAATTTGAATAAACTGTAACTTATTTCGGTGCTTCCTGTCAGTCTTTGATCCCAGAAAAATAAATTAATGATATTATGCCATTGTAGAATTTGTGGAGGTGACAGATGATGTTATAGTGGTAGTGACAATGTCATATATTAAATAAAGCTGGAGTTGGTATTTGATATTGTTTGAAAATCTATAATAAGATAGAAATCTCAGTCCAGTCCTTTAGGATATTTACAAAAATTGTTCTCCCATGTTCAATGGGAAATTGATAGGAATGTAACAGTTGTCTACTTCAGAAATCTACATTCCAAATGGCAATGGAAGGGAACCTGATTAGACTTTATTTCTCATGTTAATCAGTTAATATATCATCGATATGTTCTTGTGAAGCTAACGTGTATAAAATGGTCATATGGGTTCATTGTTATCTTTTAATTAATCATTCATCATCACTTTTCATGTTTTAATGGGTTCTTAGCTTTTGATATGGACCAATTGTCTATGGGTTGACTGTGATGTAAGAACAAAGAAAGGATATGTTCTTGTGCATGGATTGGTGGGCATCTGAAGAAGACAGTCTGCTGGAATTATTAGGGTAACATCATTTGCTTTGGAAGCTACATTGATGGCCATAAGCAAATGAAGTTAACTGTACTTTCTTGTGTTTCTTTTTTGTTTTTGTTTCACGCCGGGGGGGCGGTGTGTTTTGTGGGTGTGGGGGAGGGTGGCGTTCCTCATAAAATTTAAACAGGAATCGAGACCATTGATTATCCATGCACAGATGGACACGCAAACACACCTGTAGTCAGCATGTGCATATGACTTCTTGACACGCAAAATTTAAGCTATGACAATTACAATGCTTGGTCCTTGATATTGTTTCACTGACAACGAACGTACAATGTTATGATTTGCAACTTTGCTGGTCCAGATTCTAAGACACTAAAAGAAGAAAAGAGGGAAGAACTATTTGAAAGCTTGAAGGTCAATGAATCAATTGGATGGGCAGTTGACATATTGGACCCAAGGGAACTCTCAGCTAAAATGCTCAAGGAGTAAATGAATAAAACTTAGCACTTTGATTGAGGGCCACCGTTTTCCTGTTTCTAAAGTGCTTTGCTTTTAATTGCAACAGGGACAAGATAAACCTGAATGAGATATCACATGAATCTGCCATGGGCCTTATTGATAGGGTTTTGAAAATGGGAGTTCTTCTCACTGAGGTAAAACTTTGCCCAGTCTGTACTAGACAATCAACTACTGCTAAAATGACTTGAGGTTTACTGAGGCAAATTTCTGAAGCATTGACGTATGCTGGATTGTGTGAGGCTGTCTCCTTTAGAACCTTTAGATGATGCAACTGAAGTTTGTCATGCATAGTATGTGTGTGTATTATATGTGCAGTAACTAGCATTACTAGGAGACATACTGACATATAGGAAGAAATTTGCCATTGCTCAAGAATTGTCTGTTTAGGAATATTGAACCATATGAAAAACGATTTCCCAAGGGCATGGTGTCATGACTATTCCTATGTATAATTATAATCTGACTTAAATGGGTAATACATTTCATTGGTTCTCCATGCAATGATAACACTTAAGATACCCACATAACTTACATATGCTAGCCATAAAATATAGCTGCGGTAAAAGTTGTGATCTTCCTGTGTATCCTGAAGAAAATTTTCAAGCTAGTGCAAACAGTTTATCTTTTAATTATTTGATGTCATATTATTACTAATGTTGATAATACCACAATTACGAAAGTTACAAAACTATGATTCTTTTGCTTTCAGGTTTATTTAGATACAGTTGGAGATGTGGCGAAATATGAAATAAAACTGTCTAAACATTTTCCTTCTATCAAATTTGTGGTTGCAAAGAAGGCTGATAGTCTTTATCCTGTTGTGAGTGGTGCAAGCATAGTTGCAAAGGTACTCATCATAAACTTTTATAAAATTACCTGTTTTATAAATTTTCTAACCCACTTACAATGTTTCCTTTAACTCAATCATTTAGGTCACAAGAGACCGAGCATTGCGGGAGTGGGTGCTTGATGAGACTGCTGAAAACATGCATAGAAACTTTGGCTCTGGATATCCTGGAGGTGAGAAGGGCACAAGTGATGAATTCATCTCATGTCTTATGGCATACTATCGTCTCTCTCTCTCTCTCTCTCTTTTGAAAATTCGGGTTATGATTTAATTTGCATAGATCCCCAAACCAAGTCCTGGATGGAGGATCACAAACATTCCGTATTTGGATTCCCAACATTAGTTCGATTCAGTTGGGGAACCTGCAATGCATACTCCAAAGATATTGCAGATGTCTTATGGTCAGTCTGAATCTTAATCTTCTAAGGAATCTATAGCATATATTTCACGAGTGTATTCTTCTATATATTATTGTATTGATCATGTTATATGCACACATTTTACACAAATAATGTGGATATCTTACTTTTGAGCTTAAAGTTAGGGCTACAGAAGCACTTGATGAGGAAGTTAAAGACAATGTTAGAAAGTTCAAAGTTGTTCTGAATGCTGTGTATCTTGTTGACAATAGCTGGTTATATTTTTATGTTTACATTATTGTTGAGCAAAGAATTCAGCAATTGATTAAAGTTCTCCAATTCTTTTAAACATCGCTTCATGTTTGGGTGACAGATCATGTTTCCCTTTTCCATGCATTCTTTGAACTTAGTGTTAGAGTTGTTTATTCTAGTCTGTCCTCATACTTGTCATTGTTTAAAGGGAATCTAATAAAACAGATGAAGAGGGTGGTGGCAGTAGTAGCAGTCGCAAGAGGCAATTAAAATTAAGCAATGTAGGTTTCCCTACATCCAAGAGAAGTGAAGAAATAGAATCAAGTGGCAAAGGACGCTGCAAATTTTTCCAGGCTCGTAAACTTGAGCATGTAACTTCTTTCTGATGATGGTGGTTATTTATTTTCTGTCTCTGTAACAGTTCAGTAATTTCCTAGCTATGTTAAATTATGGAATAAGTACGTTATATATTTGAAAAGTATCTTCTGATTGTATACTTTGTAAAATTTGATATTCTAATTTATACTAATGGTTTTTCAATTTAAACAATTTCATTTATATTTATTTATATATTGAGTTGTAAATCACATTCCTTATTGAACTTGTGTTTCTATGCATATTCTGAAAGTTTTTATAGCTTATCTCTCCCTTAAAATCTGAGGGGATGGTTCGATTTCTTTTGTTTCAAAGGGCAGTGAAAAACTTCTTTGGTAACTGCAATTCTGTGGGAATTATATAATGTTATATTATGTAAGCCTTGAAAACTGTTTTGAAGACGCCATGTTAACTGAATTTTCTTGTGTTATAGATATGTTAAACTATTTGATGAACCATGAAAATATGGTGCTAAGTTTGAATTGTCTAGCTTGATTCATCTCAGAAACCCTGCTTCATGCGATTATAAAGTGTGACATTATATTTGCAATATATTGGGGTGTATCACATGGCTTCGCTTTCATTTCTATTCATCTGAGTCTATTGCATCATTTTTGTTATCTATTCATTTTGTACTGCTCAGACTCTTGGAAATGCATCCATGCATGCAGCAAGAAGGACAATATTTTCTGGCTTCGTGGAACCTAATGTGTGCATGTTTTAAACTAACATTTGTTTGTAGTTAATTTGGTATTTCTAGAGTTTAGAGTTCTTATTGTTATCTGAATTACTTTAATCTGTTCAACGACATCATCAAGAGATACATTCAGCATATTTACAAGCTCAAACCAAGCAGACAGAAAATACCAAACTGCACAAAATACAACATTGCCAGAAGAAAACTTAGAGGGAAACACAGAGGAAACACCATAGCTATTACATATAATTGGAACAGCTCTGTCTACATTTTCTTTATTAATAAACAGAAAAGTAATGACATATAGGGGGCATTGGTTACATGAATTCAACATTTCTGGTAATCACATTTGTAGAAATGATGCCCTGTACCAAATACCCCTACACTATCTGTGGTACAACATTATACAACTGTACTATGCAGGAGAAACTGTGTGAAACAGAAAAAGATCACATAATACGGTTTGTGTAGTTTCATACCAAAATGTTTGTACATATATCATTAATTTAACAAAATAACTTGATGAGAGGAGACACCAAGGTGATGATTATAAGCATAGTGGTAAAGCTGATTCTGTCAAGGTTGCAACTGGCTGCTCCACGGTGGTTCTGATGATTGCGATTATTATTTGCAGCCCCACCTATAATTGCAGCTGTACCACCAGGCGTATTAGGTGATGTTGAACCACCATTTTCACCAATGTTAGGTGTTTTGCCGCCATTTGTGCCTGTGTGACTTCCTTCCATTTTACTTCCATATATAACATTATCTTCTACCTTGATTTTCTGCAAAGATTCTGCAGAGAAAAAAGTACTGAATATCTAATGTAGGCTCTTCTACTTCCTTCAGATGATTATGAAAGAAGCCTAAGAAGGTTAGTTCACATACTATTATGCTTGATGATGACAAAGACTGGTACTAATCATCTGGTTTTTTCTGTTCAAATTGAAACTATGGAAGAGAAATACTATTACTTCCTGATTGGGGAAACAACACCCATAGCCCCGCTGATACAAGGTATGTTGTCAAAATCTAGTGTGCATTTCTTCATTTATGGATATAAACATTGTTATAACTCTAAAAATAAAGTACCAATTGCATGGTTGAAGATTTTTACATAGGAATCTTTCACCACTGTTGGTGTGAAAGTTAAAGTCATATCTGAATCTAACCTTGTAGTTCTGCAGTTGATTGTTAGAATGCTATCTAGACAATACTGAAAGTTGGTATGACCATGCTATGTCAATTGCACATAATATTTTTCTGTCGAATAGAATATATCTTTTAAAAGTGTGTGGCTTGTTTCTTCAATCCTGATGCTTTGACATGGAAAGAAATTTCAGTAAAAGTAGTTTGAATCTGAATCCTTTAGTAATGGGAGACAAAAAGTTGATATTTTATTGCACAAATTCCAAGTTTTTACCGTCCTTGTTATATTCGAAAGTAGGTTCCGTAATGATACCTTAAAAAAATATTTTTACCAGTAATGATTGTCTATGTAAGGTAAACAAGCTCTGAATTGAACAGAAACAAAGTCATATTGATCCATCAAGAACTCTTAATACAATATCAGAATTTGTTTATGTAAGGAAGTAAAGCTTGTATAAGTGAAAACTTTTAGCTTTTTTGGTACATTGAAATGAAATGAGATGAAAATTGTAACTGATTGTCATGTAATTTTAATAAATTACCCACTGTTTATGATTGTCAATTCCCATTTTGATATGTTGGAAATTGAATCCAAAACCTCTCTACCTAAAACCTTACCCATCTAAACCACCTAAAGTAAAATTGTAATTTTTCTTTCTTGGAAAAGGAAAAATGAATTTCTGAAAACAGCAATTGATGGGATATCTTTCCTTTCAAAGTTTCATTGCTTTTGATGGAGCACTTTGCAATTTCCATGACTCAAAAGAATTGGCTTATGCCTGTTGCAGCCTAATCAGTAATCACTATAGTTCTCTTTGATGCTCATTTTCTGCACTCCTATTATGATACTGTCTTCATTATCAGTTATGCATTTACTTTCTGGGATGGTAACTACTTGTAGACACCTCTCAATTTGGCCCATAAGTACACAAAGAGTTATAGACTTATTAACTGCTCATAAATTTCTGACATAAAAAGAAAAGAGAAAAAAGCTACAAAAGAGAGAGAACAGCACCTGGAGGAAAGCTCTTCTGCTTTGGAGATGAAGAAGCAAAATTGATCAGAAACAAGAGAATAAGAAGAGAAGATCCTAATTCTCTGCAACCCATTTGGCCTTTCAGCTAGCAAATCACAGGTATGATCTTCTGTCACCATGCAAAACCTTCTTATACTATATCGAGTACTCTTCTGCCAACTTTCCCACTTTTATTTCTTTCTTGGACACGGAAATGGAATTTTAGATAGAACTGGTTGCATGTTAGTATAACTTTGCTGAGAATCTTATAAAGCGAAGTTCAAGATGATGTTCTTGTCCTTATGCTATTCTCAGAAAGTGGCCTTTGATAAGAAAAAAATTAAAGTATTTGTTTGAGTGGCCATACATATGATGACAAGCCACTTTGATTCTCTTGATAATGCGTTTGGTGATTGGAAACTTGATCCCACCACGCTTCTGTAGAACGCGGATTCATAATTTCCTTGGTTTATTGTTAATCAGTGGCGTAATAATTACATCTTTATGGCGGAGCCAGGAACCTATTTTATTTTCTTTTCTTTTTTTTTAAACCTAATATTATCAAAAGAAAGCATTACATAAAATACAGTAACTGAAATTTATACACACTAATCAAGGTGAGACAGATTATTTAGCTATATAAATATCTTTATATATGTCTTGCCCATTAAAAAAAAAAAAAAGACAAAAGAAATGTTTGTGTGTATATATATATATATATATATATATATATATATATATATATATATATTTGCATTTTTTATTTTTTTATCTTTCTTATTTTTTTATTTATAATTTTATTAAATTATAGAGAGTGCACATAGGAGTGTATATCTAGAGAGATGTACATCTAGCATTTTCAAAAAAAAAAAAATCTTTGTATGTATAAGAACACTACTGCAACACGCGTATGGACACGTTCAATTAAAATATTAGGGACTGTTTTGCATTAAAAAAATATTAAGGCCAGTTTGTTTTGAATGGTTTTAGTTTAAGTGAAAATAGAAATTATGCTTAAAAACATGTTTATTTCAATAAATAGAAAATGCTTTCACTGAATTTCTTCAAAAGTATTATATTCAAAATTGAAAACAAAAATAAAGCTAATTCTTTTATCAAAAATTTGGAAGTATATATATATATAAAGAAATGATTGGTGATAATTTTTTAAAAATTTTAATTTTTATTTTAATTTATTTTTTTAAAAGAAATGACCTGTGGTTTTATTAAAAAAAAAAAATACTTTGAATGTAATTTTCAGGTAGCTAATAGATATAAAAATATATGAAAATAAAAATAAAAAAACTCAACAAACATGTTTTTTTAAAAAAATAAAAATAAAAATACATTTCAAGAAATAAAAATATAAAATTGTTTTATTTTCTTTTTATATGAACTCATGCGATTGATTGGCTGGCTCATTTTAGACAATTTTTCTCATTTTTTTAGGATTTATTTTATTTTATGAATGCAGTAAATCTTTGGGAAGGAATAGATAAGAGATATATATAATCAGTCAGCATGATAGGTTGATGGATTTCAAAAATTTAAGAAAGTGTTTGGCTACTATTGGAATGAGAATGGATCATTCTAAGAATGCTTCATTCCTCAAATTTGAGAAAATTACTATTGGCAAATATTTAATAGTATTAGTCCATTTTTATAGGCATTTTAGTTATTTTAGGTGAGTTAGTGTTTTTATTACGTTGAGTGTGATTTGTTTATTAAAATTATAAGAGTTATTTTATAAAAAAATTTATATATTAAATAATATATTTATTTATTCTCATTACATACAAAATATAATAAAACTATATCTTGTGGTAGTCATTTAAGTGTTGCATAAATTTGTGCAATAATACATTCTTTTTGTTCGCTACTAGAGGAAAGTAAGGTGGGGGAGAGAGAGTGGAGAGTTTCGTACTTCAACAGCCGTTGAATAGGAAAAAAATTTAAAAAAAAAAAAAAACAAATTGTACTATTTGGTAAAAAAAATAGAGCATTTATGAGAGAAAAGATAAAAATCATAGAGTATATAGACGAAAGATAAAATGTATATGATAGTTTATAAGATTCATTTAAATTTTTTCTAAAGTTACATAAGTAGAAAAATAAAAATAATACATCTAAGATTTATAAAAATAATATAAAAAATTAAGATACACAACCTTACCTAATTAAATGACTAAAAATATTCTAATAGAATTTTCCATTCTCTTTTCTATACCTCTTTTCATTTCTATATTGAATAATTCTACGACTCTAACTGAATATATTTTGTTATACACTTTTTTACTTTATTTTTTTCTGCATCTTTTTTATTTTTATGTTTTTATTTTTTTATAAGAAAACTAAAAACTAAAATCATGAAATGTATACTGAGATGTGTAAAAGAAAAATGTAGAAATGCTTTTTCCCATTTTGTTTTGTACAAATAAATTATAAAAGATTACTGTTATTTTTTTTTTTTTACTTCGTGGTGTTTTTTAAACTTCTCCCACCACTTTTCATGCCAGATTTTGTCCACTAAAACTGAATTTCTACGAATTTAGTTGCTATTGCCATTCTGAGTTCTCCTATTGTCCACCAACACTGAATTTCTCCGAAGTCTCTACTACTTTATTACTTTTGAGGGTTTGCGATTCAGGGAAATTTCACTTTAACTTTTTAATTATATTATAAGAATAAAATTATAAATAAAAAAAATAAGAGATATAAAAGAATCTACAAATAAATACATCTATTTGTAAATGTACATACAGACATCTCTTTCGCATCCCATCCCTTTATTGTCAATGTCTATAAAGCGTAGTCCCTGTCAAGCATCGAACAATTTTTAATTCCTTTTCTTCTGCTAAAATCAATCTTTAAGAATTACGAATTATAAAATAAAAATTTTTCATTATTCTTTCTTGATTAGAATTTTCTGTTTAAAGTCGAACTCAATCTTCGTATCTTTCTTAAAATCTTTTCATTTTTCCGATGTTAGAACTCCTTGTCTCCTTAGTTTCTAGATGATAGGTGAGCAATAAAACTAGAGTTTGCTTGTTTTAATTTTGTCTTTAAAAATTCAATTGTTTTGTTATATTTTATATTTATTTTATATAATTTTAATCTCGTCTTAAATATTATTATCTTATCTCATTTTAATTTTATTATAATACAATATTTATTGGGACAAGACAAAAAAATAAAAATATTCTTAAGAAGAGACTTCCCTTCATTTAAAATGCAAAATTTTTTTTGAGTCTTGTCCCCCGTGTCCTAATTTATCCAATCCCAACCCTTCAAACCAAGACAAACATCAAAATACTTTTATTTAAGCCCACACCATTAATAATATTTTTCTAACAAGTATTGATAATGACCATTACTACCAAGTGGTTGATTGCTTTCTGAATGATAGTTTTCTATTTGAATCCTTAACGACGTGTGCTTCTAATATTACTTAGTAACCTCACTATCCTCACTACAGTAAAAGACATAAATACCTTGCTAGAAGTATGAGGCATATTTAGTTGACCTGCATTTGGAATGGGCGGTTGTTGTAGCCGGAACTAGGATGACAATTTTCTTTCTTTGTTTGGGGATTGATGGAGATCACACTCCTTACCACACAAGAATCTCTAAAATATATAGGGCAATCGGTGGCGAACTCGGGCTTCTTGGTAAGTTCATCTTCTTCTTTGATTTTGTTTGTTGCAACTTTAATAGATATCTTTTCTTTGATTTTCTTTGTTTCTTTGTGTATTTGGAATTGAATATAATGGGTGATTGTGGGTGCACCATTGAAAGGGGTTTTTTTGCGATAGTTCCTTATGGTTTAAAAACAAGTTAAACAAATTTATAGATCCATTTAACTTCTATAATTACAAAAGAGAAAAGAAAAATTAAACCTCACTCTCTACAACCTTTTAAACGGATTTATAGATCCGTTTCACAAATTTATAAATCTATTTAGTCATTTTTTTTTTTTGCCATTATTCACTTCAAACGAACCGTGCATCCGTTGACTGCAAAGATATCATAAGATATGAATCTACATATTTGTTTACTGTAATATTGCGACCTATCAAAGAAAATGTAATTATTTACCTTAATTTGGACATTTTTTCTCCAATTTTTCAAACTCATATGTAAATAGGAGCATAAATGAAAAAGAAAGAAACAAAGTGTAGGTCTTTTAACCATCTTGGAGTGATTAATTAAAGAAAATAGGGTGTGTGAGGTTGTTAGAAAAATGGGTGAGGGTTGCAAATTGAATAAGAGGGGGGAGTGCGTTAGTTGTGTTTTTTAGTTTGGAGGAGTGTGTTATTTTTTAATTAATAAGAATATTAGTGTAAATTCATAGAGTCGATGAGTGCAATGATCATTTAATGCTCAAAATGTGATATTAATTTTTTCATAAAAAATTCCTTATAGATCTTGTAGATCCTTATCTTTCAATGGGGACAGGGACAATGATCATATTCCCTAGCCCTATCCTATGAGAACATCATCGTGAACGGTACGAGACAATTATGAAATTTGGTGAATTAATGAAGTAAGAAAAGGAACATGTGCATTAAAATCCTTCGGTTGGCATCGGGTAGTTATAGGTTGAAGAATTTTTTTTTTTTTGACATAAATAGAAAAAAAGAGTGAGATGATGAAGTTGTAACGACAGTTTTAGATAAATTTAAACTTAAATAAAAAAGCTCTAAACACCTTTCAAAGAAATGATTAACTATTAAATCAAATCTCACTTCTCATAATTAAATAATTGTATGAATAATCAACCATTACCATCTCATGATTTTGATCTACCCAATTGTAACCAACTGTACATTGGGTTAGTCACTTAGTCGGTTATTGGCGGTTTTTTAATTTTTGCTCATCGCTAAGGCCCATGTAAGCAAAATGATATTAATTGAAACTTAGGCTGTTTGGATAGAATTTAAAAAAAAAAAAAAAAACATTTTTAATGTACTTTTATTAAAAGAATTTTTATTGAAAATAAAGTTATTTTGTATTTGAATATAATATTTAAAAATATTTTTAAATCATAAAAATTATTTAAATGTAAAAATTTTTAAAAATAATTTTAATTGATAAAATTACTATAAAGAACATGCAAAAACACTTTGTTTATATTATTGTTTGGATAAAAAATTATTTTATAAAATTATATATTTACAATCTAAATTAAATGAAAAATTATAAAAATATATATATATATATTATCTTTAATTTTTATTATAATTTTTTATAATTATGATTTCAAGAAAAGAATCATAGCTTCAATAGTTGCTTGGTTCCTATCTATAAAATATATATATGTATATATATACTAGTTTTATTTGGACTGGGATTCAATGACGTTCAGGAGGGAACATTAGGATGATTTTGCGTTAATCTAAAACGTTGGTTCAATCCAACGGATAAGATCTCATGTGCGTAAAGTTTTTTTTTAAAAAAAAAAAAATCGGAAGCGTGAAAAAGCGTGATAGAACAATACAAAGAGTAGTCTTTGGAAGCTACCGCTGCCGGCGGTCAAGACCCATAAGGCCCAGGCCCCGAGAAGAGGGCTTGATCCTAAAATCCTTACTAGTGTCAATTTCCAGCAAAGAAAGAGTTCAAAGATGGTTTGGAATGCCATGTTTGCATTAAAACGACGTTGATGAACGACGTTTTAGAGCCTGCTTTAGAAGACGATAATGGAGAAAAACTAACCAGGATAAAATTATGCAAAATATTTCACTATGCACACACTTTTTCAATTTGAAGCAACCTATAAAATGTTTATGAAAAAGCACCCTTTGTGATTTTTTTTTTCTTGCTTTGGCTTTGTATTAAAACCCTGTCCAACCACCTTAATTCTAAGTTAAAGTACTATTTACACAAAAGAGCAGTTTTTCCTTTTGGAAAAGCCTATCTAAATGAAGCCATAGATTCAGTGCTGTTAACTTTATTACAATCACTTCTGTAAATCATTAAATGAGACTAATTATTATATAATACATTATCGTTATAATCTCATTCAATGGTTGATGAAAGTGATTATCGTATAATTAATTATAAAAAATTTAAATTTTATTAATTGTAGTTGTATAAGCCATACCAAAGGATTGAAATTTCTTAATTAATCTAAACATTAATTATTTTAAAGCAATTAAATGGGTGTAATAGATGACTTCTAAATGATGACATTCTAGCCAAACAAGAGAGCCTATAAATTGATATAAAAAAAAAAATGTATAAAAAGTGTTTGGAATTTTTCTACGTGGACTAACACAATTAGACCATTTTAATAAAATCTAAATTAATAGGTGTTAACATAATTTGGAGTTATGAGATAGTTATAATCAATTGTGATTGGGTTTAATGTATTTAAATTCTACATGGATTTGATGGTGTAGCCTGTAGAGTAACCGTAATAGGTAAATTAAGTTAATTGAGTATGACAAAGATATAAGAGAGCCTATAAATATGATGTTTTTGTCTCATTGAGAATGCATGTAAGATGTATTTAAGTTAAAAAATCAATTACTCTCCAAGACTAAATATGAATTTCTTTACAATCTCTCATTTAATTAAAAATCTATATTAATAACTAATAGATCCTAATTTAATTCTTAAAAAAGTGGATGTCACGTAACACCACTCCTCATAAACTATAGATCAAACAGAAAAGTGAACATTAAGATGGGACAATCTCGGTGAGAAGACAATTGAAGTAGTCTTCTTCTGATAGATTTTGCAAAGCTCAAAGCTTTCTAGAAATATCACCTTTCCTTTTGGTTGATTTGCGAGATAGGTATTCAAATGCTAAGGTTCCTAGCAAATTTGAAGTCCAAGATCATTGTTTTGGCACCACCAACATTCACTACCATTAATGGCTCTAAGAATCGGACTGATCAAATGATTAAACTAATTGGTCCACGAACCAGTCTCTCATATTTGTGCAAGAAAATTGGTCAAGGAATTGGTAAATTAGTGTGATGAAAAAAATTTATAAAGATATAAGCTGCGTTTGACACTAAAATTTAATGAACAAAATTTTGTATTCAAAATACAAGACAAATTTTTCAGTTTTTGTTACCTATTTTATTACAGGGACAAAATTTTGTCTATAAATCAAGAAAGTAAAAGACTATTTTAACTACTTTAAGACTCATTCTCCCTCTTTTTATTTTTTGGTATCCACACAACAAAATGGGACTGCTGCCATCTAAAAACATTTTTTTTTTTTTCTCATATTAGGACTACTGTCACCTAAGCTTCCTAAGCTAGATTTTTTTAAAAATCTCATCTGAATTAGAATTTTAAAATCAACAAATTTGCATTGTTATATTTTCAAAGGAAACTACAACGTTACGCACTACCGTAAATTTTTTAACAAATTTTCATAAGTTATTTTGTAAAAAATTTTAATTTCTTAATTTTCATTCTTTTATATATGACTTTAAATTTTTTCAATAAAATGTCAAAATATTATCTCATCCTTTTTATTTTAAGTAGACAAAAAATATTACAAAATATAATGGGTATTATAGTAAAATTTGTATTATTTTGTCTAGTTCTTACTCTTGCTTGTGTAAACTGATGAATAATGAACATCACAAGAAATTTTATTATAACTCAGACGAAGCATAAACACACCCATGGTATAAAGAATGCTAGTGATAAGAGTAGTAAATATAGCAGAAGAAATAAAAAATATTCTCTGTACATCATATCTATATCAATTTTTTTTCTCAAAAGTTTCTTGTTAGTTACTTTGTTCGAATATGAATTCAAATAACTAATTACAATTTCAAATTTTTAATTTTTTTTGAATCAAAAACTTAAAAATGAAATGAAATTAACATGTGAGATAAAAAAATATTATCCCCCATAAATATAAGGAGGGATATATTGACTCTCAAAGTAAGACTAAACTTCACTTAAAATACGAATAAGTTACAAAATTTGGTGATTAAGTTCCATCATATCGCTAAATTTCCTAAAATATCACTAGCTTGGTCTAAGTGAGGAATACGGGGATGGAAAACTAGGGAAGGGGTGCAACATCATGAAATGAATTAACTACCAAAATCAACATTTGCTAATTTATTATGCAGAGACCAAATCAGAAAAATAAACTCAGCTGACATAAAATAGCTCACTGTTAGAGTCTCACCAAAGAGATTTTTCAAACAGCTACTCTCATTCTTTATTTTGGGATATTATCAAATGTCTTAATCAACATTTTGTGGTGATAAAACGAGGTAGATATCTACTCTGATACAACTGTCCGAAGAGGCAAAGAACTTTCAACTTCTTTTGCAGTAGCAGAATTCCTTTCTGCAACAGCCTTGGACATGCCAAACATCTGCAAATGATTCAAAGTCTTACTATTTCAGCAAACATTATTATAAAACTAAAATAGAAAAGCTGGCAAAATATAATATTGAGTTAAATAAATACTTAAAACCTTAATCAATTTAATCTTTCACATTTTAAAATTATAAATATCATCCGTTAAACTTATCAACTCTGATGGCTATTTATGGGTCTATTAGCGGTTTAAACCTTCGTGAAATGTTAGAGGGACCAATTTGATAAACTTAAAGTGTGAGGAACTAACTTCATAAAGATTTCAAGTGAGGGACCCAAATGGTATATAACTCTATAATATTTCTCAAGAAAAGTTTAGCAAGGACAGACCTTCTGAATTGTTTTCTTAAAGCAAGTTTTGTGTTCATCCATAGAAGCATTGATGAACTCATCGATGTGATCTTTCACATCCTGCAAGAAAGTAGCATCCTCGTGTTTCTTCTTTCGACAGGAAGGAACAACGGGTGTGGTGGCAGGTGCTGAAGGCTGCTTTTCATGTTGACTTTTCTGAGTTTCCATTCTCTATAAGACTCCAAGTGCTGAAACAAAAGTTATATATCATCTACTCAATGATAAGCATTGGCTGATAAAACCTTCTCTAATTGCCCGGTTTGAATGTTTGTGCATTAGAGTTTGCGATAGAATAAATCAAGCTTTTACAGATAAACTCAATTCCCAACAGTCTATTTCCTCAATCCAAAATTATCTCTGAATCTCAACTTTTGCAAGATGCATAAATGAATCAGTTCTTGATTTCTTCAGGTCCAACATGAAATTGTAGGCTCAAGCAATAAGAATTCTTCTTTTAGTTTGTTGTTTAAGGAGTGATGTCAAAGATTTGAAGCAACTCCATTCAACATTGAACTTTCCCACAATAGTAACACAATCTTAACTATCAAAAATAACCAACACAGCGAATAAAAGAAGTTGATAGCATAAAATTTTGTTAACATCCGTAAGCACCCATAATCGTTAAAAGGAAGTTTCAGAGTTCTGCGTTGAATATGCCTATATTTCCACCTACACGTGATATTATCAATGTGCTAAAACAAGGTCATTATATATAAAATTGAACAAAAGAAAAAGAACAAGCAAAAAATTCGAAGCAATTCAACAAAGCCAAATCAAGCATCATGAAAAAGGGATGGCCTAGAGAACATGTTTATGCATAGATTGAACAATAATCCCAATAAAAACCCATTTAGGACACAGGTGATGGAGCAGCACATTGTGGGGATAAAATTGATTATGATGAAGGTTTCCTTCTTCTCAGTTCCTAAAAAATAGCATGTGCCTTAGGATTGATGCGCAGGTCACAACCAGCGGTAAGAACAGAATGTGTGTGATGGACCAAACAGTATCAAGTATATTTGAAAATGGAAAGCCAAGTCTAGAGACACTCGTGCAATTCGCGAAGCTTCTGGATCCATGCTTAAAACTTACATCTTAGAATTGAGCAGGGTTTGTTCAAATTTAACCCATCAATTCCACAAAACTAGAATCCAAAACCCTGCAGTGTGTTTACGCCTAAACAGAGTCCACTGAATCAGATAGATGGGTTACAATAAACATATTACTAATAACAAACACGAACAGGCGTGATTTGAGCAAAATTCTTAGGAAAATTAACTAAACTTTTCATAGAAGAACAATTCATGCAATACCCACAAATAAAGGAAACTCTTTTTCCCTTCTCATTGTAAATATGGTACAAAATGAGTTCACAATTCCGAAATCCTTCTCACACTCGACATGCATTCCAAAAACAATACATGAACAGAAAGCAGAAAAGAAAAAAAAAAACATAGTCTCAAACACAGTAATAAACCCTTCATCTTTGCCGATATACTACATAGTAGAACAGATGATGATGTAAGAAAACTAAATTCACAAACGAAACGACATAGTAGAACAGAAAATTGATTCAGCAAATAATTCAGAGGTACAACAACAAAAGGGAATTTTTTATGAGAGAAAAATAAATCAGAGAATCAAAATCGACAAACCGGAAATCGCCGGGGCGAGAATATTTGAGGAATCCCAGTTAGAATCTGTTTCTGGAAAACAAGGTTTCCGCTGCAGTGCAAGAACTCGCTCCACTTTAATTTCCAGCAAGAGATGTGGAAGGGGGACTGGAATTAGATTGGTAACACCGAATGCCGTTTTTCTTTTTCTTATTTTTTTCTTTTTCGTTTTTAATTTTTTTCATGTGAAAGACCAGGAAGATTCTAGATTGAGGCCCACGGACTTCTGGGCTTAAGAAGCCGAGAATAAATTTGTTTTAATTAGAATATTTCTTTGTTTATGTTTTTTGGTTGAAAATATCGAGTGAGTTGAGGCCAAAGAAGCTAGAATAGGTCACTTACAAATAGCCAGTAAATGAAGCGCACGTCAATGGTGAAATTTGAACTCATATCTTATAATATTATTTTGATTCCTTTTAATTAAACTAATATCTATATTCATATCTAATTACATAAAAATTTGTTAAGTTTTATTAAAATGTACTCTCAAGCTAACACTCTTTTTTCTTAATATGTGTCTATTTTTACTTTTATAAGAACTTGACACAGTTATAGACAAACGTAAATTTTTTTTTTATCTTATCTGCTTTGTTTTTTTTATTTTATTTGTTCTTAAATTTTAAAAATATTATATTTAAATAGATGAAGCACATTTAATGAAATAAATATTTAAATTGGTGAAGCAAATTTGTACAAGATAAATCCACAAATTTAAAACTCTAGTGTAACACATTTCCTTGATTTTATTATTCATATATGATGTACGCCATATAAAAAGAGAATAGTATGCAATATAACATGAGAATAATGGATTTGTGAATAATATATCTATTTGACAACTTCAATTCAATGGTTTTCATATTTTTAGGAGACTCAAACAAACCAAGAAATTAACATACTATACAATTAAGTTTTCATCCATTAGCCTTGTTTGGTACAACACATAAAATCTAAAAGTATAAGTTTATCTAGTATCATTCATCCTAAAAATATATATTCTATTGAATAAGTTTATATAGCCAACTCTAACAAACCACGTTTGAATGTCAATATATTTTTCTACTTTATTGTCTTCATCCCGCAAACCAACCACAAATCAGTTTCTCCGAAAGAAAAAGTGGTATTTTGGAAAGCTATTGAGCTTTGCAAAATTTAACACATAAAAACTGCTTAGTTTGTCTTCTCTCTAAGGGAGATTGTCACATCTAATGGTCAATTGAGTGTTAACTACCATTGATCCATTGCCTATGAAAATTTGGACCTTAGACCGATGGCACCATGTATCTCATTGAGGCTCACCAAAACACCAATGTGTGCAACTCAACAAGTTCACACAAACATTGGCTTTAAGATAACATCAATGATCTGCACATTGCCAATAGATTGGGGATGAATTGCACAATGAAGTCAACCCAAATATAAAAAGTCAACACCCAGTGACCAAAGTAGATGATATATTCTCACTGGAAGAGAGATGGGGATGGAAATAAGTTAAGTTAAATTGAATTAGGTTGAGCTCAAGCTCAATTCACTTCAAAACTCACAAGTTGGCTCAATAAGTAAAATATATACTAATCACATTCATTTAACAAAATAACAATATATTATTCCACAATGTTAAAAAATAAAATTAATCAATAAATAGTCTTGATAAATTTACAAAAAAAATGTATAAAATCTCTGTAAACATTATAAAATAGTTCCATAAAATATGTATGCTTTATTAAAATTTAATAAAACCTTATGTATTTATGGTATCAAGAACTATGAGAGAAACAAGAATGTTCAAATCTATCTACTTGAGAATATCATGATAATACATTAATATAACATAGATTATATATAATGATATAATACATATAACATACTATATATATATATATATATATAAACAAGCCAGCTTAAGAGTTAATGAGTTAAACTTATAAAAACTCAAACTCGACTAATTTAATAAACGAGCTAAAATTGTTAGCTCAAGCTTAGTTCATTAGCTCACAAGAGTCTAGCTTACCAAGTTAGCTTGGCTTATTTTCATCCATAGAGAGACAACATAAATAACCTCTTCAACATAAAAGAGATAGAATCTTCAATCTCATTTAGTGTACTAAATCCACCGTGCTAAAAAGTCGGGATTAATCAAATTAACAATGTAAGTTACATTAATTTATTAAAATTAAAATCTATCAAAAAATCACAATTTTTTGACACCAAATAGAATAGAAGATTTTGGCTCTATAAGATGGAAACTAGTCCTTCTTGAAAACCCCACTTTTCATTTGGAGAAACCAACTTTGAGGCTATTATCATTCTTTACCTTCTTGGAGTATGCTAATTGTAGACACTATATTTTATCTAAATTTTTATTTATTTTATTTCTTTCACTTTATTTATTTATCTAATTATTTACTTTGTTTTCTTCTTTATTTTTATTTTTTTTATTTTATTTTATTTCATCTTATTTTCTTTTATATATATTAAAAAAAGAAAAAAGAAACAGTGAGGAAAGAAGAGAGGAGAAAACAAAAAAAAAAAAAAAAGAAGAAAAAGAAAACGAAAAGAAATGGCAACGAAACAGGCGAAAGGGAAAAAGAAGAAAACAGAAAGCGTGAAAGAGGGAAAGTGGGTGAAAGGAAAGCGTGAAGGCTGGGAAGTGATTGAGGGAGAGAGCTATGGAGGATAAAGGGCACGAATTGAGGAACCAATGGCATAGAGCTATCGTGGGAAAGAAAAAAACCAGAAAAAGAGAGAGCGAAGGGAACAGAAAGAGCTAGAGAGCAAGCAAAGAAAATTGAGAGCTTCTGACTAGGAGCTTGTGGGGTGTCAATCTGTTCGGTTGAGGTATGATTCCTTTAGCCCTCTTCTTTGAATTGAACGATGATTACTTGATTTGCCATGGATCACTTGAGTTTCCTGATCTTATTTTCTAGTTAAAAGGCCTTTTGTTCATGCGTGAATGGGTTAAAATTTTCTAAGCTTATGGAATTTTGATAGTCTTCAATCTCTTCCTGGTGATGTACTTCTTAATCGGTAAATCTGTTTGAGATTGTTGGATGTATTTGGCTGGTTCATTCTGGAGTACTGAAGTGAACTTCCGCTATATTCTTGTTCATGGTTCCATGTGGATTAATTTCCATAACCCTTATGCCGAATGCTTCACTACTTTGTGCTAGTTTGTTAATGTCGGAATGTTTAGTTCACAAGTGTTTTTGGACTGCTTGAATAATTTGGTTTAATGCTTTTCTTGAGTCGCTTAGTATGGTTGTTGGATAATCGGTGTAGTTTACAGATTCATTATCGTTACAATGGGAGAAGTTTGGCTGTGATTTTTTTTATGGTTTGTTTCTGGACTTCAGATTTATTAGTCTTGTGTTGAAGCTTGGTGTGATTTTAATGTGAAGAATAAATTAAAAAAAAAAAAATTTTGAACACCAGGGCAGATTGCAGTGGATATGAACATCATGTTTTTGATTAGTTTGGCTTTGTCATTTACATTCTGTTCGTGCATATGATGGATTAAGTTCTGTTCTCCGGTTTACGGATGTTTGGAATGTGCATCCAAAGGATGTAGTATCATTTAAAGGGGCTTTAACATGAAAATGTTTTTTTTTTTGGTCTTGGTCTTTACTTTTATATATCTTTCCGCAGATTTGGATTTATCTGGGAACTGCTGCATTAAGCCAAAAGTTGAATTTAACTGTATACTTTTGATCAAGTGTGGCTTTGTAGGCAATGGAGTGACTATGTATCTGTTTCTAATTAATTAATTTGTGGGGTGCTGGGAGTTCTAGTTGACAGGAATGTTTAAGTTCTGGTAGCTGCAGCATGTAATTATTTGGTTTATGGATCTCAGTGGCATTGCAGCTAATTTAGGACAAGATCATGCATTCTGTCTCATTTAGGTGCAAAGGGCATGGTCCTTTTGAGGGAATTTCCCAGCAGTGGGATTGAGCATTCTTCTGTGCATGTGCTGCTCCCAATGCTTAGAAATCTGTTTTAGGTTCTCATGTTCCTATTTGCTTAAAGGATTTCTTGGGTTGTATGCATCTTAACAAAGCCATTTTGGGGATTCCATCTTAAATGATTAAGGTTGCTGAGATTTCACTCTCTTTGATTGCTGTCACATTTGTTTTGGGATACTTTTGCATTCATCACTTACTTGCTAATTATCATCACTTTTTTGCTTGTGTGGTGCATAAATCTTTGTGTTAATTTAGATGCACTCATTTCACTGAATTTCATGGTTGTTGCATTCATTTTGCCTCTGTTTCATGAGTCCATTCTGGTTTGAAGCTCGTTTCATGCTCTGCTGCTGTGCAGTTGTGATTTTTGGGATTTATTTATACTCTCACTGTTCTATTGCTTGGGTTTGAAAAGAATGAAATGGAAGCGCAAATTCTTGGTGATTTTATTCATGCGTTTATGTGGTGTATAGATCTTGTGACTCTCATTTTAATGATTTCATGTTGACTTGGTTTGAATGATTGGGACATTTAATTATGGAAATCTGAATTGCACATTGATATGGCAGTAAGATGTAAAGAATTCTACCTCTTTTTCATGATTCCATGCTGGCATTTGATGGTTTTTGGGAGAAAATGGATTAGCTGGAACATTGATTTCACCTGCACAACTTGTGTTTGAATCTGTCAATATATTTGTTTATGGGAGGTCATGCTTGTGTAATCCTTTTCTTTTGGGTTTGGATTGAGCTCTGAATATTTTAAATGTTTGGTTGAGTGCTGCCATTTTCTGGGGTCTAAATTCTGCTGCTAGGATTGAGTCTGGGGTCTTGAATTTTTCTTGTATTCCTTCATTAATAGTATGGCCATGATGTTGATTAAATTCTGCCATTTGCAAATGTGATAGTGGTCAGTTTGGAGGGAATAAAAATCTGCTGCCTTGGTCTTCAAATCATAAGCTTTTTATAATTTAGTTTTGAGAAAGCATGAACTGATTTTATCTTTCTGAATTTTTGTTTGCTTCCTATTTGCTTTGATGATCTTATTAGATGATTCCAACCCTTGAGCAATGCATTCTGGTTTGTTGTGATTTGATGTTCTTTACATGAAATTTCTTGATATAATTCACATACGTTGCTTGGTAAAATGCTTGGGTTCGAAGTTGAGGTAGAGAAAGCATTTGATGAATCAATTCCCTTGCTTTGTTTGAATCTGGGCAAGATAGCAAAAAGTGGGCCAATATTCATGTGTTGTTTTCATCCCCTTATGTTATTCTGCATCAATCTTACCCATATCTCATATAAGATGGATATGTAAAGTTACAGATTGTCTAATATCTCTTGCTTTCTAATCTCATTTAATACTCTTGAAAGCAACAAAATTCACTACGAAGAAAGGTAATGTTTCGGGTATGCTTGGGACAGAGTTTTCTGTTGCATGTTTGCCCTTGAATCATCTTATTTATTTTCGCATGTCCAAATAAGTTTTTGTGTAAGGGTGTATAGCTGTTCTTGAGCCTTAATCAGAATGAGAATCATGACCTCGATCTAATTTTCGTTTTCATTTTTGGGTTGGTTTATAATGCTTAAGTCACGTGTTACTTTTATACTTGATTGATTGGTCCATATTTAATTTAAAAATTAACTTGGTTTTAGGCGTTGTTAAGTCTTTCTTGTTGTACAAACGCTTGTTGTCCTTTTTTTTCATTTATCCCTATTGTGTCTAAGCTCCGTTTTTGCTTGTTCTTAGTTTCTTTTTGTGTCATGTTATGTGTTTTTAGTATATTAGTCCAGCAGCTCTTAGAGCCTTCCTCCAGCAGCATTCATTTGTTTATGAATCATCATTTTTCTCAGTTTGATGCTGTATACTTTTTAAGCATTTTTTCACGTGATTTGTCAAGACTTGAGGCATCAAATCTAATCACATTTTACCAATAAAATTGGTTGTGCTGCTGTTTGAGGTCTTTGCTTCCTTGATTGCCATTTTGGATCTATCTTTATTGTTGCCAGGAAGATGTTTTCATTAATCTATTCGGAGGGGTGCAAAAAGGAAATAATGGGGTGAGAAGGAAAGAAGTGTGGGAATGTTAAAGAGAGAGAGAGAGAGCCGTGGATGCTATGGAAAGAAAAGAAAAGGAGGGCGTAAATAGGAATTGTGAGGGGTGTTGAAAAGAAAGAGAAGTGTGGGAAGAAAAGAAAAAAGAGGAGTAAAAGTAATTTTTATTTTATGCTACATTTCCCTTATAATGTTAGATGTATCCTGCTCCTAAATATTAAATTGTAATTAATATGCATATACTTTGAGATACATTTGAATTTTAGGGATCCCAAGGCCCTTTACTTATTATGGAAGAATAGATAGTCTGGTCTTTTTATAAGACTGAGCTTACCATATCTAACCTAGGTGAGGATAAGCGTCATCTGGAGGGATGATTTATCTGTCTTGAAGGATGAAAGGACCCTAGGTTCACTTAGAAAATTCATGCATACATGTTTATATTTCTGTCATTATTTTAAAGATTATAATATTTATTTTAGGGATCCCAAAGCCCCTCATTTATTATGGAAGGATAGGTAGTCCGATCTTTTTATAAGACTGAGCTTACCATATCCAACCTAGGTGAGGGTAAGCGCCATTTGGAGGGACGATTTATCTGTCTTGAAGGATGGAAGGATCCTAAATTCATCTAGAAAACTAACGCCTACATGTTTATCTTTTTGTCATTGCTTTAAAGATTGTAATATTTATTTTAGCAAAAATAAAATACAATTTCGGGTCATATTTTATATTGCACAATCAATTTGGGTAATTGTCTTTTGATAAATTTTGTGAGATGCCTAACACCTTCCTCACACATAACTGACTTCCGAACTCATCTCTGGTTTGCATTTCAGTGCCTTTTCAAAAAATAAAATAAATATACAAATTTTGAAATAAATAGGGTTTCTAATTGTACCCTAGTTCTTAAACAATTAGTGGCGACTCCAAAACTAAATCTTGAAGTTGTTTCATTTTTCGTCATAGCGTTTTTACCCCCAAAGTGTACGTTATGACACTAACTATTTCATTGATTGTTGTTTCATCAAAAAAAAAGTTTTTTGAAATTAAAATTAATAAAATCTTATCTATGATTAACAATGTCCCAACAAAAGTTAAATGGGTTGGCTATGTTATCAATAGAAAAAGAAATGTTAGAAAAAGTTAACTACAATGATTTAATAAAAAAATATAACAATTAACAAAATTACTAAAAGCTTTACATATTAAGCCACTCCTAATTTAAGAATTTTCACCAAGATACTTACCTAGTGTTTTGCTCATCTCGTGGTTACTTTCTATTGCATTTGATTATGTTATGTTAATATGAATTTCTTTTGTTGTTGAGAGAGATTTTATTCGGATCCCTATAACAAAAGATGTGATCTGAGCTTATTTTTTAAACCTCAATCACATTAATTAATGAAAAGTGGATCGAGACTTCTTCCATTGATGCTTAAAGATTGCAATTTTTAGGTATTAAAATTGCCTAAAATTTGTTGGAGGAAGTATCAAATTGGTACTACAGTTATATATCCAACTTTGCCAACTTGGAATTTGACACCCACTGCAAAAATGTAGTTGGTTTACTAGCCAAAGCCAATGCTAAAGTATCACCAAAAACATCTGGTGTAATTGCTAAGCTTGGGTAGCAATGAAGCAAATCTATAGCCAAATCTATCATGCAAGAAAAGACCAAAACCAAAAATCAAAAGGAGATTAGGATTGGCTTTGAGCTCGATAGGATTGACTTTTAAAAAAGAGAAGCCAAAAGAAAAAGTAAGATTTTGACTTTTAGAAGTATTTTTTGTTTTTTTAATAAAAGTTCAATCTAAACAGTAAATTTTTATATAAAGCGTTTTCTTTTTAAATTAAAGCATAAATATGTTGGCAAAAGTCAATCCCAATATATTCAAAGTTACACTTAATTTACATTTGGGTATTGATGATGCATGGGTTTTTAATTTTAACTATTGCTTACCAATGAGTTTGAACAAAAAGCACCGATAAGTAGCATAGCACAAGATATCCCTCTTCAAGTATAAGTTCTTCAAAAGGAGTGATTGCATAAAGATAGCAAGCCAATTTTAAGCGACCACGGAGAATAGGCAATGTCATCGTAATCTGACCAGAATCATTTGGGATTATGAGAAGTTTTTTTGTTCTTTTCAATAATGCATTCTATTACGTTAGTGAATCTCTTGTCTATCACTGCTGCAAGAGCTGTGTTACCCTTTCTAACCACTCCCTTCTACAACTTCTACCTATTATAAAACCATTAATGAAGTCAGGTATCCAAAAAGAATTAACAACTCACCTTTTAAAGAAAAAAAAACCCCTAATTGCATCTTCAATAATAAAATAGTAATAGTAATAGTATTAATAATAATACTAATAATAATAGTAGTAATAGTAATAATAATAGTAATAATAATAATAATAACGATGACGGTAGCGGCGGCGACGACGACAAACAACAACAATAATAATAATAAGAATAACAACAATAACAATAATAGTAGTAATAGTAGTAGTAGTAGTAATAATAATAATAATAATAATAATAATAATCATCTATTGTAACAACAAATCAGTCATTGTCATGGCAAAGAATCCAGTCTTTCATGGAAGATCCAAGCATATAGCAATCAAGCATCACTTCATACGAGAACAATTGAAGAAGAGGAGGTACAACTGGAGTTTTGCAAGTCTAGTGATCAACTTGCAAATATTTTCACAAAGGCTTTGGTAGAAATAAGTTCCAGCAATTAAGAGAAGCTTTTGCAGTTAAAGCACAAGTACATTAAAGGGGAGAATGTTGGTAATGTGCATGTAATTAGTGAAAAGTCATGTACCTAGATTAATGAAGAGTCATGCACCTAGAATAGTGAAGAGTCATGTATCTAAATTAATAAAAAGTCATGTATCTAGATTAGTGAAGAGTCATGTATCTATATAATAGAAGTGTTATGTACTTTGGAAAGTGAAAGTTCATGAATTAATGTATTGTTCTAAAAGGTTTCATATCTCATTGTAAATATGTAAGTTTCCAAATGGATGAAAAAAATCATAGAATCATTGAAACATAGAAATACTTCCTCCAAAAATATACTCTTCTGCCTTTGCATACCTAACATGGGTTTAGAGTAGTGAAAAAATGAGTTGTTCTTCTAATTAAGTGCATCAGGTAGTCCATTCAATGAGGGTTAGGTGTAAAGATGAAGAACAAGATATATGGTTTATATTTTAATGGGTTGATGTTGATTTGTTCAATGGTATATTCTTCTATCTTTTAATCATGTGGCTTATTCTATATAGGTTGATAAGGGGTCTAACATGGATGTTGAGGAAAAGGAAGTGGAAGAGGGCAAGGAGAGGTTGATAAGGGAGTTGGAGCAAATGAATTTTGGAAGAAGTCTCTAATGAGGAATAGGGTTTTGTTGCTCCTTGAACATGTTTAAAATTTAGGGTGTTTACTCATGCTTGCAAGGATTGTAAATTCTAAAATGCATCGTCATTGGATTTTTTAGATGTTAGTAATGCAGTGGTTATGAACTTGAGGATTTAAAGTATTTTGTGCTTGGGACACCAATTTATTTGTAGGGAAAGAGATCTATTTCTTATTTTGGCTATGAAATCATGGTTTGGATGTCCTTTGTGGCACCCTTTTAATTGTAATTAAATAATTAATGTCAAGATTAAGAATTTTGAATCCCTTGAAATTGATAGTTATTCAAGTAGACATAGTACAGTCATACTCCAACAATTCAACTATTTTTAAAGTATTTGCATAGGAAAATTTCAAGAAATTACTAGAACAAAATCTTCTATCTTACTCTCTTATCTCAAATCATATTTTATAGTTTTATAATTAGTCAAAGTCTATTCTTTAATTGGCTTATTATTAATTTATCAATAAATATTAATCAATTAACATAAATAGTCAAAGTCTATGGCAATAAAATAAAGAATTCGGCATCCAAATTACTCATAAACATTTCATAGTTGGTCAAAGATTGACATCATATAGTTTTTCTGTATCATTTTTAATACTGCATGCATATATATGTATATATACGTAGAGAGGGGATTAATAATAGGAGATAGTCTATTCACTTAAAAACTATTTATAAAAAAATTATATAACATATCATTTTAAGTAACTTTACATGTATTAACTAATTCAATAGTTAATTTTATTAAATATTTTTAATTCAATAAATTAACTTAACAATTTTTAACCTTCAATTAACAATTTTCAACTAAAAATTAATGTTTCATTTACTTTATAAGTCATTTTTGACAAATATACCCTATTTTTCTCTAGAAAAATAAAAAGATAAAAATACATTGAATTAATATAATATTTTCAATTTAATTATTTTTTATAATTCTATTTTATTTAAAATAAAAAATTATTATTTCTACTTCAAATAATTTAATTCACTTATTTATTTTTAAATTTTTTTATTTTAATTCTCTTATTTATTCAAAGATTGAATTTTTTTTAATCTACAATTCTGATAATGGTATGGTTACTAACAATATTTGTTAATTTTTATAATTAATTAAAATCACCTTTAAATCAGGGAGAAATGTTTCTGTTGTAAAGAAAAGGCGAGAAGGGATTGTGGAAGAGAAGAAAAAACATATCTAGTTTATCCCTTTAATCGTGAGTGATTTCCAGGAGGCTATCCACGTCAGCCTTCTTTTTAAATAGATTTTTCAAAACCAAAATTTACATTTTACATCAAAACTATTATCTATTATAAAAAAAAAAAAAAACTCCTTTTACTCCTCACACATAACACATAGACAAATACCCCTTCACAAATGAACTTTCTCAATTTAAACCCTGAATCTTTAAAAGTTACTCAATTTGAACATTTTATTCCTCTCTGTTATAGCTCACTAACGATTTTTGCTTACGTGGCACGTTAAGTGGTGATGTGGCTGTTAATAAGTGACGTGGCCAATGAGACTCATCTGATGTGGCCACAACTGCTCCAAAACGACGTTGTTCGTCATCTGGCTGCCTTCCTCTATTGAAATCCTCAATAATGACGTCGTCTAGCTGGGCGCCTTTTTCATCTTCTTCTTTCTCCTTTGTTCTGAAACCAGCCATGGACTTAAGCATCTACCAACTAGTTTCTTTCAAAATAACCACAAATTGGCTTTTCCACCAAAATGGGTCTATCAATTTCTCTCAATTCTCATGCAATTCCTCCCCAATCTCACCCTCGCTTGCTGACCTTGATCGGCGCAAAGGCATCTGGAGAACCCAGAAACAACAAATTGAAATGAACATGAATACCAATTGAAGTTGGAAGACAAAAAAATTAATAAAGCAAGCTCATCTTCAAATGTAGGGACATACGATAGAAAATGAGAGGAATGGCAATAAATTAAAGAGCTGGAAAGACAGAGGAAGAGAGAGAAAGAGAGTTCATGCAGCTATTAGAGAGCTCTGAGCTTTTAAGAAATGGAAAGAAAGAAGGAGAAGATAGTCTTAAAGCTTAATTAATTTATCAACTTCAGGTGGGTTTCAGAAAAATCAAAAATCTTTTATTAATTCGATTAGATGAAAAAGGCGAAGGAGAAGGAAGAAGATGAAAAAGGCGCCTAGCCAGACGACGAATGACATCGTTTTGGAGCAACTGTGGCCACGTCAGATGAGTCCCATTAGCTATGTCACCTATTAATGGCAACATCACCACTTAATGTGTTGTGTAAGCGAAAATCGTTAGTGGACTGTAACAGAGAGGAATAGAGGGTTCGAATTGGATAACGACTCAGGGTTTAAATTAAAAAAGTTCATTTGTCAGGGGGTATTTGTCTATGCGTTATTTGTAGGGGGTAAAAGGGGTTTTTCTCTAAAAAAAAATTGTCATCTCTTATTTTATTTTTGTAAAGTCTCTTTTATCACATAAAATAAAGTAATTGCCTCCTCTTTCAAAATTTCTCGCGTCTACACTACTTAAAATAAAATATATATATATAAAATAGGCATCCTAAATTTAGAATTCATATATCTCTTTTTTCTTTAAAAAAATAATCAAGCAGTTACATCTATAAAATCTTTCTCTTCTTAAATTTGTGATATAATTTGATCTAGTTTTATTTTATATATAAGAAAGAAAGGGTAGTATTTATTAAAATCAACTCCTCGCTCTCTATTTATGTTGCCACATGGAAGCTCATTTTAGCAAAATCCGTGTTTTATTATTTTTTAAACTATTTTTTTTTTTATTTCTTTAAACCACTTTTTTTTGACACTCTTAACAATTTTAAACCCTTCACCATAAATTTTAAAAATTCTAAATCCTCAACTTTCAACTGTAAACTACTATTATCATTAACTTTACCTATTAAAAATGTAAGTCATAGAATTTATTATTTACAATAGGTACTTAACAATATACCTTCAACTGTTATTATCACTAACTTTATTTATTAAAAATATATAAATTATGAAATTTATTTTTTACATGAAATATCTCTTAACATGATACCACACTTTTTTTTTTTTTTTTTTCTCTTTGCCTCTTTTTCATTTTAAATCACATTTTATTTTTTTTTACGCTCTTAAAAATCCTAAATCTTGAATTGTTAATATTACTTTTTAAAATTTTTTTTTTTATACGAAGTTTTTATTGCTAACAAGATATATCTAATATATGAGTTTTCATTTATAGTATAGAAGGTAGGTAATTAAAATGCAATTTCTTATATTAAAACAAAAAAACATAATATTTTAAAATTTAATCAAAATGTATTCTTACTGATCTAAATTCTTTATTACTAAAATGTTTTGTTTGGATAAATATTAACTTTAAAAGATTTTGCAAAGTTAAGAGTTATGTAATTGTTTATTCTTATTTATATTTATATTTTTCCCTTATCTTTTTTGAAGGTTAATAGTTTAAGTCATTGTAAATATAGTTTTCTGTTTCAGAGTTATTTTTTAAAATATTTTATTCTTTGTATTTAAAAATAAATAATTTATAAATATATTACACATTAAAATTGGTCATACACTAAAAAAAATAAACACAAATTTTTTGAAAGAGAACACGGAGCTAGTAACAATAAACCATAAACTTATATAAAGGAATCTCTCATTAACAATGCCAATCTTTTCCGCTCCTCCTCTCTATCCGTTCTTTCTATCTCTTTTTCTCACTGATCTTCTTTCTCCCTCTCCACGATCAAGAGTCTACCATCGCTCTACTACCCTGCGCTCTCTTCTTCTGATATTTCTCTTATTTTGCGTTTTGCGTTTCCAATCACTCTTATTCTCTGTGACCATCTTTCTCTTCTCTCCCCAGCGCTCAGTTATTTCTTGTCTGATTGTCGATGCGATTCTCTGCTATGATATGATAGATTATTTTGGTAAAGCTTTAATGGAGAACCTAATGGGCTAACCGTAAGTCAAACTGAAGACTCACAGTTGAAACTTTCTATCTATTTGATTCCTTTAGTGTCCTGTTTACCGAGTACTTCATTTTTATTAACTGGGCTAATAACCATAATAATTTCTGTTTATAGTTGTTGTAGTTTGAACTATCATTTCTTCTAGAGAAGAGGACTATGCCTAAATACAACTTTTCTTTTTCTTCTTGTAAGAAGATTCTCTACCTGCCTATTCAACTTCTCAGGGTAGTTTTACCCTGCCTGATACTTTGTTGTATTACATATGACAAAATGTGAAGTATAAGGTTTCTTCATTTTAACCCAATGCCTATGTTATTCTGTCTTTGCTTCTCTGCTTGATTTTAACCCATTGTTCCATCTGTATTTCCTTCTCTGCTTGATTTTAACTCATTGTTCCTACTTTTTTGTTTTTCATTTTCATATATTTTTAGCTGATTGGAGCTGAGGATATTTCCATGATTTTGCTTTATAATGACATTTGAATTTTGTAACTTGATTATATCATTTTTTTTCATTTAGGCTGATGGATCATTCAGTATGTCTACGGACCTGTGGCACCAGAAATGAAGGCAGTTGGGAAGAAAAGTTGGTAAATTTGACACCATTCTCATGTTGTGATTTTTTTTTTTTCCAGAAAAGAAAGTATTTGACATAATTGCTGCTTATACAGTTTAATTTAACTGTTAAATGCATGGGGATGTTGATGGTAAAGTAGTACTGATGACTATTATTTCTTTTGTGATCATTCAACGTTGTTTCTCCCTTACAATATTTTGGTTCCTGTAAATTACAATAAAAGTATATAGTATACATGGTCCATTTGATTTGCTTGATAAATTTATTAGTCACCTGCTAAAAATCTTGAGATAATGGCTTGCTTTGGTGTAAATTTTGTTTGTTTATGAGCAACATGCATGGATTGTACCAAAATTTAGAGCCCCCCTTCATGTACAAGGGTTTGGAAGCTTAACTTTCTGATGATGCCAAATTGGTTATCCTTCTAAGACTAGCCAATTTCTTCTTAGTTGTATTATAATTTAACTACAGAAATCTTGTGTCTTTCTTAGGACCTTGATCTTCTGTACACCCAGGCTAGGCTAAAAGTGTGAAATTATATTAATTAAATAATGCCACACTTATTCAAGCGTTTTACCCAAGTCATTCGGCCATTGGTATGGCAGGAGGCTATGGAACCCTTTCCCGTCATGAAGGGACTTTGTTCTTTGGTCTCTCATTTGGTGGTGAGGAGATATCTTGGTCGTAGTTCAGGATGCAGTTTTGTGCATTATATTTAAAACAGCATCATCTTTAATGATATAGTGAGTGAGGTTTTAAACTCTTGTTTGATTAAGTGAAAGCGCTTTATTGCGAGCCACATAGGACATAGGATAATAACTGTATTTTCCTTGATCTTGGAGTAGGAAGTAGTCTTCTCACTTTAGTATGATTGCAAGTCCTCCCTCATATGATTGGCAAACTATTGACTGATCTGAAGCAGCTCCACTGATTCAGGAGTTCATTAAATACTCTTCAAAATGTCTTTCAAGTGTTTATTGACCCAGATTTAGATGCTTAAGTAGAGTTTGGATTTGATAAAACATTGTTCTGTTTCTTTTCTACTTGATTTTCATTTTTTTTATTTGAATTTGACATCAGGATCAGGATAAATCTTGATTTGAATGGCTACCTTTTCTTTTACTCTTATTTTTTCTTTATCCCGAAGACAATCCTAAATAAGCATGCAGGCTGCTGGGATTTTTTTTAATTAATGGCCGGCATTATGATTCATACTTATTCCTGTACTACGTAAATGGAGGCAATCTCCTTGGTCACTAATGTAGGTACAGCACATCCTTTTTGCCTTGATCTGTCCTAGATCAGTCTTGCATTTGCTAAGTTTGTCCTTTTTTATTGTTGGTGTAGAAATTGTCCTACTAGCGCTCTTAATTTATGAGTTTTTGAACCTTTTAGTCCAGATGGATGAAGTTGCACCAATAGGGCGTTATGCATTCTTTTTAATAGTTTATGTGTTGACTTCTTGACTAGAATGGGGTCCATATCTTAAAAAATATATAGCATTGATCATTTATTAGCCAAAAGATGAGAATGCAAAGAACTAAGAATAGTCTTTTATAGATTAAGTATAAGAAAGGAAGTTTGTTTAAGTGGTCTTGCAAATGTGGCCTTCCAAATGGGACAGAACTATTAATTAAGGAAATTGAGTCATAAGTATTAAAATACAGTAAAGTGCTTGCAGAATATGATAAGAGGAAAAGAATGGAACCTGACCATGTTACATTAGAAGAAGTGGGTTCGAATTCTTTGCCATTTTCAAGTCACCAGTGCATAAATATGGCCGAAAAAGCGGAAAATGTGCTTGCAGAATAGAAAATATGGCATAAATAGAAAATGTGGCCTTCCAAATGGGACAGAACTATGAATTAAGGAAATTGAGTCATAAGTATTAAAATACAGTAAAGTGCTTGCAGAATATGATAAGAGGAAAAGAATGGAACCTGACCATGTTACATTAGAAGAAGTGGGTTCGAATTCTTTGCCATTTTCAAGTCACCAGTGCATAAATATGGCCGAAAAAGCGGAAAATGTGCTTGCAGAATAGAAAATATGGCATAAATAGAAAATATGGCCGAAAAAGTGAAGGAAAAAAATGTTGAAGCCGCAATTGAGGTAACCTCCTGCATAACATGTTAAGCCAGCCGGTGATAAGGGCGAACCATATAATTTTTGGTTTTAATTAACTCTATTAGTTTGTATATCTTCAAATCCCTTCTTTTGAGAGTGTGCCTGCAGAAAGAATTGGAACTTAATCTTTCTTTGTTATATATCTAGCAATTTTGTCGTGTTCCATTATAATTGCAGATGCCGCATATATAATCACTGCAATAACTGCACAAAAGATTTTCTGTAGCTAAATGGATCATCCTTGGGTAAGCACATGATAGGTTGATTAGATGTTGGTGAGAAACAAATATGTTAGTTAGAATTTTAGAAATTTAGAGCATTAGATTTGTCCTGTGTTGGAAATACTTTAGATTCAGTTGAATGTGTGTCTGAGAAAAACATCCAAAAATTAAATAATTATTTACATGGATGAAGAAAGCATAAATGTCAGTCATGTGGCTATTGCGATAAGTTTAGTAGAAAAGTTAACCAGGGGAAGCTAATTTGGAAAAGTTAACCATGAGAAGGTTTCCATGGGCAAGTTTTTTTCCAAACCGCTTTTCACTATTCTTCTAATCTTCGTCTTCCAAAACTATGCTGAAACTAGTTGTGTTCTGTAAAACTTTTCTTTAATATAAGATTCTGTCACAATACCTGTAATGACCCAACTATGCTTAAGTGAACTTAGAATACTACATAGCTTACAAATGTTAATAATTAAATACTAGTTATAGGATTATGCTAACACTATGGATATACATAGAATTTGAGGATTTAAGTAGAAAAGTCATAAATGCTTAGTGGAACAAAGACGTGGCTGAGGTGTTGCCACCTTACCACTCCCGTATGTGACACCAAAAATATATATATATGTACAAACAGTTGACACATAATACAATTAGAGACACGTAGAAACTTAAGTCTTAGGCTTGATCAGACGGTTTGGTCGGCTAGCATGAGGGAAGTCAATTGCACCGACCCTCTTCTAGTCATAGACCCTTCCATAAATGATAATATAAGTATGTAACTAAAACAGAACAAGCGAGAAAGAGAGAGAGCCAAGTGCTTTCGTGAAAAAGGAAGAAACGAGGAGTTAGAAACCTTAGTTACTTTGCATGAGCGCTTTTTGGTGGATTTCTTTTGGAGCCCTAGAAGAAGAAAATACTTGAGACATAGTGGTCCTCACTTCTATTTGCAAGGGGTTGCTTATGCTGGAGATGGATTAACCTTAAGGGCTGAAGAAGGAATTGAGGTGGAATCATAAATTTTAAGGTTGAAGATCAAAAGGAAGGCAGAGACTGTGCCAAGATACTTAGGAAGGTAGCTAGTTTCTTTTCCCTTAAATCATTTTATGATTTCTTATGCAATTTGCAGAATCCACGGTAAGTAAGCTTGTTATACCATTGATTCTGAGCTTAGAAATCTTCTATGGATGTTAGTTAATACTCCTATGGATGTAGTTTGATTTAAGGTTTCCATAGGAGATAAGTTATCTTCCATAGATGCAATTACTAGATGGCCATGTGGAGTGGGGGCAATGATGAGCCCTATAGTTATATATGATATAGCAATCAATGGATCAGTTGCATTATCATTTAGTTACCCAGTATTCAGATTTATTACTTGTATTCATATGCTGATTTGAGGGAACTGGAATGATACTTTTCATTTTCTATATAACTACCTACTCAGAAATTACCTTTCTCAAGTTTTCTATGTTTGGACACCATTCCAGGAGATGCAACAGTTTGTTTCCATCTAGTAACCAGGATCACGCATGCTAGAACTGATACGAGAATATAAATCAGCAGAGCTTGAGCAGAAGTTGTATATAAATCTTTCTGTATGTTGACGAATGCATGTAAATTGTTGTATTACCTCTTGGATTACCAATGTGTAAAAAAACTGTGTACCTAAGAGTAGTTTGTATTTGTATGCTATATTTAGTAGATTTCTCGTTTAAGATGCTAGAAATTGTGTAACTTGTTCTGCAAAGTGAAGCCTTCTGTCACGCCTTAGGTCTGTTGACAGGGGTAGGACACGGACCTGTGTCCTTTTAGTGTCGACAATATCAGAACAGGATCCCGTTGCCAGCAGGCAACAAACAGGCTGTGCTACTGTTGTGTTTGCCTTGTTGTAGAACACACGCTTTAGGGATATTTCACTACTTTTATGATGGGAATGATTAAGATAGATAGGATGTTCCAATATCCCTGAGTTGCTCAAGTTGTAAAGCAGCGGTATTGGGTTTGTATAATCAAGTGTGCCATGTAGTTGATGTTTGTGTGACTTTCGTACGTTGGGGAATTGCATCTTGCGAAAGCATGTTTGCATGATTTTCCTATGCTTTATTTGAGAATTATTACTGTATTGTGTAAATTTCAACTAATGGTACATTGTTTATAGCTTGTATGTTCTGCAATCTCTGTGCATTTACTTTATTTTGTTGTTTTGTTTTTGAGTGGCAAAGCATGTGGGACTAATGGGTATGGCTATCTAGTTAAAGTATGGCTATTTGATATGAACTGTAATGTCTCTCATTGCTAAAAGGAAGGAGACTCTCTTTTGTGTTGTGAAATCTGAATATTTGTTTAAATTTGGAAATATATACTTACCATTGACATCTCTAATATGGAGTTATGGTGTATCAGTGAAAGTTGTTTTTATCAAATTTAGAAATTGCCTGTAACCAATCCACAGAGGTTTTGACTACTGTAGTCCTGTGTTGGCAGCATATGTATAATCCCTTTTTATATTTGATTTTTTGGTACATAAAATTTTAGAATGAGGGAATGGTGTCCCAATCCAAGGTAGGAAAAGCCTTTAGGCTCAAAGAGCACTCACAAAGGACTTGCATTTACCTCACTCTTAGGGGACAAGTGAGGGCTGGAATCTGTGACCTGTTAGATGCAAGAACTTGTCTTGCTCCACTTGATGACCTCTTTGGGGTTATCCCTTTTTATTACTGTGCGTCTGCCTCTTGTCTATCACTCAATACTAGCCATTATGATACTTGAATAGCTAAAATGGACCTCTTTGAAGGACATGTATCCTTTGTGGCAATTAAGGTTCAAATGATTGATTTGTGTTATTACGAATTGTGCCTCATTATGTTATCTCTTCATTGGTTCATAATTAGTGCAAGGGAACCGAAATCTCCCTAATGATTGGTACACATAGCTGGTTAGGATTTATTAGTTGAATAAGGGATTAGTAAAGTGTAAGGGATGATATACTTGTTTCAATTATATAAGTTGTACTCAAAGTACGAGCTCTTTAGATCTTGTGATCTCATTGAATAGCATTTAGTGTTAAACATACACTAACTGCATGAGTATTGGTTGATGCATATTTGGGTGGTTAAACATTGGTTTATTTCTTTTCTATGCCCTCTAGTACAATGCCTTGGAACTTTTATATGGGTGCTTATGGATTAGGTCGTACCTAGAGTATGTATTAGATTATGTTGATTCATTTGTTCGTTTATCGCTTTGCATTCGGTTCCTGATCTTTACTTGACATTGCCATACTTAATAGCATGTTGTTATGATACTCGTTTGGATAATTCTGAGTGCATACTTGGATTGTGGATTCAGCTGTACTCTTGGGTGCATGAGCATCATTTCGGCTTATAAAGTATGTAAGTTTTCATTTATAATTTCAGAGTTTTAAATTTTGTAATGAAAACTCGTTTATATTACTAGATTTGTTTAATATGCAAAATTTATAATACAATTGACATACAAAGAAAACAATAAAGCACGTGAACAACTTAAAATTTTATAGAATTTTAAATCTTACACACTCAGGAGATGATGGAAAACATTTCACTTAGATTAAAACAATAATAAATTTTTACTTAAAACATTAAATAACTATAAAATGTGAAAAATCTACTCATTTCCAACAAAAAGCTTTGAAAAATACCATGGGGTGATAGTTGAGTTGTTTCTAGCACCCATATAACTCCAGAGGGGAGTTAATTTTGGCTATGGTAAAATTCTTGGGATGGGTGTGCAGGAGGGGTAATTTGGATATTATAATTACATTTGGAAAAGTTAAATGGGTTTAAAAGAATCTCCTTAAAGATTGATGGGTTTATTGCTTGTGGTCATATTTTTGTTATTTGGTCTAATTTTTAAGTTTGTATTATGTTTTGTTTTTCTTTATAAAAAGTAAGCTTCAATTACTTAATATCAAAGGGTTTATACAAAACAAAGAGGGAGAAGCAGAAAAAAGAACGGGACCTTTTAGGGAGGGTTCATCCCTAAATCTCTTCAAGCCTCAATTCATAAAAAATGAATCAATCAAAATTCAAAACTAACTAGGATGGTTAGAATTCATCTAATAAGAATTTCAAAAAGACTAGTTTAGTTCTAGGAACATTTATAGGAGTACAATGTTGAAGCCTGACATTCATCTCCTTCTACAACATGTTGAAGACTCTAGTGAGATCTACATATTGATTTCTAAAAATTCTATGGTTATGCTCTATTCAAATATGATAGACACAAGTTGTCAAATAAACAGTAACACTTTTTTGTTTAATGGATTTGGGTCTAAAAGCAAACTTCAATCAGACCAGCGAACTGAAATATTTTCTAAACACATCCACTATTAAATCTGGCTTAGTAAAGTTTTTGATCATGAACACTGGAAAAATAAGTGTTTGGTTTCTTCAATGTGTTCACCGCAAAGATCACATGACAACTCCACCAATTGCCCATACACAGAGTTTAATCTGTGTCTAGTCTGCAATCTACCTAACAGGTACAACCAAAGAATAAAAGAGTGTTTAGGCAAGTTGTAGCTGTTCCAAGCTAAATGCACATCTAAATGGGCTGCCATCTCCATGCAACCACAGGTAGCCTCCTTGTATTGTATACACACCATTTTGAGATTGCTTCCAGCTATTGTTACTAAATCCTGCTGCCAGTTTGTATTTTACAGAGTTATTTTTCTTCTAGTATTATATCTCTTGGTGGAACATGAGTTCAGAAATCATCATTTTTAATGCAAGTAACATTTACCCATCGTACCCATAATGAGTCTTTTTTCTGAGCAATCCACCATACCTGTTTCCCAATTGCAGCAGTATTCCAATCCTTACAGCTCTTCAAATTCAGGCCACGGGCTACTTTTAAAGAGCAGATTTTATCCCAGCTAACCAAAGCAAAAGTCCAACCATTCTTTTTTAACCCTTAAGAAGGCTCTACATTCTTTTTCTATTTGATTAACAAGTTGACAAGACAAGTTCAGAGTTGACCAACATTTTATTTATCCTACGCAAAATCTTATCAATTAAAGTTAGTCTAACATGTGCTGAGATAGAGGCTCAATTACTTTTTTGGATGAATTTAATTAGCGCGAAGCATTTTATTAAAACAAATATAGAACTAGAATAGATGAACTCTATGGAGCTTGGATATTAATTAATGAACTCTATAGAAGAGTTATCTATTGAAACAACACTCTTATATCGCTATTTGAGCATGAACAAATCCAAACTCGTTTTTGTTTACTTTTCCTCTATTTTTGTATTTTTAGAATAATAAAATGTAAATTATTGATGGCATTTATTATTATTTTTTTTTTAAATTTTTTTTGATTGCATTGAATTTAAGGTTGTAGATTTTTGGATGAAGCTACTTGATATTTTTTTGGGAGTACCTTAACCATATATCTCCGAGAAATCTCTCAAGCTTAGCTTAGTTCAGACAACTTTCTTATGACAATTCAATGCAATTCGCCTTTATTGTAATGCATTCATTGTAAGTTGTAATCATCTTTTGGTTTGTTGGAAAAGTGAGAAAGGGAAAGGGAGCCCACCAGTAAACACGTAAATTGAAATTTCCTTCTTATTGCTACAGTAACATTCCATTACACAAAATTAATTGGACAAAAATGTGCTGTCCACTTGGTGTCTGATTCTGTGTATTTTGATTGGTTTATGATATTCAAATATTATTTTAAAATTTAAACCAATTAAAACAATTCGCACACTACAAACCCCCCGGATACAAAGGCTTTATAGCCTAACAATACAACCTAACATTAATGAGAATAAGGCAAAGGGACTGTTGGGGAGTTAATACGCATAAATGCACAAGTCTTTTTCAATCTTGCATTGAAGAAGCAAATCTTCGTGTGTGGTTTTAGGATTTTCATAGTGTGGTTTAGAGAACATGTTTGTTACATGACTATTTCAATCGTCCTAGCTTGATTTAATTCTCACATCTTTGACTACCATAGCTTGTCGTCGTTAAACTAAGTTAAGAGGGGAGAAAATTTGCCCTACCACTTTAGTATACTATATCTTATATTCGTTCAGTACTTGAAATGATTTATCTTTTTATTATTTTGATTATACCTAAATAAAAGGAAAAGTACACATCAAAAAATAATTTGGCTCAAACATAACAATCATGTTTATCTAAAAAATTATAATAAATTTGATTTTATAAAACGAAGCTTATGATCTCAGAAATAACATATTAAAATTTAATATAAAATAGAGTATAAATGATTGAGTGATGATTAAATAATAATTTTTATTTTATTTGTATAGTTGTATGTCATTCTGACTTTGGGTTAATGATTAGATAATTTATTTACGTAAACTTTTAGTATATTATTCCTCTTATGATAAGCTTCATTTTATTAATCAGATTGTTATTTTCTCTTGTCCAGTAAATTTTTTTAGACAAACAAACATGAAGAAATTCAGATCCTTAAAAGACCTAGGAAAAACACTAAATACTATGATCTATAGCAGCAAAAGCCTGCAAGGAATCCTCTGAAGCATCACACTGTACACTCAAACAAGACAACAACTATAGTAATCGCTCAAGAAACTGCAATATCCTAAAATACATTTTGATTCTATTATTTTTTATTAACTTAGTTCTAATCCCAAGATTCTATGAGGTCCAAGCTTCAGAACAGTTCAGAAGATGTAAAAACTAACATAAGCACTGGCCCAAAACTTCACAATAGCTTGCTAGACTTAAAAGAGAAAATTAGAGAAGAGAAATTTTATATATTGAATATATATGAATCATATTGCAATATTACAATGAGATCAGTGTATTTATAGACTCTAGCAAGCTTACTAAAGAACGCTAGATAACTAAGAAACACCATAAACTACATACACACTAGAACAGGGAATCATTACTCAACCATCTTCAAGCTCAGAAACAAGGAATTTTACCATGCATGCACTAGTAGAGTTCAGTCTCTTTGTGAGTGTGAATCACACAATCTGATTGAGGGTATGAGACACATGTCAAAATATAACCCTTCTCGATCTGACCATCGTCGAGAAAGGACTGATCTGATTGGTCCACGGATCCCGAGACCAATTGGCCAGCACAGGTAGAGCAAGCACCAGCTCTGCATGAGTAAGGGAGCTCCACTCCAGCACTCTCAACTGAATCCAGAATGTAACAGCCATCAGGGGCTTCAAATTCATTCTCAACACCATCTGGTCCAATCAGTTTCACTTTATACATAGCCATTGCAGAAACTCTAAAAGAGGAAGATTTTAATCCAAACACTTTAGAAACTCTCTTGACAGAGGATAATGATGATTTGCTCTTAATTAATGCATAAGATCGCGTAGCAGATGCATTTCTTGACAAGCCAGGTGTTGGAAATCTCACTGTGGACATATTCACAATTGACATTTTGCACCTGAATCAATATAAATTATATGAACAAGCCACACAATGATTTGAAAGTGGCCTTAGGGTGCATTTGATATACAATACAAAACAACACAAGTAACTGAGTTGCAACACAACTTTTTGTTCATTGTTTCTTAGTCCTATTGATAAACTAGACGTTAGTGTTTGAATATTTAACAAGGCAGGCTTGAACCTTGACAGAAAAACAGACACTAGGTTTAACATGATGCCATTGCAATGACAAACTCCTTAGACTAACACCATTAAATTTGAAGAAAAGAAACTTGACTTCCTCTAAAAAAATAGTCAAAACTTAGAAATTTACACTTTAATGACTCATTTAAGATGCTTGGTCATGTAAATTACATATATAACTTTAGTCCTTCTATGATATCATTAACTGCTACAGCTATGATTCAACTACTGATGATAACAATAAATGACAGAGCAAAAATGAAATCAGCATCAAATTTACATCATTGTCACTTGATAGACCACAGTCTGAGATTTGTCTACTGTGAGTTAGAGACAGTATGCTGAAAAATTGCAACCTTATCAATTTTCCAATGTTCAAGGTATTCCGAAATGGAATTTGTTTCGATCCTCTTTGTGAAAGCTGAAAGTTCATTGTTACATAGTCTCTATATTTCTTATCAACCAATTACATCTATCTCTCCTTTTTACTTTCCATTGCAAACAATAGAAACTAAAGTTGTAGAGATTCATGAAATTATCACGATTTAGTAATTATAAGAGCAAACACATGAAAATCAGAAAATGCCAAACTGTGTATGGATGAGAAGTTTATAACAGCAATTATCAACTTCAACCAACCCAAAAGACCATCGGAAATACTCATAACTAAACAAGAACAATCACAAGCCATAGCACTTGAAAATCACTTCAGCTCCAAGATTAAGCAAGAAATCAAACAAAACCAAATCAGTGGAAGAGATCAGTTCCACTCCAAAATAGCAAGAGAGTTGGGAAAAACGAACTCACTGTAGCAGTGGAGGAATCGATCTCAAGTGAGAAGAATGAGAATAATGTATCTCAGCAAAGAAATGAAGAAGGTGCTGGAATCTGTGCAGGTATTATGTGTGCCTGTGTGCATATAAATATATAATATAGAGAGAGAAGGTGGAGAGGAAAGCCAGGTGGCGAGCATGGAAAGTGACCTTTAGATCTTCCACGGGACAGAGGTCAGGTGAGAGCGAGTTTGCGGGATGTGGACTAACCCAAGCTTTGACAAGTGTGGGCCCTAGCCAAAATTTGTCTAATTTGGTGGGCTTTCACGATAATGAAACCACAGTAAGTATTTTACAAAAACAACTAGAATTAAACTCAAATAAATTCGAAAAAATGTCTAATTTACCCCCTTTAACTTAGCATGGTGTGCACTTTACTCTCATATGTTTGAAAATTTGCAATAAACTCCCTTTTATCAATCTTTTATTAGAGATTGTCATGTGCTAAGTACATGCCATACTAAAACACTTAAAACTACAATTAAATATGTTGGTTGGCCAACAAAGGGATCAATAGCGACATGTGATACTCTGAGGTAGGATGGATCTTTAGTTTGGGAATTCGTTATGAGATATCCGTAACAAAGGAGAATGAGTCAGGTGCAAAACTTCTACGCCCAAGTATAATGGTCTTTTTTTCTAGCTAAAGGTTTTAATTATGTACTTCATTAATAAGAGTCTCTATTTATAATGTTTTAGTTATAAAGACTTCTTCATTATTTATTCAGATCCTGCAAGTGTAGGTTTAAGCCTTAGTTTTAATTTCTCATTTATACAACGTGAACTAGACTCAATGATTCTGGTCCATATTAAAATAGGTTATAAATTACAAATTATTAATTAAAATTATAAAAGGACAAACAAGGACCTTCATTTTAACTTCTCGTGATCTTGGTAGCTTTTTAGATAGCAGTGGCTGTCAACTCCAGGTTTGCTTTCAAGAATTCCACATAATTTTTAATCAGCAACAGATGATAGGCAGTTAGAATTCTGGAGAATTGATCTTGTAAACAGATAACACATTTTGCTAAAAGCAATTTCTCAAATTCTCGACTTTCATTTTTGATATCAAACAACGGTTGATCCTTAAGACCCTATACTCGACTATACAAAAGTCTAATGGGATTCAAGAATCCCACCACCTCCCCATCATTACCAAATGTATCCTTGCCATCCTCTCCAATGCCACCGTCACCACCAGCTAATTCTGATACCCTCTTCTCTTTGCCTCGCCGATGAGCCCAATGAAAGAGAGGGTTGAAATGGAATTATATATTTATCCTTCTTTATTTAATAATTAATTGTAATTTAAGGAGTTTTAGAATGGCATGCAGAAAGAACATGACAGTAACTCTTAAAAAATAAATTGAGAGTTAAGTTTGAAAGTTAAATCCACTATTAAAAAGGACGAGAATTTATTGCACATTTTCAAACACATTAAGAGTAAAACTACACATCATTCTATGTTGAAGGCGGCAAGTTATAGTTTTCCCAATAAATTGTTACACAAATTAGTCTGTTAAATAAAAAGTCAAATTTATACAAAACTCAAATAAGCAATTTATTTATCTTATTTCCTCTATCTTTTTTCTTGTCAATTTTTTTTTTTTATTTTGTTTTATAAAAAGCTCCTTTTTTCTTTTCTTTTCTTTTCTGGTCATTTTATAGCCAGATATTCGCTTTTTTTTTTTTTCCCTCCTAGTGTCCAGCGTTTCTATGATATTATTACCTTTTTCAATTTCCCTGAAAGTATACAGAATTCTAAGATGAGATGATATTTCTCCTTTGCGTTCTAGGTTCATAAAAGCATGTAAGAATAAGACGAGTTTGAAGTGTTGTTTTCTTCACTTTTTTTTTTTTTTGTTTTTTTTTTTGGGATTCCTTTTGACTTACACTTGACTAATTAACCCTAATCATGCAAAGTTCATTTGGGTTGAATTAATTTTTTTTTTTTAAATAAAAAACTTCAAAATATCCTTTTAAATTATGTCATATGCACTTTGTTTTTAAACTTTTAAAACGTGTATTTAATTTTTTTTTAAAATTTTTAAAACGTGTATATAATTCTCAAACTCTAACTTCTCTTAAAAATTTAACAATAAAAAGGCATTTGTATTACATTGTTTTTCTATTAACATCTTTCTCGTAACAGACAAATGAAAATACTGAGTGTAAATATAGAATCCAACGAAACACAAGTGACTTTTATTTATTAAATTTTTAATTAAAATTAGAGTTTAGGAGTAATGTATAAATTTTAAAATTTTAAAAAAATTAATTGTATGTTCTAAAAGTTTTGGGAGTAAATTATACGTGACACAAAATTTATAAGTGTTTTTAAAAAGTTTTCCCTTTCTTTATTTTTTTTTTAAAAAAGAAAATTACATTGCACAAAAAATAAACTAATAATTAATAAAGTTATAAAAAAAAATGTTCCAAATATGACTAGATATATGCATGTATCATGATAGATAAAACAACATGAGATAGTGTATACCACTTTGGTAACATATATAAGAAACTCCATTCTTAGATATCAACTAAGCTCGTCACCACTAGATCACGTATCATAGTTTAGATAGTGTATATTACAAATTTGTCTAGATATTTTCTCAGTGAAGTTCCCATTTTTAAATCGATATAAATTTAAAAAAGAAAACCATACTCTATATATATACATGTATCCCTTACTCTAAGAGTAAGTAGACAGAGTTACTCCCAATTCTCACCATCCGTCTTAGTTAAGTTAAATATAATGGTTGGTATTTTTTCAATAAAATATCATGTGACTCCCACATGATATTCTAAACCAAAATCTATCCCATACTCTTTTTCCTATTTTTTGTTTCTACCAATCCCCGTTGCTCCCTTCCTCTCTTGTTGTTCAAGCTCCAATTGACTGCAATAGCATTTAAGACAGCACACTAGGAAAGGAATACTGCTTCAAGACGATAGGCATCCAGTGAGTAATTTTATTTCTTCTCTCTTCTATCACATTAGGGCAAGAAATTGAGTGCTAGGATCAAACATTTATATTGCGATTGATTCCAATAGTTTTTTTTGGACAGCGCCTAATCTTTTCAAGTTTGATTCTCTCGTGGTGACCTTACAAGCTTTTCGCAGTTGAACTGTTGATTCACATGTCATATATAGGACTATAAGAGTGCTTAAACCTAAGACTTTAGGTTAAGTTGAAACAATACTTTTTTAGTTACATAAGAGGGCACAATGCTAAGGTAAGGAGAAAAGAAACGTTCACTGTGGAAATAGAACTAGGAGTACATCAAACCTAGTCCTTTGAAACTTAAGACTAAAGGAGGTGTTATTAAACCAACAAAAGAGTGGTATCAGGAACTTTTCATTTGACTATATATGATTTAGACAAGAGAAGAGTCATATTATTTCATGTGTCTATACTTCATAAAAGCAATCAATAATTGCCCCATTAGTTGTTTAAATATCATTGTGTGTTTCACTCTATGAGATAACATAGTTTCAATAAACAAAATCTGGACTCTGATTGCGTCAACGCAGTGATTGTAAAAAATCTAGAATATAACAATATAGATAGATTGCTCGAAGAACAAAATACATCTCCAATATTTAGTTAATTTAGAAGTTGCAGACGAACAAATCATATGTGTCTTTCTTTTACAATTTAAACATTACATCATATAAAAGCATCAAAGACATGAACAATGTAAAAACAATATTAATTCTACAAACTTTTGAAGTTATTTCTATGGATACCATTATTTTATCATATTTTTAGAAATATAAAACTGAAAAGGGAAAGACGGAGATTATGGATGAGATGATGCAATCTCGCCTTCGAGTAGGTGATGTCATTTCCAAATTGTGTCAATGCAAAATTGCACAAAAAACCGAAAAAAGACGAAGTTTAGTTATATAGCTGAGTTATGAATCAATCACGATATCTATACATACATAATATAATGTTAGTCCCTAAATCAAGACAATTAGACATGCTACCTCATAAGCAAAAATAATTTTAAAATTCATCAAATTTTAGTTAGTTTTTATTGATACCAAATATTAATTATTGTTTTAAATGAGTTACGTTAGTTTATTTTATTTAGCGAGAGAAAAAAAGCCTCCCACTACTTTCGGTTTTCTTTTTTGTTGTCAACTATCTACATTTATTCAGATCAAAAAAAAAAAAAAATCTACATTTTAATTAAAAGTGGTTTAAAAAAAAGAACTTAAAAAATGTGGTTTTAAAAAAAAAAAAGCAAAAATAATGATGATAACGGTTATTGAAAAGTTTTAGGGGTATAAAAAAATTGGTTTAAAAAAAAAAAAAAAAAACAAGGTTTTGCTAAAAAAAAGTGGTATCATATTAGTAGTAGGTATTCAGTGTAAATAATAAATTATATAACCTACATATTTTTAATAGATAAAACTAGTGATAATAACATTTTAGGGTATATTGTTAAGTACACTTTATAAGTAATAGATTCCATAGCCTACATATTTTTAATAGGTAAAGTTAGTGATAATATCAGTTTACGGTTTAGAGTTTTTAGAGCTTAGGGTAGAAGGTTTAAGGTTTTTGGGGTGTTAAAAAAGTGGTTTAAAGAACAAAAAAAAAAAAAAAAAAAAAAACATAAGTTTTGCTAAACTGAGCTGCCATGTGGTAGCACAAATGGAGAGTGGGCGACAACAATGAATGACAGTGCCCGTGTAAGCAATAAATTCTAACATATTTTTAAGGAAAAAAGTGATACTATGTTATTAGGTGTGTAAACAATAAATTTCATGGGTTTTAAGTTTTTAGAGTTGATAATTTAGGGTTTAGAGGATTATTTTGAATAGGTACTACGTTAGAAAGAAGATTCAAGAAATATAAACTATGTTATTAAGTACGATATGTAAGCAATAAATTCCTACATATTTTTAGGCCTGTAAGGAAAAAAGTCGTACCATATTATTGCATACCTTATGCAAATAATAAATTTCATGGGTTTTAGGTACCCATGACAAAAAAAGTGGTAAACAATAAATTCTATAACCTACGTATTTTTAATAAGTATCCATTAGAAAGTTAGTGATAATAATAGTGTTATGAAGATTAATGGCTTACATATTAAAAATTTCAACATATTTTTAGGGTGTAGAAAAAAGTAGTTTAAAAAGGAAAAAACAAATCTTAACAAAAGTGGTTTAGAAAGGAAAAAAAAAAAAAAGATAGTGATAATAACAGTTTAGGATATATGGTTTAGGGTTTATAATTTTAGGATGAAAGGTTTTTAGGGTATAAAAAAGTGGTTTAAAAAGAAAAAATAAATCGCAGTTTAAAGAGGAAAAAAAAAAACACAAGGTTTTTCTAAAAAAGGTAGCAGTATGTTATTAGGCATCTCATATAAACAATAAATTCTTTGGCCTACATATTTTTGATAGATAAAGTTAGTGATAATAACAATTTAAGGTATATTGTTGAGTACCCCTTATAAATAATAAATTTTATTGCCAAATATTCTTTTAATAAGTAAAGTTAATGATAATAAGAATTTAGGGTTTAAGGTAGAGTGTTTAAAGATTTTAGGGTGTAAAAAAAAGTAGTTTAAAGAGAGAAAAAAGAAAAGTGGTTTAAATAAAAAAAAAAAAAAAACAAACATGAGTTTTGTTACAATGAGCCACTGCATGGAATATGAATAGAGAGTGGGCAGTTCATTTTAGCAAATATTTACCGTCCTTTTCTTATAGATAATACTAGATAAAACTAGACTACATATATAAAACTAGACTAGATAAAACTAGACAGTGATAGTATCGAAAGACAGTTGCCCATCAACTTTTATTAACAAAAACAAAAACAAAAATCAGAATATAAAACTAGATAGTGATGGAAATTCCCTCTATTTAGATATAGAAAGACAGTTGCGCATCAATTTTTATTAACAAATTGTTCAAATTCAATGTGAAAATATAATCAAAAAATTATTAGAGAGGAATTTGACTTATCTAATAGATATATTTAGGAAAATGAAACATAATTGAATGGAAAGAAAATGAGAGGAATGGGATAGGATGGAAAAGAAGTTATCTTCCTATTGTTTGAATGTTCAAGAAGATGATGGAAACTATCAGAACTATAGTTTAACTATTTTTGAAGTGTTTCTATTCAAGTACTATTACAAAAGGATAACAAAAATGCAAGAGACTAGTATACATGCGGTTGATAACTAACCACGAGTAATGGGTATATAATATCATGTTAGTACATGTTACATTGTTAGAGAACAAATGTATTGGGCCAACTTGCTATGAGAATGTTATATGGAATATCATGTGTCATTAGTTATTCTCATTTGACCTTAGTGCACATAATCTCATGACCTGAAATTACTATAGGTTTTTGCATGAGAAGTCGCATATTTTGATATTGTCATGTGCAATTATTAATTAGGGTGACCTGTAGGGTAATAATTGGGTGTGTCACAAATCATATAGAAGGGTATAAATGATGTAGATGGGATTTTGTCCTTCCTGCTCCGAGGAATAATATTCGATGTCCCTTTGATTTAATGAGACTAAAAAAGACATGAACATGCTCGGATGGATCAATATAAAATATTGATCATTCGTTTAGTTAGCCAACTCAATATTAAAACACATGGATTAAACATTAATGAGGATGACAGTATCATGTCTCGACTTCAGTCTAGACATTGATGTTAAAGGGACTATGTTGCAGTATTGGTCACGATTTAGATGAACATGGAATCACAAGTATTTGTGCTACTTGGATGGTAATAATATGTTATTAGATGCTGCTCACGGTCTATGATCCAAAATGGCTTATTGTCATTATAGCAAAAACCTATAGAGTTGTGCAAAAGGGATAGGAACGAGACAGAAATTAATTGGATAAAGTTGGACTAAAATCTGATTAATTGGCCTATTATTTTTGTGTATCTAGTTACATAATATATGGTATATTATGTGACATTTTCTGATATTAGAGAAATATAAGATATCCATCTATTTATGCATTAGATAATTATATTATCTAATATTAAAAATATGTAGCTATCTAATATTAAAAATATGTAGCCATTTGATAACTAGAAGAAAGGGTAATCTCACCTTACTTTCACCTCTGTAGATAAGGGAATAGATAGCAGTTATCTATTTGGACTACGTTAAGTGACACGCAAGTAGTTATGTAATGAGACTAGGAAACTTCAAAACCCTTGCTTTATAAATAAAAGCATAAGGGAAGCACATAAAGGTAACTCACGCCACTCATATTGTAGCCGTCCAAATCCCCTAATACACAAAAGGGGATGTTGATAATGTGGTTCCAGGTGAATCATACTTTCAATGACAAACTTAGGAGTGTTGGCAAAGTTAGGTAGGACGGGTTGTTTTTGAGAAGGCAGTGAATTTCGGAAACTTAACACTGTGATGTGACCCTCAAAGACGCAATGTCTAGGAACCAAATCCAAATCAAAGAATCAAGGGAAATTGGCACATATCCAATCAATTAACGCAATAAGCCTTCAAGAACCTTTCCCTTCAGCTTAGGAACCTTTGTATGAACTTCAACCCTCTAAGACGTTGTAAAAGGGAATTGAAGGGGTGAACCACAAAGAGATTATCATTCTCGTCGATAAGTTTTGGGTGTTCACAGATGAACAAAGAAAACACAAACTCACTAATGAAAGAAATGTAATTCTTGATTGAAAATTGGCAAAAGTTTCTTAAAGTGTACATAAGCCTCTTTTAAATAGGTAGGCAACAAAAGATAAGAAACTTAACTTTTAATCTCATAAGCAATCCTAATATCTAATGGCTAAGAAAGAAACAATCAAATCCAGTGGCTATAAAGAATCTTCACCTAACTATAACTAGGAAACAAATTAACACTAGGAAAACTCAAGGGAATAAGGAAAACAGGCAAAAATATGAATAAATCACAAATTGGTGCCATGGCGATGAAAACAATGCTTTAGGTTGCTGTTTGCAGTGTGACAAATAAGGGCGTTGTGGCACCATACACCAATCTATTGACACCAAAAAGCTCCAATTGAGTGCTGTGGCAGCAATAAATGGTGTTGTGGCACCAAATTGCGACTTTTGGCCTCCTAAAAGCTCCTTCAATTGGATAACTTGCACAAGTCTTGGTTCCTTGTCTTGGTTGAGGCTAAAACTTACTTCATCACAAACAAGCTCCATATTTATCCTTACAAGACTTCCCTCATCTTCTTCACACGAGCTCTCGTAACCGGACCGCTTGGAATATATAATGGATCACGAGTAATCACACCCCAGGGCACACCATTCCTCTAAATCGATAGATATCTACGAGTAAACCTAAGAAACCACTACAAGGGCACCTGGAGGCACATCACTGTGCTCAAGGGGTTGTTGGGGAGGGGGGCGGGGGGAATCCTAGCTACTGGTTTTAGGATTGTAGAAATTGCACACAAGACCTTTCAATTTTTCTTTGACAAAGAGCGAGAGTTGATGGAGATTCTATGCAGCAACCCTTGAATTTACAAGAATTATTTCCTGCTGCTATGTAGATGGGCAGATGGTATGATTGTAGATGACTTGTTATTTGATGAAGTCTTTATTTGGATGCAATTTTGGGGCCTTCCTTTGTGGGAAGAAATCTAGTGAGAAGTTTGGAGTGGCAAGACCTTGGCCTAGCTGGAATAACTAAATAGGATAGACCATAAACCCCTAAAAGGTCCCTTGGCCTATTTTCACCTGTACCTATATATTATTTACATCATAGAGAGCGTTAATAGACATTGCAGATGTTGCATAGCTAGGCTATTAATGCTTGGAATCATCTTATTCGTAGAACTTGGAATACTGGCCTGAATCCATCAACTTATTTAGTTCACTCAAATTTAATCGTACATCCCTTTTTTAAGGGGGCAACATTTGACCTACAAGCTAGGAAGGAAAGTAGGACCAAAACATAAATATACCAAAATTTTCATTGCCATCTTCACCCATTTGTGAGCCAATATTTAATTTCTAGTCATTTTGAAGCATAGGTTTCAAAGTAAGAACTTCCTTTCTTGTTTGAATTACTCCATAATTTAGTGTGATTACAAAATTTTTGATGATGGAGAAAACCACAACTTACGGAATCTCTTTCTCTTTGTTTTACATAAGGCAGTGAGACTCACCAAACCAAGTAGAGCCTCTACGTTAACTTGAAGAAATTTAATTCTAGGAAATTGAAGTGTCAATATCTCAATATCCCTAGTTTCTTTTACACTTTCCAGTGCACCAAAACTATTTCCTTGTGTCACGGATACTCCTAACAATTCAACATAAGCCAAGTCGGCCAAGTGATTTGAGTATGATGGGTTATGCTAGTAGTTTTTCCATAAACTTCCACCCACTTACGGGAGTTAAAATTATTGTGATATTTCATAACTACAAGCAAAGCATAAGAATTTATGGTGTCAATCGGGTCTGGCTTGATGATAATTTTCCTGGCCTGGTCTAAAATCCTATTTTTGAATCTTTTAAACTTATAGTTAAAATTTTTAAATTTTATGAGTTAAAAAATATTATTTTTCTCTGTAAAATGATAAAAAAAAAAAAATTTTTAAGTCGGGAAAATTTAGGGCCAACCCAATGGCCTGTTTGGCCCCATGACAATTTACAGGCCCAAAATCCTTGTTAAAAACAAAGTCTTTTGCCCAAAGGGTCAGCTACAAAGCAATACATGGAATTGGTACAGAACAAACACTATCGAGAAGCTTTATCAGATCAAAAAAAAATAAAATAAAATAAAATCTATGAGTCTAAATATTGTAGAAGACAATTGAATGAAGATTACAAAATAATAATAATAAAGGAAAGGAAAATAATAATAAATCAATATTAAAGACATCAATGTCAACTTTCTTTATAGATTAATAATAATAACGGTCTTGTTAACTTCAGTCCTTAAGATGGAGGATAAACATTAAATAATACTTTATTAATGATGAGAGAATCAAAAATTAAATTCTATTCATTAATTACTATATTAATTATAATTCTCATTAATATTTTATGTTTTTTATATTACTTTTATATCCTTATTCTTATTTATAAATTTCTAAACACTAAATATATAAACCTTAAACTTTATAAAAAAATTCTAAACCCTAAAATAAACCATAAACAATAAATATGAACACTAAAGATAAACCCTAAATCCCAAAATGTAAACCCTAAACCCTTTAAAACATAAATCTTAAACTCTAAACATAATCCTAAACCCTAAAACATAAACTCTAAACATTAAAAGATTCATTCTAAACTCTATATATACACCTTAAACTTTAAACATAAACCCTAAAATCTTTAACGTTACGAGATTTATGAAAAATGAGGGTATATATGTAATATAAAAAATAAAAGACATTGATAGAGTTGGTAATTAATAATAAAATTTAATGAAAATAACATCTTTATTTAAATTTTTTCCAGTTAATATAGTTACATTTAAGGCTTATCCTTAGCCCTAAGGGTTGAAGTTAACAAATTCCTAATAATAATGAGGAAAGACTAATATAAAGAATCCTACGTGTGTTTGAATGAGTCACTCGTTTCCCTTTTCCCATCAAGAAGATTGCGACCATCATCTTGTCGTTGTAGCCCTTTCTTACTTTTAATAATCCTCTGTACGGTGTCAAACATTTTTGGAACTCTTGGAGAACCCTTCGGTGTGCCTCTTGGTGTCCCCTTTGGCGTGCTATTTACTGCTTCAATGCTTAACACTTCTACACCATCACCAAAATGCTTCTGCAATCCACAAGGTTCATCTTGCAGCAGCTTGCATCTTCGAAGCTTCATATAACTCATCTTTTGACTATGCTCCATATTGTGCTCTTGTATAATAAAGAGAGAGATTGTTTGGTTTTAAGGTGATAGAAAAACAAATATTTGTTTTAAGGACAAACAAGAAACTCCTAAAATTAATAGTACAAAATTGTTTGTTTTAAGGATAATTATTTGACTAGGCAAAGTTTGTTTCAAATTTATAGGTTTACTTTATTTTAAATTTTTTATTTATAACAAAAACTGCTATTAATGATTGATTTGTGTTAGGTTAAAAAAAGAAAAATTGACAGCAAAAATGCTGTTTTAAAAGAAAATAACTAAATGAAGTGGTTAGGGAAAGTACTTATGTTTTCAAGGCAATTTTATTTTATAATTTTTGACAACCAATATTTATGAGGTATAAACTTATTACTAAATTTTTCAATTTATAATTAATTCAACTTAAACTAACTCATAAATTCAATTAGGAGTAGAATTTTTCTAAAGACATTTTTTTACATATGTATGAATTATTCACCATCAAAGTAATGAATTTTATTTTTTTTAGTATGAATTACTAGTATTTGGCACTATGTCTTGCACCAACTATCCAATTCGAGCCTGACAGTAATAAATTTTATTAAGTCATATTACTTTGAAATAGTAAAACCCACAGCATTTTTCATTTTAAGAAGAATCTGCCGTTATTAGTCCTAATCTTAATGTAATTATAATTAACTTTTTCTTGTTAGGATACGTGTCTTGTAAAAGTATTATATATCCAGAAACTATATATACTTACCTCGTGTCTGATATCTTGTAAATTCTGCTCATGAGATTTCACATTGTATCAGAAAGTTTATCGCCAAGATCTCTTTGCACATGCTGTTATCTACCATAACAATTATTTACACCATAAACATGGAGCTTTCAAAATATACCGCTAACGATGGGAATGGTTTTGTCCAGTTATTCCTTCTCAGTTGGCTCATGCATGCTTGGGATTGTGGCTTTTTTTTTTTTTTTTTGTTTTTTTTTTTTTTTTTTCTCTCTTCCTGTGGGCATTTTTTTTTCCTTCTCTTAATCAACTTAAGAGTGGTGCTATTTCCGCACCCATTATTATATATTTACTTTTTTTTTTTACTTTTGCCATCTCTTTTATTTTTGATTTGACAATTTTACTTTTGCAATATAACTAAAAAAAGTAAGTGTGCTTTCGGGGTGTACAATATCATCTACGCAACTAGCTTTTTCTGGAAAGTTAAGAGTTTGTTGCTTCCATTGTGAATTGTATTCAGCTTGAAAGACATGTTTGGATTGAATTCAATTAAAAGGAAACACACAAATTCTCTTATACAAGCAATAATATTCCCCCCCTCCGGGGCTATTTTGCCGAGTTCCTTAGAGAGAGTTGTCTCGCACCCCTAGGTATTCTCTACCTACCCACCTGTGTCGGTTTCGGGTACAGGTACCCTCTTGTTGAAGGTCGTTCGAGCTTTTCCTGGGAGTATGGCATGGGTTACTTCAGCGCCGTAGCGCCTTGGTACTCGAACATTGGCTCGAGGCATTTTCTCTACCCCTTCTTACCCCCCCAATTTTCAATCAAGCAATATATTCTTAAGTTTTTCTGAAATTTTTCTGACCTATTATATGGTTATGTTAATTTACTATGAGGCAAAAATAGTCACATACATTTTTTGGTCCATTCCCTGATTATATTTGAATTCTAAAATGAGGGATGCATTTTAAAGAATTAAATATAATTACATTTGATTATTCATAAGATGTTTGTATATCTCTTAAGCATATTAACAATTGTTTCATCCCTGATAGCTTGTATCAAAAGGCATTTTTTGAAGAAGCTAAGCTCATTTTGATGATTTACTTGCCTCAAAAAAGATAATTAGCCATTAAAAAAAAATATAAATTTCCACATCAACAACGTAAGGTTAATCTACCATAAGGTCCTAGGTAAACTAAGAAAGTTCCTTGTTAATTACTCATAATTCCTTGTAGTCTTTCTTATTTAAATATCTTTCTCTTTCGTTGCATATGGTTGGTTTGACTACGCTACACTTTATTTTATTAAAAAAATCACATCAAGTCGGCTTAGTTACTTCATGAAACTGATTAAAGGAAGACTTGTGGCCGGCCTGAGTTTCTCATCAGCTTAATTGTCACATTTAGGCCAATTAATTAAATGTCAGTCAGTTAAATAGATGTTGATTAAATAACCAACAGCTACAGGTGTTAATTTGTAGGGAAACCTCTAGTTTAGCCCTTCAATTTTGAGCTAGGTACATGCATTTTTACATCCTATGCGTTTGAAAGTGTGCAATAAATTTCTTTATATTTTTAAAATTCCACTTAATCCCCAAAAGCTAAATGTCATCCATTTTTAACAAGAAATGACACTATCAAAATCACATATGACTTGACCAAAGTCAAATTCATTTAATCGTTTCCATGATTTTTTTGTTATTGCAGTTAGAGGGAGAATTATTAGGAATTTCATTCTGGAGGTCAAGGAAGGGACCAAACCCAGAGTGTGAAAACCAACACAAGTGTTATAATATTACCACTAAGATAAACATCGTTTACTTGATTTAATCAATATATTTCTCTAATTTGTTTCCAGCAAATTTACTAAGATAAAAGCCAAATATTCTAGTTAGCAAAATTAGAAGTATCAGGTTTGGATTATGGGAATGCCTTGCATCAAAACTTAATAAATAAAGTTTTATGGTCTTACCCTTCTCAGATTCAAATTAATTTGTGTCTAATATAGTGCTAAATGATATAAGATTTTTACATAAAAAGTCAAATATTATTTCTAGACAAGGATAGAAAATGAAAGGCTGGTACAAATGTAAAGATACTAATGTTGATTGCCAATCAAGAAGTCGCAGAAATATTGGACTCCATCCAAGACTGCATCGTAACAGATTTGATTTTGACCAAAGAATTGATAATTCAAATGCTGGGATTCAATCAAGGAGCATGATACATGCAATCAAACATACCAAAATAGCAGATACTGATCAAAATTCAATCTATTACGAAATCGAGTCTCTAACATCTAGTACTCTAAGAAGCTCACATATAGAAGAGTCATTTGAAACAAATCACCAACTCACCTACTAGTGATCAATACTCTCTGAATATCTGCTCTTTGCTCCTCTACTGGCTTCTTTCTATTGGGATATCATCTTGAGTGATATACTGAGAGATTATTGGCAATTTATTTTTTCAAACAAACCATTTTCGAGCTAGTTGTTCAAATGGTTGTAACCTTCATATCTTAGTTATTCGTTAGCCTTTAAAACTAAGGGATTATGGTTCTTGGTCAGCTCAGAAAAACTTAGGGGATAGGTTGTTTGGTGAGCTCATAAAAATCAAGGCATTAGGATTTTGGTATACCCTCAAAACCAAGGTTGTGAAAAATTGTTGGTTTGATTTGAAAACCAAGGGAGGTTTACTTTGGTGAATCTTAGCAAAAGCAATTGCAAAAGTTTTTTTGCTTAGCCTAGAAACTAAAGCTAAATTTTTGTGGAACTCTTGTGAGAGATGTGGTAGGCTTAGGAGATCCACCATAAATCCTCTTGACAGATCTAGAAGCTAATTAAAGGGGACCAGGAAAAAAAAAAAAAAAAACTCAATAGCCTCATGTTTTAACATTTCTTACTCTTGATATGTTTAGCCTTTAAAAGAAAATTACCCTCTTTTCTACACACTGAAATAATCTCTTATTGATTTGCAAAGCATCGCTATATAACTATGTTCGTTGGGCAATACTATATCGAAAGCCATTACTTTTGTTTCAATATTAAACATATACAAAAGGAATTAACCATAGCAGGGAAAAAAAAAAGAAAAAAGACACTAACCAAAGACTCACTTCAGTATAGATTCTATTATGATTAGTTAATTAAATAATGTATTTGTTAGACATGTAATATTAAGAGTATGAACTTATATTACATTTTTATCAGAGAGTATCTAATATTCTCAAGTATTAATAAACACCAGTACATTATTTAAACAAATTTATTCTTATTTTTACTCCGACAACTTTACAATATTGACCTAAAAATACCATATTCACTAATTAAACTTTAATCTCAAGTCTTAATATATAAAACAAAGGGACCAGGGGGAGCAAGGCCCTGCCTGCCCCTAGTTGGATCTGTCCCTGCTTTCTTGTATATATTATTCATATTAACTAAACATTTGGCGCAAATGCTTCACTAGACTATTGTTTAAAAAAAAACTCATCTTTCAAATTCTGTAAAATGCTCATTTTGTAATTGGTTGCCGGCATTACTTTTTTAAGTAGTCCTTGTCAAGTTCTATAATAGCTCATTTGACAAACTATACATGTTTTATAGAATTATTTTATATTATTTATGATTTTATATATATTTTGATTTTTATTAAAATTATTTATTGATTAGTGTCTACTTTTTAGTACTATGAAATGATATCTTGTTTATGTTATCATTAAGAAATTTATTAACATTTAAAAATAAAAGGAAAAATAGTTAACAAAAAATTGAATCTGTGGCATTATTATTGAAGAGAAGCACAGTTAGACACCAAAATGCAATAAGGTGTTTCACATTGAATTTAAATTCAAAACCTTAGAATTTCACATGCTAACAAAGAATATCATTTAATATTCTTCATCTCGAACAAGAATTAGTTTCAGACCCAAAGAGTATAAAAAGACATAGATGTAAACTAAAAAAAAAAAAAAAACATCCTTTTGGGCCCTTATACTTGTTCACTCTAATAAATTAATCACTAACACTTTAATTTTATTAATTTAATTTCTAATATTTTAAAATTATGATAAATTAATCATTTTGTCAATTTAGTTTCTAACATTTTCATTTATTATAAGAAATATTTGTAAAATAAGAATATAAAAGACCTAATGAGTAGCATCCTCACATCTTAATTTTTTTTTTATATATTTTATGGATGGTACATACCAATATATGTGAAAAAAAATTATATTATTTATTAAAATAAAATAAGAATGACCAATTTGACAAGGATTAAGAATTTGTTTGGATCGACTTTTAGAAATATACTTCTCTTTTCAATTTAAAATATAAGCACTTCCATTTAATTTGTCATTGTTTCTAAAAAAATCAGTAAGAGCCATTTTGATCAACTTTAAATTACAATAATACCCTAATTAATGATTAATATTAGTAACTTTTTGAATAATAATTTTTTATTTAAAAATCATTAATTATTATATTTAATTTAATTTTAATTATAAATAATTTAAATGGATCAATATAATCAACAAATAAATATTATTTTTATTTATAAATAAATTTACAAATATATGTTTAATTTAAATTTAAATAATTAAAAATTATAATAAAATGATTTTTCATCCAAACACTTTTAAATAGAGGTGCTTTTCATGTTTTTTATTATCATTTTAGTATATTATAAACACTTGTATATTTATACATCCAAACACATTTTCTAATAATAAAAAAAGGCTTTTATTAGTCAATCCGAACACAAAATAATTTTTCTTTTCTTTTTTAACTTTTTTTTTTTACTTCCCCTCTTAGCTTTTTCTTTTTTTAGAAGTCAATCCAGACTGACTCTAAATTGACACTCTTTTAATTGTTAGGTACTAAATTGATACACTTTTGCTAAGGACTAACATTGACCTAAATAAGTTATTGGTATGTTTAGCTTTTTTTCTTTTTGTTTTTTTCAATTTGCGTGTTAGAAGCAAGTCATCCATACCAACACTGCAACAAAGGAAACAGGGGTTTATGAAAGAATTGGACAACAATTATATACATACTACAGGAGATCTATAACATGTATTAGATAAGTAGAGGGTTTAGAATTACTTAAAATAGGAATGGATTCGATATGATTAGGAACGAGAGAAAAATCGTTCTTGAATAGCAATTATGATCTTTTGACTATAATATAAGGAGTCACAAATGTGTTACTTAATGAGTAGTAGCACTTGTATTTATAGCAGAAATTAAAGACTCTCCATAATAACTCTAATGGGCTACTGGGTTAACTTACCCATCAACAGCTAACCCAATATTATGACCCAATAACCGAAATCCACTAAACAAATGTGTAACCCAATAAACAATGAATGATTACATAATTAATTAGGTTATACAAAATTACATAATTAATCTAATAATTAAATCTAAGTTTTAATAAAAGAGTATGATTTTTGTTAGTACACAATTTAATCAATTTAACATACATTTTCAAGCATAGATAAACCTTTTTCTTTTAATCATCTTTCTTCTTTGAATCATTATATTAACCAATATACCAATTATTATAAGAATGTTTCGTTCATATTTATAAGTTGACTTCATCTTTACTCTGTGGCCGGCAGAACTTCTCCAAGTTCATATCCCTAAGTTGGATAATGTGCTAATTGGCAGAAAGACCAAATTATCACCAAAAAGCTCTCCATATTCCTACGAGCAAACGTGGTCCCAAAGGTAATTTCACCCCTGACCGTCTTATCACTCGCAATCTCTTCTGCTTACGAAAGTCCCACGTTAGTTGCTTGTGATTTTATTATAAACCCTGCTCTCCCAGTTCGAAAGAAGGTGGAATACAAGTACATACACTTTAGAGCACTGCAATTGCTTCTTAAAGGTAAGGCTTAAATACCTTATAACTTCTGTACGATTTTATTTAGTTTTTCACTTTTGGTTTCATTTCTCTTTATGGTTATTAATCACCATGCATTATCAACAAATATTGCTTATCAATATAATAATATTAATTTTGGTGACTCTTGCTGGCTTCTCCAACTCACTATCTAAATATAATGAGCCATGTTTTTTTCTTATTTGCTTGACACCTACTTTTTTTGATAAAAAGTAGAATTTTAGATTTTTCCCGTGCAAGCACCGGAGATATAGGCTAGTCTACCAATAACGTGCTCTAAAGTTCTTTGTCAAGTATTTAACCCTTTCTTAATTTGTTATTGGGGATTGCTTAATGCATTTCTATTTTTTCTAATTCACTCCTCCAAACATTAAAAATGACTAAACGCTCTTTAATTTAATTTAATTTTATTTATAAAAAACACTCCCCTTAACCAAAAAAAGCCCATTCCCCACCCCATTTGATCACTCCCCGTACCTACTATCCCTCTAAACCTTAAAACCTTTATTTTTGGCTAAGGAACCATCCACTCTGCCATTTACTATGATCAAGCTCTCTAAGGTGGTAAAAGCATATATATTGTGCTGCTTTTATCTTCTTCTTCTTTTTTTTTTTTTTTTAAGTGATTTAAGCTTAAAAATTAAAAAAAAAAGTTTAAATTGACCAAAATTACCCAAAATGGTTCGTATAGATCTAAATTCTACAATTTTTGCATTTTTCCAATTTAATCAATATGCATAAATCGTTTTTAATTCTCCATGTTCTTTCTTATTTTAAACATAAATCTTATTTTTTTCACATTTGTGCCTAGTTTAATATTAGGGAAAATTCCAAAAGATGAGGTCAAAATCCCTTCACACAGTGATTCCTCTTTTGTCAAATTTTAAATTCAGATGTAATTTTTTTATTTTAATTAAAAGATGTGATATTTGTACTTCCTAAGGCTTGATACTTGATAATTTGGTTTTATTAAATTTTTCTGGACAAATAAAAATAAACGTCTATAGTGTTTGGATAGGCTTGATTCTTGGCTGTAGGTGTGTCTAGAAAAAAAGGGTATGCTAGAAGAATTGACCTTCCCTTGCCCCAATGACAGCAAACTAGCAAATATAACATATATAATGGTCCTTTTTCTGCTAATTTGATTACTATTCCACTTTTGAAAGTATAAGGTGGACAAAAGACTAGGGACTTTTCAGTCTTTTTTTTTTAATTGACATGGCATGATGGTGAGATGTTTGGATTTCTATTTTGTCGATTCTATGTGTATGACTATGCCCTTAATTTTATTCTAGGGCTTTTTTTTCTTGTATATATATATATATGTATATATATATATATATATATATATATATATATATATATATATATATATATATATATATATATATATATATATATATATATAAAGAAGAAATACAATATGTATATTGAGATTCTTTTTTCTACTTAGGATTGAGAATAATAATAATTATGTTACTTATGGATTGTTTTTAATAAATTGAATTTGATGAAATTCTGTTGTGTTCTATTCAGTTGAAGAATGGCGAGAGAGAACTTCCCAACACCAGTCCATTGCATTATAATGTTTTTGCTGGGAACAATTATGGCTCATCTCCAAGTGAAATCTCAGTGTATAGAAGTATATTCATACGAAGAACATAGTACCATTATATGGGCAATTCACATTAGTCTACTAATCTATGGTATGATATTGGTAATAGAATTTGGATGTGAAATTCATAGCCAAGCTCTACGTTCAATTGTCAAAAGGTTTAGTCCCTTATGGGGAGCTCTTGTTGTGGTTCTGCATATGTTGCTCTTAGACTCAAGATTTGGGTGGTTCACACTTGCTTTGTGGGCTATTTCTTTGGTTGGAACTCTATGGTGGTCATGGCAAGAAATTGAAGAAATGTATCAATGCATTAAGAACAAGATTGGGCGTTACTTTATTAGAGAAGATGACATTATGATGGAGTGCAATGATAAGGTTTAGTCAAAATTGAAATAATTTGAAAGAGTGAAAGGCTTTGTATCTATGATGCCCCCCTGTCGGTATAGTTTAGAGAGAGGAGGTTTGTTTGGGGCGAAAGGAAGAAGATAACATTTCATAGTTAAGAAGAGTTTTGTAAATATGATAAGGGAAGTAGTAGGTGGACAAAAGGCAGGGCCTTTTAGTCTTCTTATTTCTTATTGACATGGGACATGGCTTATTGAGTCTTTGGTCCGTCAATTGTATGACTATGATTGTGGCCTTAATTTTATTTTGTTTTAAGGAACTGTTGCTCCTATGGAAAGAGCAAATAAAATTTGTTAATAAATTTCCATAATAAATACTAAGAAAGAATTAGTTACAAAGATTCTTAGAATGTTTTAATTATGTTGTAGACTTATTTCTCAATTTAGTCAATTTAATTAAACATATACATAAGCATCTTAGGAAAAACTCTCCTTCATGGATGGATTTATATACTAGGATAGTCAGACAAGTTAAGTCTAAAGTCAAATGATATAAAATTATGGAAATAGATGCATCAAATTTAGGTTATGGTGACATCTTTAAACAAGTAAAAGATAACAAAGAAAAATTGTTGCTTTTATCTAAAAAAACTGGAATCTTACCCAACTACTTAACTATTAAAAAGGAAATTTTTGCAATCATTTTATCTTTGCAAAAATTTCAAAATGATTTATTATATTAAACTTTTATTGTACGAGTTAATTGTAAATTAGCTAAGTATGTTTTACCAAAAAAAAAAGTTAAAAATGTTGCTTCTAAACAAATTTTTGTTAAATGACAAGTTATTCTAAGTATTTTTAATTTTCAAATTGAGTTTACTAAAGGCTCTTCAAATTCTTTACTTATTTTCTTAACTCGAAAATTTTTACAAGGAAATAATAGCACCCAAAGAGCACAATAAGAAAGAGCTACCCTCTTACTTCTCCTTTCTTCCAAAATCAACTATTTCCTCTGTAACAAAAGGGAAAGCTGTAGTAACTGCCTTAACTAACTTTCTTAAACCAAAAGGCTATTTGGATTTACTCATAAAAACACTTCTGGTCATTAAATCCCAACAACCTCCCCTGCAACTGACTGGAAAATCTTGGGCTCATATAGTTGAAGAAAAGGAAGATAAACCCCTTGTCATATCTCAATCCCAACTTAGACAGATCCTTGCCCTAAAACATAAGAGTCCTCAACTATTGCCAAACCCTCTCATCAAAAGCAAACATCAAACCCTAACTACCGAAAACTAAACCAAATAAGAAATATTAATCCTATACTTTTTAAATCCATGGATGAAGATATAGGCAAATGTGTTGAAAAAATGTTTTCTAAAAAATGGCACTTCATGCTGGAAAATGTTTTGAAAAATAGAAGGTTCTATAAACTTATCTTAATAGACTTTGGTTTGATCGTGATAAAACATCATCCAGAGAATCCCAAAAAAGATAATACTTATACACCTTTAGAATAGAAAAAAAATTCTATCCCTAAGAGATTTGGGGACAACCTCTTGTGAAACAAAAAAAAAAAATTATTAAGTATACTCTAGTAGGATATTCTTACTGAGATTATATCTCAGTCGAGGAGAATATCCTATATATTCAAAATAAAAACTTTTCTCATACTTGGTTGATATTCTTCAATCAAAATATTAAATATCATTTGTCATTGTGATTCTTAGTTTGGTGGATCAAGTTTGGTCCAATTGTAGAAATGCTCTCACTGTATGTAAAGGAAGGCTCGACACCTTCAAAAGTTTGTTCAATAATAAAGCCTTTGGTAATCTCCATATCTTATTGCAGTTCTTTTTTAAAAAAAGGATTCCTATGGATATATCTATAAAAGTATCAGTTATTAGCAAAGGATTCCATGATAGTTTCATTCCTCCAATGACTAAGCATGGTTTGATGGTGAGACAATTACCGGCATGCAGAAAAGGCTCATAAAATCCAAGTTTTGAAGTGTTTCAGAAAGAATCTCCACTTTCACAAACAAGCAAAAGAAGGACAAAATCAGTTTCTACAAAATAAATCTCAGGTTTTGGCCTCCTTAGTAGGAATGTCAACTCAAAGGGACTTCAACCAACTTGAAGATGTTCTCAATTAATTCAAGTCTCAAAGTTCAAAATTAGGCGTTTTCAGCAAAGCCTTAAATAGTAGTGACAATGTTGGAAATCTTATAGACTTATCTGAAGACAACGAAGATAATTGTTTTGGCGCAAAGGGAATTGTCCAGCTCTAAAACTTTGAAATCCACACTTAATAAAAAAAATTCCTAAACAAGTCACCAATGATCTGGTGACTAGCTCGTTAACCTCTGTATGCACCACTAATGTCATCTGTAACTTTGCATACATCATTGCAACTACATGGAGCATTGCATGCATCATTAAAGCCACATGTAGCTCTAGAAAAACTATCTGTAACTCGACATGCAGCACAATAACCACATGGAGCTCTGCACGCACCACTAATGCTACATAGAGCTCTACATGCACCACTATAATTAGCTATATGAAAGTATTGTAAAATATTACGTAGTCTCATGGTTTGGGCCTATAAATAGAGCCACTTTCCCCATTTGTAAGTAGAATATACTTGGAGATAATATAACCAAGTCCTCTATCTCCCCTTCCTTATTCCATTTGCCTTTGTCCTCTAAATTTTTCATCTATAAGTTTTAACTATTTTGTAATATAACTTTCTTACATACATATTCAGTTTTAACTACTTTTAGCTTTTTTATATACATATACTATCTTAATTACTTCCAAAATTTTGGGCATGATCTTCTTTTTTGTCACTTCCTTGTTACCATGTGTAATAGATTAGGAATAACACACACTTATATTACATGTTTCCAAATAGTCAAGTGTCTTCAAGTTTTCCTTGAATTTCTTATAGCATATGTTTCAACCAAGGGCAGAAATCTTCATTATTTGCAATATGAATGGAAGTGAATTATCAATAATGGTTATTGGATATCACTTGGCAAATGTCCTGTTCTTGTTTTTTTCCCTATGTCCATATCTTACCTAATAAAAAGGTGAAAATGAACCTGAAAGATATAATTCTTGGATTAGTCATATAATAAATAATATTGATCCTGCTAAAATAATCAAACAAAATGATTTAATATCACATGTTTCCTTGTAATACTTTTTAATTGATATTATTTACTAGCTTAAACTTATATCTCTGTTAGTGACAATCGTACAATATGATGTCCTATACAAGAATCAAGTCCAATTATTCTAGTCTTATGATACTTCTGTGTATGCTTGGCACATTTGTGCCTAGTTTCATATTAGGGAAAGTTCCAAAAGATGAGGTCAAAATCCCTTCACACAGTGATTTCTCTTTTGTCAAATTTTAAATTCAGAAGTAATTTTTTTTTTTTTTTCAGAAAAACCCCACTGGCTGCAGGTGTGTCCAGAAACAAAGGGTATGCTAGAAGATTGACCTTCCCATGCCCTAATGGTAGCAAATTAGGTAATATAACAATATAACCCAAGCGCAAAGAGACCTTCTTTGGGCCAAGCCCAATGGTCTTTTTCTGCTAATTTGATTACTATTCCACTTTTGGAAGTATTAGGTGGACAAAAGACAATGGCCTTTTGAGTCTTCTCATGGCCGTGGAAGAAGGGAGACCTTCTCAACCCTCGACCTCTCAAAGCCATGGGAGAGGGCATACTCCTATTGATGCTTCTCCTCCATCAAATGGGTACTACATGAACTCTCCCAGTCCACATACCCCTAGATATTCCCCTGTACCTATTGGGACTCCATCTACACAAGGTTCCTCAGCCATCCTTCCAAATGAAGTCATGGACACTTGACTCTGGGTTTACCTAGAGGGCCAAGAGTACGTACACTGAATATTTTCTATTGTTTTAAACTCAAATCCTGTAACAATTTATTTTTTGTGATGATAGCGTAATGGCAGGATCTTGCCCCAGAAAATAGTTAGAGTAATCAGCCAGATACTTAAAACCAAAACCAACTTTGAAGAACACATAATCACATGGTGGGGGATGTCCTATTGACCTATCGAGGTATGTACTATTTTAATTAATGTGAATTGATTATCAAAATATAATATTATAGCACTTTACTGAAATTTCACTGTTATTTATACTGATCATGTAGTTAGGGTTTATTAGGAAGTGTTGGTTTAGTAGAACACGTATATGCACTATCCATATACTAAAATCTTGAAAAATATATTTCACAAAAAACAAAGAATCCTCACTAGATAAAGTGACACTTTGAGGACGGACCCTTCAAAGTTGTAAGGTAAATCCTATCCTATATCCACACTAGATAAAGTGAACTTGGGCAATGGCCATGAAAATGAAGTGCAGCAAAGCAACTACGCAACTAACAGTAATTGGCTTTTGATTTTGAAGCTTTAAGATACAAAAGGGCTTCTAAATTCCTTAGTCAAACCATAACCTTTAATTACAGTGGAAAAGTTTTTCCAATTACACAAACATTGTTTGTACATAGACCAATAGTTAAACTTACATGAATATGTTTTAATTAATATGGATTAATTCTCAAAATATAATAATAGCACACTCTACTGAAATTTTTTCTTTAAATGCAGGGAAAATGTAAGTGGGATCCCAGAGAGGAGGATGAGATCAAGAGGTAGCTTTTCTTAAATTGTGTTGTGAACATGAAGAATTTGTTTGTGAACATTCATAGAGGGAAGTCAAAAGGGAAATAGATCCCTCCCTCAATGAAATCTCAGCTGGAAGAGTACTGGGGGGAGAAAGATGAGATTTCTTGCTTATGTCCGAACAGAACAAGAACAATCAGGCAAAAACTGAGAGTGGTTGGGCCAATCGAAGTGGCTCAATAACCATTTCAAAACATAAAAGACGTCCCGTTAGTATACGATTTTTTTCATTGATTTTCATTTAATTTCTTTTAATGATATTCTCATTTGATTATAGGGAAAGGAGTTGGGGAGGACAGCTACTATGCCAGAGATTTTTTGCAAGCTAAACAAATATCCCGACACTCAAGAGTGGAAGCAAGACAAGGCTGCTACATTTATGTGAGTGTTTAAAATCTAGTGGAGATTTTATTTCAGATTTGGTAGGTATTTCATGATAGAATTGTAGTTTTTTTCTGGGTAAAATTAAGTAAATCTTGAATCTGTTTGATTCTAATTTTTTTTTTCTCAAATAGAAGGAAAACCTTGAACCTGTTTGACTCTAAGAGGATGCCTCATCTTGAATCTATTAACTTATTTATTTATTTATTTTAATTATAACCTGATTTAGTACGTTACTACTTTTTAAGAGGAGGAAAAATGTCATCCCAAATGGATTAGATTTTAGTGAGTTGGGGTATCTTGGAGTTTGAAAAAGTAGTGTTTTATTAGGTTCAATGCACATGATGACGATGATGAGGCATTCTATCTATATTAATGGGGAATAGAGCAAATGTTGAAAATGATTTTATGGGTTCTAACTTATAAACCCAACCACATTCCTTGACTAGAAACAAAATCCAAGTGTCATTTGTTGGGACCCAATTTAAGATGTCAATCACATGTTTTTCAATACCTTTATTTGCTTCCAGGCAGCCTTCTTCTTAGTTTAGCATTTCCATTAAAATCACATCATCTGGGCCAATTGACACTGCTACACCTGAACTCTATTATTCTTTTTTTTTTTGATATTCTTCATACTTGGTTTACTGCTACATAAATGGTTTGTATACTTGTATTGAATCTTTAAAACTTTTTTCATGCTTACCTTTCACTCTATGTAATAATGAAAAATCATCTACTTTTGTTAGGTAATGGGATACCTAGTCAATGACTCAAATATTTTTTTTTATATATATATTAATACAAGGTAAATATGAAGAATTAAAATTATCACGGGAAGCAGAAGAATCATCTCTGGATGATTCCACTTTGTTCTTACGGGCTACTAGCTGAAAGAACAAAAGAGGACATGCATAGAGTTTGGCACTAAGATTGCCTTTTTTGTTCCGTCTAGCTCTCAATATGGCCCCTGTACTAGTGACCATATTATTCGCTTGGAGGGCCTTTTAGAGAAGCTACAAGGTCAACTACAAAAGCAACAACAAAGGGAACAACATAGAGATCAACAACAGGAGGAGGAGAATAGGGCGAAGATGGACCGGATGTGGGTAGAGATTAGAGAAGAGATGCAGGCAGATTTGCAAGAGCAGCAACAATTCGAGAGGCAGATGCAGGAGTTGTTTCGTTACCATTAAAGCAGCCCAAGCGAGACTTACTATATCCATGTGAATTATGTCCCCTATCTCTATCAATATGAAGGAATTATTTCATTATTATTCACTAATAATAGTAGAATCGATGGCATAGAGTCAAAAAGGGATTCTGACCTAACACCATTGACGAAAGAATCCAATAAATCCAATGTTAATATCTAACAAGTTCCTTATATGATTTCTAGTTTCGGCAGATCGGTCCACCTCTTTTGAAGTAGATTTAGGAGAGTAATTTTTAAATTTTAGAATGTTATGATATTATACTTTAATTATCAAATGATCTCTTATGGTAGTATCTTTTCTAAATTGTATTTTAATACATCTTTTATTCGCATTATCATAAGCAATAATATTTATAATGCAAAAGTAGTAGTAATAATAATAATAATAATAATAGGATAAATATCCACGAATAAAAATTATTAAAGATAAAAAATAAAAAAATAATTTTTATTAATAAATATTAAATTCCAACCGAAAAAATATTGTTGGAATTTTGAAGTTTGAATAAAAAAAATATAAAATTCAATGGATAAAATACTGTTGGAATTTTGAAAAAAAAAAGAATATAAATTAAATATTTTATTTGATAATTCCAACCGCGACACGATGTTGGAATTTCCGTTGGAAAATACACTGTTAGAATTTTCTTAAAAAATTCCTACAAAAAAATCCAACGGTATCTTACTGTTGGAATGTCTCTATTGTTGTCCACCTCGGTGGTATTTGAAATTCCAATAGTGGATTGGGCAACAGACGCGCTCCTGTTGGAATTTCTATATTTTTTTGTAGTGATTGAGCATTACTTTCATAAAGAAGATGACATTGTGACTGAACAAAATGATAAGGTTTAGTAAAAATTGAAATAATTAATTCAAAGGAGTGAAAAACGTTGCATATTTGGTGTTTCCTCTAACACTCAAGTCAATATAGTTTATGGAGAGAAAACTTGTTTAGGAGAAAGGAAGGGATAACCTACCATAGTTATGAGATTTATATATGTAATGAGGGTATTTGAGTTATTTTTATTATAATTATGAGTAACTGTAATTATGTATGGTAAAAGACAATGTTTCTATCATTTAGGGAAAGAAATCTTAATGAAATGAGGGAATAGAAAGATATTAGTCACTTGAACTTTTCAATTAGGCAATAGATAGATGAGCCAAGTTTGGATTTCTTTTGGATATAAGAGGCAAAGAAAAGGGGATTCAGATATTGAGATTGTTGTTTCTATGCTTTTTTTTCTTCTTCTTCTTTTTTATTGCATTATTATTGGTTAAGAATTGTTTCTATTTAGAGAAAAATTTCTATTTACCCCGTTATATTATTGTGAATTTTAAAAAGAACTCTCTCGTTTTAATAAGAGAAAATTAAAACTTACATTTTAAGTTAAAAACAAAAGTAAATCTTATTAATATATTTTTTGTTTGTACAAAAAACCTATTTTTATTTTGGGTTTAAAATATGAAGATTTATTTTCTCACATTTAAATTGTGAAAGACTTTTTTAGAAGTAGTAATAATGTGAGAGGACAAAAATAATTTTTTCTCTTCTATTTATCAATAGTTATTCACAAGACCATTGATGAGCCTATAAGTCCAACTTCTGTTCAGTCCAACTAGATGGCTTTTTATTGAATTTTATTCCCACTTCTAAAGTTCAATGACTCAAAAGTAGTATTATAAGATAATACAAATGAGTGAAAGCAATACAAAGATAAAGTGAACTAAGCCAACACAATATTCTTCTATTTTATTCTACATGTTCATATATAAATTAAATGAGATGTCTTATTTATAAAGCTAAGTATGTAAATTCATGCAACTCAATGGTCTCATTTTGTTAAATGTGATTTTGTGAACCATGAATTCTTGGATATAAATATGTATAGGATGTTGGAAGATGAATCATGTAAGAGTTATGAGTTATAACCTGCGTGGGAAGATGAAATAATTTGATGGACATAACACTCATTGGATATTCTTCACTTAACAATGTGTTTGGTTGAAATCATTACTAGGAAAAATCCTACAAGAAAAAAAAAAAAAACTAAGAAAGGCAAAAAAAAAAAAAAAACATTTTTTTTTTATGTACTCTTAGATATTGTCTAATTAAAAACATTATATTGACAATATTAAGATCTTTCAAATGAAAGAAACTTCGATTTTATGGACAAACTTTTCAAATATTGTTTGTAGAGAGTTCTTGGTGAACAAATCTACAAGATTATCTTATGATGAAATTGTTCAATGTTTATACCACAATTTTTTTTAAGATCATGAGTGAAAAAAAAATTGGGGAAATATGTTTCATTATGTTATCCTTGATGTATCCTTCTTTTAACTAAGTTACTTGCGATATTATCTTCATATAAAATCAACTAGATCATTTTTTTTTTTTAAAAAGAAAAAGATAAACCATAAGTTTCATGTATGTTTTGGATCACATATCTCAACCATACCAATTCTCATCTTGCTCCATGTAATGTTAAAATTTCTACATGATTAAGTGATGTAGTTGATATAGTTTGTTTCACTTACCATTGTGAAATGCTTTTATTGCTATTTATAAGCAAATTACAGTTTGTTTTTGATTGACCGTTATGTGGATCAAATAAATATTATTCATTTGCATAACTATTTAGGTTTGATTGAGATATATTTGAGTAAAACAAATTCATATTCATTGTGCGCTTAAGGTAGTAAATAAATGCTTAATTGCATTCTATAGGCAGGATATATCACTATATCTTGCTAATAAATTGAGAACAAATGATATATTAGATCTTGTGAAGCTAGCACAATATATTAATTCTTCAATTGCACTAAGATATGATACTTTTGGATCAAGTAGTTCTTCAAATGTTTAATTTATCAATGAAAAAAAAAAAAAACTTTGTTCTTCCTCAATTTTTCTTTTTGAATCCTTTCTTCAAAGAGTTATAACTTGCCAAGACATATTACCTATAGGATCATATGTCTTATAATCAACAAGTACATACATAATAAGAATACTCAAAACAATAAAAGCACAAATTACATGGATTAGGTTGATTATAAAACTCAAAAAGCAATAAAACTTGATTGAAAAAGCCAATAGAGAGAAGAAAAAAATAATAGCGTAATTCAAATTTTTGTTGGTAGAGAAGTCTTTGGCAATGAGAAAAACAACGTTTGAAGGGAGTTAGAGAAGGCGAAGAGAGGTGGAATTTTATGGTGGTTGTTTCTGATGGAATTAAAAGTCTAAAACTGTTCTTGACTTTATAGAGATGGAGTGAAAGTTCAAAAGTTACGAAGAGGAGTTTCAAAAGTTACGGAGCATATAGATATTGGTTCCTCTTTGACCATGTTTATGTTGTTAGCCGTTGTCTACAGTTAATTTTATGTAATGGTTAGAGAGGAAGCATTGTCCTAAATCTCATATGCTGATTATAGACAACTGTTTAAAGTTAACTATTGTCTCAAATCTTTTGCGGTAAAAAATATGTTATTAAAAATCTTTTTTGAGATAGTGTAAAATGATATTATGATTAAAAAAAAACTTGATCTCAGAACCCATCTGTTAGATCAACCTTGAGACCAAAATAATATTTTCCGCATCAACCTATATAGATTTTTCTTGGTTATAATTTTTTTTTTCTTTCATTCACATGTATATGGCTTGTTGAGTTTTTGACACTTGTCCGTGTATCCTCGTGGTGTGAAGACTTCTTATCCAAGTAACTCTAACATAGGTCATCTTTATCTTATTTACTTTTCACCCCCTAAATAAACTATAAAGTTGTGGTTAGTCTCATAAATATCTATTTACAAAGCAACAGGTCGATATGCTACAATTTGGGAGAATACTTTCATTTTATCTACCAAACAAATTTTGTTTAGTATATTTATATCCACTTAAAACAAGAGGATGCTTACAAACATATACATAGGATAGGAAATTTCCTTGTGACTCATAACTCATAGGTCCTTGTGGTCTTTCTTGTTATCATCGCTTCTACATGTATCCTGTTCCAGGAACACATGCCATGCATGTTACTAAAAGCAGATAGAATATTGGAACTTCTACTCTTCGCTTTCTGTCAATAAGATAAGGTATCAATGTCATATCACTTTTGTGTTGATTTCATCTCTCTTTAATTTCCTTATGTTGATCAATAAACTTTAATTGCTTATCTCCATCTATTGAAATCACTGTGAAGTTTCTCAATCTCAGAATCTATTTATCTTGTGAATCATTAGTTATTTAATGATGAGTTCGCAAACATGAAGTATTCTGTATCAAACCATATCATGTACAAATACAGCATTTTCCTTTTAACGAAGCTTGGAGTGAATAAGTGGTTAGAGTTGCTCGAACTTTTGTGCCATTTCTAAGATCTTCATCAACCACAAAATTGACTATATGGTTTTGCAGTTTCAACTTAATAATCGCCATAAAATTCTCAACCTTTCTTGCCAAAAGAAAATTTTGGGCCTGATCGTCTTCTTTTTTGCCACTTCCTTGTTACCATGTGTAATAGATTCTGTTTCCAAATACTCGAGTGTCTTCAAGTTTTCTTTGAATTTCTTAAAGCATATGTTCAACCAATTGCAGAAATCTTCACTATTTGCAGTATGAATGGAAGTGGATTGATTATCAATAATGATTATTGGATGCTTGGCGAATGTCCTGTTCTTGTTTTTTCGCCTACGTCCATATCTTACCTAATAAAAAGGTGAAGCTGAACCTGAAAGATATAATTCTTGGATTGGTCATATAATAAATAATATTGATCCTGCTAAAGTAATCAAACAGAATGATTTAATATCATATGTTTCCTTGTAATACTTTTTAATTGATATTATTTACTAGCTTGAACTTGTAACTATGTCAGTGACAGTCGTACAATATGATGTTCTATACAAGAATCAGGTCCAATTAGAGTCCTAGTGAAGACTAGTCTCATGATGCTTCTATGTATGCCTGTCACATTTGTGCCTAGTTTCATATTAGGGAAAGTTCCAAAAGATTAGGTCAAAATCCCTTCACACAGTGATTCCTCTTTTATCAAATTTTAAATTTAGATGTAATTTTTTTGAAAAAAAATTGTGATATTTGTCAAATTTGATTTTTATTAAATTTTTCTGGACAAAATAAAAATAAACGTCTATAGTGTTTGGATAGGCTTGATTCTTGAAGAAACCCACTGGCTGCAGGTGTGTCTAGAAAAAAAGGGTATGCTAGAAGAATTAACCTTCCCATGCCCTAATGGCAGCAAATTAGGAAATACAACAATATAACCCAAGCGCAAAGAGGCCTTCTTTGGGCCAAGCCCAATAGTCCTTTTTCTGCTAATTTGATTACTATTGCACTTTTAGAAGTATAGGTTGATAAGCCCCAATAGGCCTTTTGAGTCTTTTTTTTTTTTCCCTGCTTGACATGATATGATGGCGAGATGTTTAGGTTTCTGTTTTGTCGATTGTATGTGTATGACTATGCCCTTAATTTTATTCTAGGGCTTTTTTTTTTTTTTTTTCTTCTTGTATATATATATATATATTATTGAGATTCTTTTTTTCTTCTTAGGATTGAGAATAATAATTATATTAATTATGGATTATTTTAATAAATTGAATTTGATGAAATTCTATTGTGTTCTGTTCAGTTGAAGAATGGCAAGAGAGAACTTCCCAACACCAGTCCATTGCATTATAATGTTTTTGCTGGGAAACAATTATGGCCCATCTACAAGTAAAATCCCAGTGTATAAAAGCACATTCATACGAAGAACATAGGACCATTATATGGGCAATGTACATTAGTCCACTAATATATGGTATGATGTTGGTAATAGAATTTGGATGTGAAATTCATAGCCAAGCTCTATGTTCAATTGTCAAAAGGTTTAGTCCCTTATGGGGAGCTCTTGTTGTGGTTCTGCATATGTTGCTCTTAGACTCAACATTTGGGTGGTCCACACTTGCTTTGTTGGCTATTTCTTTGGTTGGAACTCTATGGTGGTCATGGCAAGATATTGAACAAATGTATCAATGCATCAAGAACAAGATTGGGCATTACTTTATTAGAGAAGATGACATTGTGATGGAGTGCAATCATAAGTTTTAGTCAAAATTGAAATAATTTCAACGAGTGAAAGGCTTTGTATCTAGGGTGCCCCCTTGTCTGTATAGTTTAGAAAGAGGAGGTTAGTTTAGGGCGAAAGAAGAAGAAAACAATAGTCTTTGGTTGGTCAATTGTATGATTATGATTGTGGCCTTAATTTTATTTATTTATTTTTTCTTGTATTCAAAAGTGTGTATATATAGATAAGCATCTATTTACTTTAAAAGTTAATAAAAAGAACATTTTTAATTTTATTCTTCAATTTTAATTATATCTAATGGCTGATATTTCTTTTTTAAAAATCATATAACAATTACAGAGAAGAGTGTCCTCACATTTCTCTTCTCTTGGAGTAAGTGAAAAACTTAGTGACTTGAGAGAATAGGAGGAAAGGCAAAGGTAGAGAAGATAAATGTGAGGAGGAATTATGTAATTATTACATACCCCTTTAGCGAAGAAAGAAAGTCGAATCCAAAACTTGATTAAAGGAGGGCTAAGCTAAATTTATTATTTCATGAAAAATGGGTGTAATATAAAATAAGATACCATGTCTAATATTCAATTAATTAATTAAAATAATATTTAAAAATATTTCTAAATCAATTGAGTTGTATTTTAAATAATACTTAAGCCCTTGCTGCATCGACGTTTAAAGATGTATTTTAAATACTTTGTGGATAATTTTTTTGGCCAAAAGAGTGAGAAATAATATAGGAGAACAAATATAGTCCTTTTCCAACCTACACATTATTTTTGTCCACGTCCCTGTCTCTCCCCTACTATAACACTTCTCCCATTTTCCCTTAAATTAATTTGGGCAAATTGATTAGACGCAGATTATTTCTGCATGATTAAAAAGATAAGTGTTTAGTTTATAGTTATACATGCTTTGATATCTTTAATTACAAGGTGGCCGATAGAACTATTCCGTATTAGTATCATGTGAATATTTATTTGTGTATATTTATATATATATATATATATATATATATATATATATATATATTTTATATCCCTTTTATTTTACAATTTTATTTTTACAAATAAATATAAAATAAATAGTTATACAATGAAATATGCAAATAGTATTTCTTTTGAGTCAATGCGTGGGCAAAAAGGAAAAGACCAAAGTGCCTCCAACAAGGTCCCTAATTACCAAGCTCGGAGATCATATTGCAACGACTAAACATGGTCCCAAAGGTAATTTCAGCCTTGACGACCTTATCATCACTCGCAACCTTTTCTGCTTACAAAGGTCCCTTGTTTCTTGCTTGTGATTTATTCTAAACCCTGCTTCCCATTCCAAAGGTGGGAATACAAATAAATACTCTAGAACACTGCAGTTGCTTTTCCTCTTCTTTTGCTCACTGGCTCAAAGGTAAGGCATGAATACCTCATAACTTTGGTATGATTTTGAGTAGCTTTCACTTTTGCTCTCATCTCTTCAATTTGTTATAATCTTGAGTTCAACTCATGCTTCTTAATTTGAGAAAATAAACATGAACTATATACATATTAACTATTTCCTTTTAATGACGCTTGAGTGGGTAACTGGTTAGAATATCTTGTTATTATCTTTAAATTTAAAGTCATTTTATTTTTTTTTACTTAATATCTTTAAAGTAAATATCTCTTTTGCTTCATTTTTCCTCTGCTTCTTTGTTGTTCTTCTCTTTTTTATTATGATCTCCTTTAACCAAATGTTAAGAGATTAAATCATTCTATCCTATTTTCTGTATTAAATTGAAATTCTAATAGATGGTATTAATGAGCTTGTGATTGTTAGTATTTCAAGCTTAAATGAATCCCACAAATAAAAGTATGTTTAATATAAAATTGTTCATAAGTTTTCACTTAATAATTTGAACTTTCGAATGAGATGATGTCAACATTTGTAACATTTTTAATTTATTCAATCATTATAAATCTTAAAGGTTTAATTACTCAGAAAATACAATTTTTTTATGCTTACAAAGATACTAAAAACTCGAAACTATTTCTCAATCTACCGCTATTTTTTGTGAGCTTAGAAAATGCCATCTTGAGATGAAAAAATTATCTGCAAAACGCCATTTGGTTAGGTGCCTTTTTAAAGGAAACTCCACCACAAGTGACGTTTTCACAAACAAAATACGCCATATAGTATTTTGAGGCGCCAAATGGGGCCTTTTCCATTTGTTAAAAACCAAACACTGCCATGTCCAACCTATCGATTGCCTCATTTTTCTTAATTTCTGAGCTTTTGTTATTGATTTCCGCTTCTGTTTCAACCCAAATGAGCCTTAGCAGAGCGGTGGAGGAGGTGTGGCAGGCGGCTGGGAGGAGAAAAAATGAGATGGTCTGATTGGGAAGGGTGTTTTAAAATTTCACCAATACGCCAACTGGGATGACGTAATATTGATACTTTTTCCATATCGGATGGCGTTTTATTGATGCCACTATCACTTCAAAACACCGATTGAGTTGGCGTTTTAATGGCACATATTTACTTAAAAACACATTCCAATTTGCATTTTGCCAGAAGTTCAAAAATAGTGGTAGATGGGGAAATAGTTTTGAAATTGTGGCAATATTTAAATTGGCTTTCTTTTGTGTCTTAGAATTGAGAATAATAATTATATTAATACCTTGAATTTGATCAAATTCTTTGTGTTGTGATCAATTGAAGAATGGCAGGAGAAAACTTCCTAACACTAGTCCATTGTATTATAATGTTTCTGGTGGGAATAGTAATGGCTCATCTTCAAGTGAAATCTCAGTCTATGAAGATATCTCCATATGAAGAACACAATGCAATTATTATACGGGCAAATTACACCAGTCTACTAACTTATGGTATGATATTGATGATAGAATTTGGATGTGAAATTCATAACCAAGCACGATCAATTATCAAAAGGTTTAGTCCCTTAACGGGGGCTCTTGTGGCGGTTCTGCATATGTTGCTGTTAGACTCAGGATTTGGGTGGTTCACACTTGCTTTGTGGGCTGTTGCTTTGGTTGGAACTCTATGGTGGACATGGCAAGAAATTACAGAAATGTATCAATGCATCAAGAACAAGATTGGCCGTTACTTTCATAGTGATGACATTGTGATGAAATGCAATGATTTTAGTCAAGATATAATTCAAGAGTGAAAGACCTCATTGTATACATTGATCAAGTTAGTATAGTTAATAAAGAGAAAGCTTGTTTGGTGAAAAGAATGATAGAGAATACACCATAGTTAAGAGTTTTATTTATTTGATATAATTGAGAATAATTATGTATCAACACTTTCAATTTAATAAACTAGATAGATCATTCAGTATAAGATAAACGAGCATTGAATTTGGTTTTACAAATTGCTGAATTTGTTTGTAATAATTATTGATATGGGCCAAAATTAAAAACTTAGCCTAAATAACATAAAATGGAGGACATAAACAAGTATTTAGTTCAAATGACAAAGTTAAAACAAAATTACAAGAAAACTCTCGCCATCAGAATAATATAAATAAACGTTGTTATTAATGAAGCATGTAATTAAATACAATTACCATTTTTATTTATAATACTAATTTGAGCGTCGGAAGCTTCATACTGAACGTATCTTTTTTTGTCTACATGTACTCCTAAAGTTGAATCTAACTCAAAGACCTTTTTAACCTGAGAACATAGCTCTCCTAACAAGCAATCAACCTTAGACCTACCACTAAACAATTATGTTATAAAGTCTGATTGCTCCTTAGTGGGTGTCACGAATGGATGAATTTAATATGGATATGGGTGTGAATGGATGTATATATAATGGAACAATATGTGATGTGTGGAACACAGTGCAAGTATACACTATCAGTGTAGTGAGCAAGTATTTCGGGGGTTGTCGTACCCAAGGGATTGATATTGATTACCAGAGTAATATAACTCCAATATTGTTCAAGCGGTCAAATTGTGATGAGATAGACAAAGTAAATAATTGCAGAAAATAAGTAAGCAATAGCAGAAAAGTATATAGCAGAATAGAATTATGATGAGAGATCTAGGGATTCAGATTTCACCACAATCTTCATGTATAGACTTTCTTGATTCAGTTATGTAGTTATAGAATTATCAATTGCTAGCTAGGATTCCCTAATTTAATTAATCAGCCTTGGTATTAGGTCAGATCAAATCTAATTATAATTCCCATGTGACTACACAGGGTCCTCGGTACTGGTTTGTCCTTAGTTACACTATGGATTTAATTCTCTTGGTCTAGATTAACTAATCTCCGATCGGTGTCATAGCTAACTCACTGGTTTCCCCTAATTAATTGGCCAAATCAATCAAGAGTAAAGTGCAGAAAAGTAAATCTTAATTAAATAAAACATAAACTGTCATAACTTCCTCAGGTTGTCTATACAATCAGATTGGGCTACATCTTAGACCTAGAGAGAAGTTTAGTTACTCATAATAATATGTAAACACATAATGCTAAAATAGGAAAACATAAAAAGGGTAGAAGAAGTAAAAGGAGTGACACCTTACTCTTGCTTGGTTGCTGTTGCTCTCTTTCTCCTCTTGCTTTTTTTTCTTGTGTTCAGCCCTCTTGATCTATTTATAATGCCTCTAATCCTAATCCAACTCTTATTAGGATTCCAAATAATAATAGTATACTAATTACAAGTGAATCTTAATCCTATCCTAACTAAGGCTTTAATTAGGCTTCACACTTCAAGACTTTAATTCCTTTTGAAACTCTATTTCGGAGAGTCTTCTAGGGTTTGGACTTCTAATCCTTGTGTTGCACTACTTCTCGGAAGTCCATCGGGCTTAGAAATCATCAAATAACTCGAAAATAGGTCCTGGGTGCCACGACACAGAGTCTGGGCGCCACAGTGCCCATTGGCAGAATGGGTTGCTTTCTTCTCTGGTACACGGCGCCACGGCGCCCATTGGCAGAATGATGAATTCTTCCATTTTTGCTTCTCTTGCCTTGTGTACCTGCAACATAGAGAATTCTAATCAAAGCAAAGTGTTTTTACCATAATTGGGACTTGAAATGTAAGGGACTTGAAGCTAAATAATCTATATAAAATGTAATTATCAAACTCCCCACACTTATCTTTTTGCTCATCCTGAGTAAAATCAAACGTAAGCATTCATGCAAGATAGCAAGGCGTTCACACAAAACTGACTTACTAACCATATTTGGCATCAGAATCAATTCATATGGGATTTTTGGAATTCAATCATCATTTCATAATGCAAATCATTCAATATGTAATGACGCATTCCCCAAATTTCCCAAGGTAACTCTCAATGCAAAGTGACATAGGCTCAATTCTTACTCATTAAAGTGTAAAAGGAAAGTTTTCATGTAATAGGGTAAAATTGGGTGGTCCAATCATGAAAAGTCATAGTGATAATCTAATCAAGTGAATATATGCATAATAGCCATTTAAACTTTAGGGAGTGTAAGTGGTGAGGGATGAATTCTCTCTCATGGGAATGATATTCACTCATCTCACAAGTGTTTGGAGGGTTAGGTTTTCATTCATTTAAGGACATAATCAAGAAATTTCCATAGGCTTGTTCATCTATCAAATCTCCACCACTTCAATAAATCACAACACTAATCAAAGGGTCTTACAAAGGGTTGTAACGGGGCTAGGTGAAGGTGATAAAAGCTTAGGACTTACTAAGAAGAAATTGTGTGAATTCAGAGTTTTTCTTTATTGCCCATATTCTTCCACCACTAGCTCAAATACTTTATCTTTTACTCCCTCTTTTCTTCTCTATTGTCTCCCCTTTTGCCTTGGCTTTTTAGTCTCTTGACCTTTTTCTTTTCTTTCCGTTTCTATCTTTTCCTTGCCCTTTTCATTCTAATTTTTCAGAGCATTTGTCTCATTTTTTCTTTTCTTGCTCACTGCTCTTTTTTCTAGGGGGATAATCCTCATTATGAGGCTATTCTTTTCTCTCTTTTTCTCTCAACTAAGGCGGAGTATTTGCTTTCCCTGAACTCACACATTCCTTCAAAGTATTGGTGTCTAGTTGGTGAAGGAATTAAGGAATGGGACAGAGATCGTGATGGGGTGGAAAGAAGGAAAGGGAAAGGCCCAAAAGGGTCCACTAGGGGGTAGCCAAGCTTTCAAGGTTCTGATGTAGGGTTTAAGGATACAGATCATTCATAAACTAAATGCTCTGTTTTTGCATGCTATGTGGTGATTTTTCATGGTCATCGAGTGATTACTAATCAGCTCTACCATCATCTACACTACTCACAGAAACAGGCTTGAACAGATTGGCTACTAAAGAGTGAGGTTGAGGTAGAAGGTGTAATCCTAGGTGCCCTAATCATCCTAGTATTTGTGATTTAAATATGATCTCGAAATGCATAACAGAACAAGTTCTAGAAAAATCAAGGATGTCCTGTTCACTCACAAACAATTGCTGAGCTCTAGTGATATAGCTCTTAGGCTCAAAAGCTCACCAGGGGATAATTCATCCACTCACACTTTAGTTTCCTCCAATATCTCAGTAAAGTAATGCATATATAGGGAATAGCAAATCAATGTGGGTTCACACATTTACAGGGTAGGCTCAGAATTCCCAGAAGCTTTTCAATCATAAAATAGGACATATGAAATGAACAATCATGCATTATTTCCACAATAATTGAATATTCCTCATCCCATTAAATCAGTGATATACTAGTTTCATCATGAGCCATGGCTTTCAGTCAGAAAACACACAGACAATCATGCATTTATTCAGAAACAGAATTTTAAACTAACATACTAAAAACACACAATCATGCAATTAATTAAAAACACACTACTAAACTAAGACACAAAACTAATCTACTACTCAAAATAGAAATTTTATTTTAACTACTAGGCAGAATGAAATATAACTCTCCCCCACACTTAAATATTGCATTGTCCTCAATGCATTAAGTAAGAATAGAGTAAGGAAAGAGCCAACCTGGAAGGACAACATAGTCGGTGTCTTCAGAGTCCTCCTCTAAGTTCTCCGCTTCAGCAGGTGGTGGTGGAGCGGCATGTGATGGACGAGGGAGATGTGGGAATAGAGGTAAGCCAGTGTGGCCTACAGCACCCGCTTCCAGGTATTCTTCAGCTACCTGATACCATCTGGTGGTTGCTTCATTGTATTGGTAGCTGAAATTAATCCAAGTGTTTAGCTTGGCGGTGAGTGCAGGGTCTATAAACCCTTGCTGGTTTGGTGGTGGTAGTGCTTGTGGTGCAGGTGGAGCTGGCGGCTGTGGTGGGGCTGCTGGGCCTCCTCTCAGGTAAGGTGGCTTTAGGCGGGCAAAGAATGTCTTGTTAAGCATCCAACCTGGCTCTAGCATAGGTAAAGAATAAAGAAGTGAGAAAATCCACGTTCTAGTGAGAGAAAGAGGTAAAAAGTGATAATTTCTTCCTCAAATATGAAATTTGTTCGGATGGATTGAAGTCTAAGTGTATGGGAAAAGGTTTAGAGGTGTTTTAGGAGTGATTAATCGGCAAAAATCAAAGGGAATGAGAAGGGTGGGCGAATGGGTAGTTGAGAGGTTTGAAATATGAAAAGTGTGAGAGTGAAAGGTTGGGTTTATAAGGTTCTGGTAGTGGGCACCACGGCTCCGGGACACCGAAGGGATTTTTTTTTTAAAAAAAAATTTTGGCAGTTGCTACAGTGTTGGGCGCCGTGGCGCCCATAGGCAGTGTACTCTCTGGAAGTGGGCGCCATGGTGCCCAGTGTTGGCGCCGCGGCACCCAAAGCTTCTTTTTGAGTCATTTTGTGCTCGAATTGCTCTATTTTGGCTCCCAGTTGCGTCCAATACCTATATGGCTTCAAATAAATGATTGAAAGATCTTGAGTAGTAGAGAAATTGAATGAATTAACTATAAAACACACTAAAATTAAAAAGGGAAAGAAATAAAAACCAATGGGTTGCCTCTCATAAGTGCTTGGTTTATAGTCCTCAGCCGGACTTTCTCTGATTCTATGGCTATCTCAAAAGATGACAACATGTACGGGCATGTTATCACTTGTTAAGTAGGGCTTCAATCTGTGCCCATTCACCTTGAAAGTTTGTCTGTCCTTCGTTATTGTTATAGCTCCATATGGGTTTATAGAAGTGATTGTGTATAGACCATACCATCTTGATTTTAGTTTGCCCGGATGAAGCTTCAACCTTGAGTTGAATAACAACACTTTTTGCCCAGGATATAAATCCTTTCTTGCTATTTTTCTGTCATGCCATAGCTTGACTTTTTCCTTGTAAATACTGGCATTTTCATAGGCTTCTCTTCGGAATTCATCCAATGCATTGAGTTGAAGCATTCTGTTTTGCCCGACTGCATTTGGATCAAAATTCAGTAGCTTGACAGCCCAGTATGCTTTGTGCTCTAACTTAACTGGTAAGTGGCACTCCTTTCCAAAGACTATATAGTATAGAGACATGCCTAAGGGTGTCTTGAATGTTGTTCGATATGCCCAGAGTGCATCATCCAACTTGCGAGACCAATCTTTCCTGTTAGTGTGGACTGTTTTCTCCAATATCCTCTTCAACTCCCTGTTAGATACCTCCACTTGCCCATTGGTTTGTGGGTGATAGGGGTGGCAATTTTGTGCCTTACTCCATATTTGACAAGGAAAGCTTTGAGGTGTTGGTTGTAGAAGTGCTTCCCTCCATCACTAATTAGTGATCTTGGTACTCCAAAGCGGGTAAAAATGTTCTTTTTCATAAATCTCTGTACCACTTTGGAATCATTTTTAGGAGATGGGATAGCTTCTACCTATTTGGATACATAATCCACTGCAACTAGAATGTACAGGTTCCCAAAGGATGATAGGAATGGTCCCATGAAATCAATGCCCCACACATAGAATAATTCAACTTCTAGGATGGGATTTTGAGGCATCTCATGTCTCTTGGACAGGTTTCCAGCTCTTTGGCATTTGTCTTATCTCTCAACAAAAGATTGTGCATCTTTGAAAAGTGTTGGCCAATAAAAACCAGATTGGAGTACTTTATTGACTGTCTTGTGAGCTGCATAGCTGCTAGAATGGCAGCTTTCAATGATGGCTCGAAATTCTGCTTTTGGGACACACCTTCTGATCATGTGATCACTGCATCTGCGATAGAGTGTAGGGTTATCCCAAAAATAAAATCTTACCTCATAAAAGAATTTCTTCCTTTGTTGATAGGTTGCTTCAGGTGGCAATTCATGGCAGGTTAGGTAGTTAACATAATCTGCATACCATGGCCCATCTTTGCCTTTTCTGTTCCATCCATTGTTGACAATTTTTCTGATGGAAAATACTTGCTCATCAGGGAAGGAATCAACTATAGGAACATAAGTATTAGCATGATATTCTAGCCTAGATAGGTGGTTTGCTATGACATTATTTGCTCCTTTCTTGTCCTTCATCTCCAGTTCAAATTCTTGCAAAAGTAAAATCCATCTAATAAGTCTTGGTTTGGCATCTTTTTTATTCAGCAAATATTTAAGTGCTGCATGGTCAGTATAAACTATGGTCTTGTTGCCAATGAGATATGGTCTGAATTTGTCAAAGGCATAGACCACAGCTAGTAGTTCTTTTTTCGTGGTTGCATAGTTAATTTGGGCAGCATCAAGAGTCTTGCTTGTGTAGTAAATAGCTCTGAAAACTCTTTCTCTTGTTTGCCCTAGAACAACCCCTACAACAAAGTCACTTGCATCACACATAATTTCAAATGGGGCTTCCCAATTAGGCGCGACAATGACAGGGGTAGAGATGAGTGCTTCCTTTAAAGTTTCAAATGCTGTTTTGCACTCTTTTGTGAATTCAAAAGTTGTTTCTTTTAATAAAAGATTGCACAATGGTTTGGAAATTTTCAAAAAATCTTTGATGAATCTTCTGTAAAATCTAGCATGTCCCAAGAAACTCCTTATTCCTTTGACAGTAGTAGGAGGTGGAAGTTTCTCAATTAACTCCACTTTGGCCTGGTCAACCTGAATTCCATCTAGGGATATTTTGTGGCCAAGAACGATTCCTTCATGTACCATAAAATGACACTTCTCCCAATTCAGCACCAGGTTTGTTTCTTAGCATCTTTTGAGTACCAATGATAGATTATTCAAGCATGAATCAAATGAATTCCCAAAAACTGAGAAATCATCCATGAAAATCTGGATGAATTTTTCTACCATATCTGAAAATAGTGATGTCATGAGCCTCTAAAAAGTAGCAGGTGCATTACATAGTCCAAATGGGATTCTTCTAAAGGCGAATGTGCCATAGGGACATGTAAAAGTTGTCTTCTCTTAATCTTCAGGGGCTATGGCAATTTGGTTATAGCCTGAATATCCATCCAGAAAATAATAGAATGGATATCCAGCTAACCTGTCTAGCATCTGATCAATGAATTGTAGTGGAAAGTGATATTTTCTGGTTGCTTTGTTCAGCTTCCTGTAGTCGATGCATACTCCCCATCCAGTTACGGTTCTGGTAGGGATCAACTCATTGTTGTCATTTTCTACCATAGTGATTCCTCCCTTCTTCGACACTACTTGTACAGAGCTCACCCAAGGGTTGTCAGAAATAGGGTAGATAATGCCTGCATCAAGCTATTTTTGTACTTCTTTTCTGACTACCTCTTTCATTTTTGGCTTCAGCCATCTTTGGTGCTCTATTGAGGGTTTGAAGTTCTCCTCCATGTAAATTTTGTGCATGCAAAGGGTGGGACTTATGCCTTTTATGTCAGCAATAGTCCACCCTATTGCTTTCTTGTTTGCTCTCAGCACTCTCAGCAGCTTTTCTTCCTACTCTTTAGTTAGGGACGCAGAAAGAATTACTGGTAGGGATTCTGCATATCCCAAATAGCTGTATTTCAAATGTTCTGGTAATGGTTTCAGCTCCAATTTGGGTGCTTGTTCAATTGAAGATTCGGTTGGGGCTTCAGGCTCTCCCAATTCTTCAGCAGGTTTCTTGATAAAAATTGGTGGAGTAGCCTCTAGTTGATGAATGCAATCTTCAATCTCTGGATCTTCTTCTGCTGTCATCCCAACTAAGCATGCTTTAAGGGGTTCAGAATACTTTGAAAGTTGCGCCACTTCCTTGATGCATTGGTCAATGATGTCTGCTCTAAAGCATGACTCTTCATCAGCTGGATGCTTCAGTGCTTTGAGAATATCAAAGGTCACTTCTTCTTCTTGTACTCTCAGGGTCAGGTTCCCATTCTGTACATCAATCAGGGCTCTTCCAGTTGCCAAGAATGGCCTTCCCAAAATGATTGGGATTTCTTGATCTTCCTCCATGTCTAATACTTTGAAATCTGCAGGGAAGATGAATTTGTCAACTTTAACTAAAACATCTTCTACTATACCTCTTGGATATTTGATGGATCTATCTGCCAGCTGCAGAGATACAGTAGTTGGCTTGGCTTCTCCAATATTCAGCTTCTTGTATACTGAGAGTGGCATTAAATTTATGCTAGCTCCCAGATCACATAATGCTTTTCTGAAAAATTCCTGGCCTATAATGCATGGAATGGTAAAGCTTCCAAGGTCTTCAAGCTTTTGTGGCAGCTTCTTCTAGAGTATGGCATTGCACTCTTCAGTAAGTGCAACAGTTTCATAATCTTGTAGCTTCTTTTTGTTAGACAAAATATCTTTCATGAACTTCACATAACTTGGCATCTGCTCCAAAGCTTCTGCAAAAGGAATATTAATATGTAATTTTTTAAATACCTCCATAAATTTTGCAAATTGTCTGTCCAATTTCTGCTTCCTGAATCTTTGTGGAAACGGCAAAGGCGGCTTGTAAGGAGAAGGAATTTCGCATGGCAAGTGCTTCAGCTTCTCAATTGGCTTTTCTTGTTCTTGCCTTTCCTTTGAAGCGACATTTGGTGCTTGTTCAGCTTCAGATTCTGCTTCATTTTCTTCTTGTTGTGGCGTGGGTTCTTGGACAGCATAAATGGTTTTTCCACTTCTTAGAGTTATGGCTTTTACATCCCTTGGATTGGCTTCAGTTGTGCTTGGTAATCCACTAGGTTGCCTTGTGGTCAGTAGTTGAGAAATCTGGCCTACTTGGTTCTCCAATTGCTTGATTGAAGCATTTGTAGTCACCATAAATTGATTTGTCTTTTCAGTCAAATTAGCTTGGGATGTTGCAAGTTTGGCCATGGCTTCTTCTAGATTCATCCTTGGACGTTGCTGCTGTTGTTGTTGATAAGGTGCTGCTTGTCCTAGGTTCTTCCATGAAAAATTAGGATGATTTCTCCATCTAGGATTGTAGGTCTTTGAGTAGGGATTGTTGTTCCCCACATAGTGCACCTCTTCGGCTTAATTTTGCACAGCTTCCATAGGATTTCCTTTGAGCATTGCAGTGTGGAATGAAAGTATTTGGTCCAGTTTTACTGCAAGTGCTGCAAAGGCATTTGAATCTTGTATACCAGCCACTTTCTTCTCATTATCCCTCCTAGAGCTCCAATCAGAGGCATTTGTTGTTACCTCTTCAAGTAACTCATAGGCTTCAGCATAGTCCTTGTTCAAAAAGGCTCCTCCAGCAGCTGCATCTACAATTGTCTTGGTGTTAAGGATTAATCCTCCATAGAATACCTGCATGACTAGCCAGTCTTGCATTCCATGGTGTGGGCACTTCCTTAGTAGCTCCTTGAATCTTTCCCAGGCATCATAGAGAGATTCTCTCTCAAATTGATTGAAATTGACAATTTCAATTCTCAGCTTGGTGGTCTTCGAAGGAGGAAAATATTTAGTAAGAAATTTTTGGGCTAAGGAATCCCATGTGTCCAATGAACCCGGTGGCAAGGAATTCAGCCACCTTCTAGCTCCATCTCTGAGTGAAAAAGAGAATAATCTGAGCTTGATTGCCTCCTCTGACACCCCGTTGTATTTGAAAGTATCGTAGATCTCCAGAAAAGTGGAGAGGTGCAGATTTGGGTCTTCATTAGGTGCTCCAGAAAATTGATTATTCTAAACCATTTGGATCACAATTGGTTTGATCTCAAAATTGTTTGCTTCAACAGCTAGACTTCGGATGCTTGACATAACATTCTGCACTTTTGGGATAGCAAAGGTTCGAAGGGGAATATGCCCTTCATTCGGTTGATTATTTGGTGCTGCCATCTTTTCCAGTTCTGGTTGCAAGTTCCGAACTACTCTCCTTGCTCTCATATTTCTTTTAACGGTCTTTTCAATTTCTGGATCAAGAGGTAGTAGATTTCGGTCCCTTGTTCTTCTCATGCATCAAAAAATTATTTTGAAAAGAATTAAAGAAAGAAGATCAAAATAAAACAGAAAATAAAATTTTGCTTGAATCAACACCTTGTTAATTCCTCTAATATCAATAAAACAATCCCCAACAACGGCGCCAAAAACTTGATTGCTCCTTAGTGGGTGTCACGAATGGATGAATTTAATATGGATATGGGTGTGAATGGATGTATATATAATGGAACAATATGTGATGTGTGGAACACAGTGCAAGTGTACACTATTAGTGTAGTCAGCAAGTATTCTGGGGTTGTCGTACCCAAGGGATTGATATTGATTACCAGAGTAATATAACTCCAATATTGTTCAAGCGGTCGAATTGTGATGAGATAGACAAAGTAAATAATTGCAGAAAATAAGTAAGCAATAGCAGAAAAGTATATAGCAGAATAGAATTATAAGATGAGAGATCTAGGGATTCAGATTTCACCACAATCTTCATGTATAGACTTCCTTGATTCAGTTATGCAGTTATAGAATTATCAATTGCTAGCCAGGGTTCCCTAATTTAATTAATCGGCCTTGGTATTAGGTCAGATAAAATCTAATTATAATTACCAACCCTGCTATTGGCCTGTGCTAGTTGTAGCAACTATAATTGCATTAAGATTTATGCACATCCCTTTAGGGAGATTAGGGGAACGCCCAAATTCCCATGTGACTACACAAGGTCCTCGGTACTAGTTTATCCTTAGTTCCACTATCGATTTAATTCTCTTGGTCTAGATTAACTAATCTCCAGTCGGTATTATAGCTAACCCACTGGTTTCCCCCAATTAATTGGCCAGATCAATCAAAAGTAAAGTGCAGAAAAGTAAATCTCAATTGAATAAAACATAAACTGTCATAACTTCCTCAAATTGTCTATACAATCAGATTGGGCTACATCTTAGCCCTAGAGAGAAGTTTAGTTACTCATAATAATATGTAAACACATAATGATAAAATAGGAAAACATAAAAAGGGTAGAAGAAGTAAAAGGAGTGACGCCTTGCTCTTGCTTGGTTGTTGTTGCTCTCTTTCTCCTCTTGCTTTTTTTCTTGTGTTCAGCCCTCTTGATCTATTTATAATGCCTCTAATCCTAATCCAACTCTTATTAGGATTCCAAATAATAATAGGATACTAATTACAAGTGAATCCTAATCCTATCCTAACTAAGGCTTTAATTGGGCTTCACACTTCAAGACTTTAATTCCTTTTGAAACTCTATTCCGAAGAGTCTTCTAGGGTTTGGACTTCTAATCCTTGCGTTGCACAACTTCTTGGAAGTCCATCGAGCTTAGAAATCATCAAACAGCTCCAAAACAGGTCCTGGGCTCCACGGCGCCCATTAGCAGAATGCCAACTCGTGTCTTTGGTTCTGGGCGCCACGGCGCCCATTGGCAGAATGGGTTGCTTTCTTCTCTAGTACACGGCGCCAAGGCTTGGGGCCACGGTGCCCACTGGCAGAATGATGAATTATTCCATTTTTGCTTCTCTTTCCTTGTGTACCTGCAACATAAAGAATTCTAATCAAAGCAAAGTGTTTTTACCATAATTGGGACTTGAAATGTAAGGGAATTGAAGCTAAATAATCTATATAAAATGTAATTATCAAAGTCCACAGGTAAAATCCTTCTTGAGATTATGCATGGCCTATCCCCTCACCAGCGTATTGATCTTGTGCTCTCACCCATTGATCTTGACCATCTACTTATGCTAAGACTTTTGCCCATAATATTCATGAGTTGTATGCCCACATTAGACGAAAGCTTGTTTTAACACATTATGATTATAAGCTTGCTTCTAATGTGCATTGTAGGCATCAAAACTTTAACGTGGCTAATAATGTTATGATTCGAATACAACCTGAATGTTACCCTCATGCTAGAACCACTGGCCCATCTCATATTTTGCATAAGCTTGGGACTAATCCATACTTACTTGATTCACCTTCTAAATGAGTATTAGCCTTGTTTTTTATATAAATTACTTGTTTCCTTGTCGAGGTACTTTTGAACCTCTTATGTTGCCTCCAGCTGTCTCTATAGGTCCTCTAACTTCTGAGGTGCCTTCCATCCCGAACGCTCGACAACAGTCCCATGATCAGAACAATGTTGTGCTTTAATGATAAGTTTGTGGGCTATTATGGGATTTATTTTTATAATAGTGATTTAGGGGTTTATGTAATTTAGGGATTTTATTTATAGGTCAAATAAGTTATCCCTGTCGTAGTTTGTTATGTAATTTGATGAATATTGAATTTAAAACTCTAGGTTATTTTCTTAATGTTCTTTATTTTTCCTTGCCATTTTATATCAATATCATTGAATTATTAATTACACGTTATGTGAAAAATATTTTTTTTTTTAAAAAAAAAAAGAAAACAAAAGAAAGGATGTGATCTGGGAAGCATGGATCACACTGCGAAGACAAACACAACCCAGCACTTGCCTGACGCAAATAGGGTCAACGCGTCCAAAGATACTACTTTGGAACTTTTGCATGATAATTCTACAAACTGCAGAATTGCTTGTATTCTTATCTTGAGAATTGGTATTGATCAACCATTTGAGAGTCACATTCTTAGGTGAGTTTGCCTGAGTTATAATTTGTTCCACTGTAAGTCTTAGGTTATGCAAAATATATTTTCTAGAAATAATGGTAAGTTTAACTGACAACTAGAAGTGAGAAACATACCTAGTTCTTAATTAATTAATTGTATGAGATCTGCAAATTGAGTTCAGCACAACCCTAATCTCAGAGGCAATATATTGGGTCTTGCCAAGATGATGGTTGAAACAGTCAATTTCGTATTACTACTATCTGGCTGAAACATTGTGCGGCAAAACTTTCTTAGATTTTGTTAACACTGAAAACTTTTCTATGGCTGATTGAAGACTTAATATTTTTAGCATCAAGAAAGACAGAATATTTAGCATGTAATTGATTCTACCATTATGCTTTAGTCCTGCTGACTCTAATTGCATGTAATCTAATACTTCCTTAGGGAAGAGGAAACCGTGGAGAGCATTTCTGTTATAGGCCCACCTGGAAGAGGGAACTCATATCTAGCAAAGGCTGTAGCAACCGAAGCAGACTCTACATTTTTCAGGTATCAAAATTCATGAGTACATAGAATGCCACTACAGTTGGAGTAAACATAAACATGAGGAAGTAAGTTTAATATCTAATTAATTACTAAGCAGGCTTAGTAAAGATTCTGCACTTATGAAACTTTGTCTTATTCTATTTTACTTTTGGATGTAGAAAGTTTTCTCTTAACACTCTGATAGTCCTCTTAGTTATAGAATATCTAAAGGACAAAAATTCTGGTCAATTGGAATTCTGAAGCTTAAGATCTATTCATCTAGAACCAAATTCATATTCCAAATGCTTTCACTATAGTTCAGTTGCTACAGTAAATTTCATTTGATCATTGTCTCCATTTCTCTTCGATATTCATGCAATGATGGCTTTTCTGGTTGATCCCCCACTATAATGTTACCAGCATCTGGCCATAACTGATCATTCATCTAGGACCAAAATCATATTCCAAATGCTTTTGCTGTACCATAAATTTTCATTGACCATTGTCCTCCTTTTATCACGCCCCTCCATTTCTCTTCAATAATCATTCAAAGATTGCTTTCCTGGTTGATCCCCGACCATTATGCTTCCGGCATCTGGCCTTAACTAATCTGATTTACCTTGATGTTGTATTCTCCCTTCTAACTTTCAAGGTATCTGTGTGTTATTGAAATACTCAGCTTTCTGTGGCAAAAAACTTAATGCTACAGGTGACCATTGATAATGATATTCACACCCTCACATGCTCAAGGAGAGAAAGATGAACATATAGATCTGCCTTTGTGATGTTCATCAATCATTGCTTTTCTAAGCATATATCTAGTGTTAATCTTTTCCTTGTTCTAAATAATTGATTTGTTAGTCTTCTGATGCACAAAATTCAATATTGGATAAAATGCTTTACTATATATATATATATATATATATGGTATTAGTTTATTTTTAAGAGTTAGTGATCTGAATATTGTATATCCTTTCTGTGTGCAGCGTTTCATCATCTGATCTTGTTTCGAAATGGATGGGTGAAAGTGAAAAGCTGGTATACAGTCTTTTCCAAATGGCTCGCGAGAGTGCTCCATCAATAATTTTTATTGATGAAATAGATTCTCTATGTGGTCAACGAGGCGAAGGCAATGAAAGTGAACATCTAGACGCATCAAAACAGAACTTCTTGTACAAATGCAGGTATACTGCATTTACTGAAATACAGACGCATAACGGATCTTCTATCCTGCTAACCATGTATAAAATCTGAAAATTTACTACGGTTTGAAGGTTTTAGTCTCCTGATCTTTCAGTTCAATTGTGCGATAAAAAATGTTGCTTCTACCTATTATGATACTTTATTAGAGAAGCATCAGAAAGGTTATACTTTCTTTTAACAGTTGTCTTATCCGTCTTGATATTCTGCATTCACATGGATATTAGCATGTCGTGCCCTTGACTTCTTGACAAACGACTCTTGCTGTTGACTCTGAAAATGTCATGTTTGACAATTTTATGTTTACATATGATGCTCATTCTTGATGTGCTTATCTATAGATCCGGTAGCCTCCAGTTGTCACTGTTTCCATGTCTGTTTTAAGATGAATTCTACTTTAATAGATAATTAAATAATCTCTACATGTATTTTCTAACTGGGTACATGGCAGGGTGTTGGGAAAGAAGATCAGAAAGTTCTTATTCTTGCAGCAACCAATACTCCTTATGCTCTGGATAAGGTGGGAAAGTCACCCATCTGAATGGTTAAAGATTTTAAACTTTTTATTGGTAATCACTGTTATCATGGTTGAGACTAAAATATAGCATATGCAGGCCATGCGAAGACGATTTGACAAACGAATATACATCCCTCTTACAGACCTAAAGGCAAGGCAGCACATGTTTAAGGTACCAAAGTTTTCAAACAAGTATTATTAGTTCTGGATATTTACTGAGTAAGCGTACTCAATGTACTCAATTACCCTATCCCTGCTAAACTTCTGGTATGTGCAGGTGCATCTTGGAGATACTCCTCATAATTTAACTGAGAAGGATTTTGAGGAATTGGCCTACAAAACAGATGGATTTTCTGGTTCTGATATTTCTGTTTGTGTAAGTATAAGCTCTCTTTTTCTGTTAAGGAGCATTGTTTTACGAACAACCAGAAAATGGGTAAATCAGCTATCTGCAACCACCTGTCCCTTTTTCTCTCTGTTTTCAGGTTAATGAAGTTCTATTTGAACCTGTTCGTAAAACTTGGGATGCTAAGTTCTTTAGGGAAACATCTAATGGAATGTGGATCCCTTGTGAGCCTAATGAAGAAGGAGCTGAACATTAGCCTCCACGAACTTGATGCACAAGGACTTGCTTCAAAGGTAAATACTTAATAGGAAGGTGATGTTTACATTGAAGTTTCTAAGAGGAAATTATTTCAGGAATTAGTGCCAAGCTTGTTATCAAATCAAGGGTTTTGGGCTTAGGTGATTTCTTAAAAAATTCTTAAGATAATGACCTAGTGTGTCTTGCTTTGGTTGTTTGAGATGATAAGACGGTTAATTGATGAAAGATTGTTGAAAATTTGATAATATAGGAGTGCAGTAAAGGAAGAGCTGAAGTGATAATGTCTTTCATATTTATGTTTCTATGATCTTAGAAGACCAATTATTGAAAGAAATCTTAATTAAATGTTTTTTTATGACCAGATTCTTCCACCAGCCATCACAAAAGTAGATTTTGATGAGATCTTAGCAAAGCAGAAGCAAACAGTAAGTAAGGCTGACCTTGAGGTGCATGAGAGATTTACTCAAGAGTTTGGGGAGGAGGGTTGATAGCTATTATGGAATGAAATAGCAAAATCAGTTTTGCACACTTTGTACAATCTGTACAGTCTATATATCAAATAGAGAAATATATAGGTTTCTTAGATATTTTTGGTATTTATGTGTTATGCTATATCATACAATAATAGCCAATGCTTGTATGAAATGTGTACAAATAAACTGTTTTCAATATTATTTGAGAAAATAAGATAAATTATAGATGGTTTCTTAGATATATGAAGCATTTTTCCCCAAGAGCATCTAAAAGAACTTGTCAAGAACGAAGGGCAATGGTATATCATTGGTCAAAAACATTAGTCACTCTGTAGAGATTTATTTTCTTGGATGATATTGAGGTTGGAAACTTTGTATGCTGTTCATGGAAGTATGTTGGGAAAGTTTAAAGATGAATCATGGAATAGATTCTTTGAATCACATATAGTTATCTCAGTCTTGCCTAATGTCATTACCATTGATGTAAAGATGTCTCGTTAATGGATTCTCTGGCCTCAAACACAATTCATTGAGCAAGATGCTCAAATTTCTATTGTCTGAATATTGTTTCAATGTGGACAATATATTAAACTTAAATAATTATTATTTTTGATGGATTTTAATTTCTTAATATAACATAATCACTCATGAAGATTATCTTTTACCTCATAGCTTCAAATTACATTCCTAACAATACAACCATTTGGTGTATCGGTTATTTTGCTCCCACCTTATACAAGCCTTTAACTTATATTGATAAATGCAAACAAGCCTACAAAACAAAAGAAAAGTGCTTTGAGGAAACAAAACAAGAGAAGATAGTTCAAGTGCATGCTACGGTTTCAATCTTTCAGGAGTTGTCCAAGTGTGATAATGTGGAATTGGTCCAATGGAAGAGTCTTTGGCATGACGATTGCCTTGGATACTTGTTCCATGGTGGGGCGAGAACTAGGACTTTCGCTCAAGCAAGCAAATGCAATCCTTGCAATTAGGATCACCTTTTCAGCATCTGAGTTCAAAGGATGAGGAAGCCGTTGGTCCAACACATCCTTCAATAGGGAATTATATGCTGCTGATGAGATTGATGACAAAGAGGTGATGAGAGCTCTCGGGTGTTGTCCCATAATTATTTCAAGAGCTAATACTCCAAAGCTATAAACATCACATTTCTCGTTCACTTCCATAGTGTAAGCAAACTCTACAAAAGATATAAAAACCTTGAACTAAATTATTCATAGTACGGAGTTTTGTGTTTATGAGCTGAGCTCTTCACCATTATATGTTTTATAATTAACATATAATTGATATTGAAAAAAAAAAAAACTAACCTGGAGCAGCATAGCCAAAAGTACCAGCAAATGATGTCCAATTGCTTGAGGATGGTTTGAGAAACTTAGCTGTTCCAAAATCAGAAATGTGAGCTTCACATTCCAAATTGAACAGAATGTTCTTGCTTGAAATATCTCGATGAATTATAGGAGCTGAGCAGCCATGATGCATATATGATAAAGCACTAGCAACACCTTCAATGACATTCACCCTTCTTTTCCAATCAAACTCAATTGCTTTTGTCTCTTCTTTTAGTATCTTATCCAAGCTGCCTCCTTCCAAGAACTCATAAACCAAAAATGAATATTGTGAATGTGAGCAAAAGCCATACAACTTCACAATGTTACGGTGCCTGATTTCTGTTAAGGCTTGAACCTCATTTTTAAATGCTTTTAGATTGGACATTTCTCCATCTGTAACAGAGTGAAGTTTCTTGACAGCAACAACTTGACCAGTGGACAGGACAGCTTTGTAAACGATTCCTTGCCCTCCTGCCCCGATGAGGTATTTGTTGTCAAAATCCTCTGTGGCTTCAATAATGTTCTCGAACACTATTTTTCCATCGTAACTCCACACTGCAAAAAGATTTTGACATTCTACTTCTGCATCTTGGTTTCCCATTCCTCTTGCTCTTTGACAAAATTTATATGAAAACATAGCTACAACTAACACTAGCAATAGAGTGCCTAGTGTGAGGAACAAGACCAGTAGCACAATTTTCTTTGTGTGTTGACCATGAGAATTAGAACTCGATGTTGGGCAAACTGCCAGGCTAGAGACATTACCACACAACCCTTTATTGTCTTTCAATGCGTCGATCGGTGCACTATGGAAGGCTGGATTATTAGGGAGTGGACCCCATAATTGATTGTCAGCTATGTCAACAAAGGTTAAGCTAGACATATCATCAAAACTGGATGGGATGTTTCCAGAAAGCTTGTTATGAGAGAGGTTCAAGGTTTCCAGTCTTTGCAGGTTGCCAAGAGATGTTGGTATTCTTCCTGTCAACAAATTCCCACTAAAATCAAGATATTGAAGATTTTGTAAGTCGCCTATCTGAAAGGGGATGCTTTTGTCAAATCTATTTTGGCTCAAATTCAAGCTCCATAATTTGAGCAAGTTACCAACAACTTGTGGAATTGAACCGCTTAACTTGTTTGCTGACAAGTCCAAGCGTTCAAGTTTCCCTAACATTCCAATTTCAGTTGGAATGTTGCCTGAAAGCATGTTGTTGCTGAATGAGAGTTCAAGCAGTGATGAGAACTTTCCCAGTTCTTTGGGAATCTCCCCAGTCAAATGATTTGAAGAGAGATTAAGTCTTCGTAAGTTGGCTGCCTCGGCAAGTTCAGGTGGTATAAGACCTGACAATCTGTTGTTGAAGATCTGGAGGCTGGTAAGGTTATGGCATTTGCCCCAGTTTGATGCAAGTTGGCCATAAAATTTGTTGTCACTCAAATCAATATAGTCTAAAGTTGGATATACACCAAAATCTTGTGCCATGTCTCCTGTCAGTTGATTATTGTCAACCCTGACTCTATAAATGCTAGAGCAATTCTTCAAGCTTCTAGGAAATGGGCCAGTGAAATGGTTGTTGTTAGCACCGAATTTTGTCAGTAACCCGCCAAGGCATATCTGTTGTGGCAAATGGCCAATGAAATTATTATAACCTAATTGCATGTTCACCAAATTAGTGAGATTATTCACTTCCGTGGGAATGTTGCCACTGAAGCTATTGTTGTGCAAAGTTAATTCTTTGAGCTTTGTCAAGTTTCCAATGCTTGGCGGGATTGATCCTATAAGTTTGTTTTCAGCAAAATCAAGTGTTTTCAAATTGACCAATTTTCCAATGGAAGCTGGGATTGGTCCCGAGAGCTCATTTGAGCTAAGAAGAAGGCTACTCAAACTTATCAAATTTCCTATGGTTGCCGGGATTGCACCAGAAAGTTTATTTCCCAACAATTGAAGTTGAATGAGAGAATGGAGGTTTCCTACTTCATTAGGAATGAAACCAGAGAGATTGTTGTCATAGAGGTATAAAAACTGTAATTTGCTCAACTTTCCTATGGTAGAAGGGATTCTACCAGAGAAATAGTTTGTTGACAAATCAAGTTGAATGAGGTTTGTCAAGGATCCAATTTCTTCTGGTATGGAACCAAAAAAATTGTTGGAAAGGAGAATTACTCTAGTTAGGTTGCTTAACTTCCAAATTTCCTTAGGAATGGGGCCAGAAAGTTGGTTATTTCCCAGATTCAAAATTGACAAGTTGGTCAATTTTCCTATGGAAATAGGAAGAGAGCCTCTGAAATTGCACCCATATATGCTGAAAGAACTTAGGGATTTTAATGTTCCTATTTCTTGAGGAACGGTTCCTATAAAAGAATTGTCACCCAAGTCTAGTTCATAAAGCATAGGCAGTTGTAGTATCTCAGATGGAAAGACTCCAGACAGATTATTTATATAAACCTGAAATGAAGACATTTTGGACATTTTTCCAACTTGACGGGGAATAGTACCATAGAAGGAGTTGTTGAATATGTGAAAACTGATGAGGTTGGGCAAAGAGGAGAAGTTGAGAGTATGAAGTGGACCTCTCAGTCCAAGACTGCTTAAATCTATGTGTGAGACTGATTTAGTGAGGTCACATGTGATTCCTTGCCAGTTGCAAGGACTGTTACCTGTCCATGAAGAAAGGAGAACTTGGCTTTGGTTGTCATAGCTGGCTTTCCAACGTAAGAGAGCATTTGCTTCATCATTAAGTGTGCCATCAGCAGCAGCCAAAGCAAAAGATGCAGTAATGGAAGAACCAAAAAAGTTGGATGAACAAAAAACTAGTGCATGGGCAAATAATAAAATGGTGAGAACCCACCAAATTGGTATTGGAAGAGAATTGAACATGGACATCATGGCTTGGCTGGATACTTGAATCTTTAATCAAATCAAAGACTCATAATATGCCTTTATGATATGATACCTTTTTATAGAGAGAAATCGATGCACTAACATAATTCTCTCTCATTGAACATGTAAGCATTATTTGAATAACACATGGTGCACGCAATTGAGTAAGTTTCTTTGAAAGTTCAAATTCAAAGCTTAGATTTTTCTACTGAGTTTTGAAAGATAGTCCACTAACATATCTCTTTTCAAACTCTAGGTTATTTTCTTAGTGTTCGTTATTTTTCCTTGCCATTTTATATCAATATCATTGAATTATTAATTACTCGTTATGTGAAAAGTATATTTTTTTTAAAAAAAAAAGAGAAAACAAAAGAAAGGATGTGATCTGAGAAGCATGGATCACATTGCGAAGACAAACACAATCCAGCACTTGCCTAACGCAAATAGGGTTGACGCGTCCAAATAAAAATAAACTGTCTCATAGATTAATCAAAATTTATTTATTAATTATTAAATTAATTTTTAACTAATTTATAAATATTTATTATTAAATTAATTTTTAATTAATTCTAACATGTCTCTTTTAAAACTCTAGGTTATTTTCTTAGTGTCCTCTATTTTTCCTTGCCATTTTATGTCAATATCATTGAATTATTAATTACACGTTATGTGAAAAATATATTTAAAAAAAAGAAAAGAAAAGAAAGGATGTGATCTGGGAAGCATGGATCACACTGCGAAGACAAACACAACCCAGCACTTGCTTGACTCAAATAGGGTCGACGCATCCAAATAAAAATAAACTGTCTCATAGATTAATCAAAATTTATTTATTAATTATTAAATTAATTTTTTAATTTATTTATTTATATATATTGACTAATTAACATGAGTGATACATTTAGTGATTATTATTAGTGGAATAAAAAATTTAATCTCACTTATGAGTATTTTTATCTAATATTAGAGATTAAATTAATTTTACATAATGAATAGAATAATTATAATAACTTTTTTTTTAATATTTTTCTTATAGCTACAAGCTCGAATCTTTAATATTATGTAAGCTTATCAACTGATGAGCTAAATTTGTTTATCAACCGAACTATACTTTTGGTTGAAAAATGTGACCATTACCTTTGAAGAATTAGTTTATACAGCCATCTATTATCAAGTAAAATGATTAATCATTTAGAACAATATAACCCCCACTATCCTTTGGTCTCGGCAAGAGTGCACGTTGGTGGGTATATGAAAGATACAGAAAGAATATTAATAAGAGAACTAGTAACCAAAAAAAAAAAAATAAATATATATATATATATATATATATATATATATATATATATGTATGTATGTATTCCCACTAATTAAGTTATTGCTCCTACTAATGATGAATTTTGTGGGAGAAGAGCACATATTGTGGAAGTATTTTTATGTTTTTATTAATATACCCACTAATTATACCAAGTTCTCTCCACTTATAATATCTATATCCTAAATTTTGACAATCAAGCTAATGTCGATTGTTTGCAATTCCACCTTCTCAGATGGTTTACACGCTACCTTTTTGACCTATGAAATGATTTAGAAGTTTCTCTCACATTGCTTTTCTACCAGATATTGCTTGAGTATGAACATGGGTAGGTACCCAACTTAAATCAAAGGAGATAGGAAAGAAGAGAAGCACCTTTCACTACGTCTATATATATTTATACTTGAGTCGTATCTCATAATTTGAGAAACCATTAACTTACCTCAAAATACGAAATATTTTTCACAACACACCTTTTAAAGGGCATATTAGTTATGTGCTGTGATAAGTGAGATGAAATATTTTCTTATAGTGCTTTTTCACTTGAATCGCGGTAAAAGGATGATTAGTACTATTATTGAGAATCGTTATCTATGTGTCAACACAAACTCATAGACAGTGCTTATATATCAAAGTTGTATATCTCTCACTTGCAGTCATTACTCAGTATTTGTCACATAGTATCCATTCTTCTTTTTAGATATTACATCTCTAAGTATTATTTTTTATAATTTTTGATTTCCTCATCCTTGCTACTAGTAGCTCTCATCCACGTGTTATTAGCACCATCCACAATAATTTTGAGATATGGCCATGCATGTGAAAAGACTTGAGTTATCAGTATATTTGTTTTGGGTTCTTTCTTTTTTAAAAAAAAAATACAACTCCATTAACTTTGATCTAAAATTAGTCATTAATTCTTGAACTACCCACTTATTATTAGGGGTGAACTTGAGTCGAGTTTAATCAAATTTGCACTATAGTTAACTCCACCAACCTTATCGGAAGGATTTTTTTTTTTCCTTAACAGATGCAACTTAAAAAGCCAAACTTAATGGGATCAAAACGGGTGATCGGTCCGTTTCAATCTAGTTAAAAAATGTTACTAAAGTGCTTCGAGAGTGAAATTCAACCCAAATGATATAATTTAGTAAATATAAGATTAAGGAGTTTGAAAGTTGGGTACCGATCGATGAAAAGTTTGTACTTGTGACCGATCGGAACAAATCAAATTTTAAACATTTTTAAACTGTTTTAACCATTTAACTTAACTTTAATCGACTTGAAAGTACCCAAATCATTTGGCTTAGATGATTTTGGGCAAATTTAAAATTTTTGCTCAGCCTACTTACTATTTTATATGCGTCCACTCGGCTTACTTATACTCAATCCACCGCAATTCTATCGAAAACTTTGAGAAACCATTGAAAGAGCCTAAATCTAGTCAATTATGTCATGTTTGTTTGGTTAAAGGCCACAATGAACTCACTACTCATAAGAGTTCACATGGTCTTTCTTCCAACTCTGCTGTTACTATTACAACACCGTTTTATGGCTAGTATTGCTATGGCATCAGTCCTGAATATTAAAACCGACCAGTCTTCTCTTCTTGCCCTCAAAGACCACATCACATGTGAGCCTAATAGTATCCTTGCAAAAAAAACTGGTCAATTAAAACCCCTGTTTGCAATTGGATTGGCATCACTTGCAATTAAAACTTCTATTTGGATATATTTGTGATTTTTTTTTCTGTCCTTTAACACAATACCACCCATTTTATTCTTAGAAATTGTACCTCCAACTACCATTTTAACTTTTGATCTCCTTATCCTCACCACCGGTAGCTCTCATCCATGTCATAGTTGACACCACCACAACAATTTTGAGATATAGGCATATCCTGCTATGGATTTGTGAAGAAAATTCTAATTATGAGTATATTTGTTTCGAGTTTTTTTTTTTTGTTGCATGCAAAATGTTTGTTGAAATGTCTAAAAGAAATTTGAGATATAAGTATGTCTCGCTTATATTCTTCTTGTTATAGAACTTATCATTTATCCTTTTAACTAAACTTATATATGGGTCTCTTTTGTTGTGGGTAATGGATTCTAGCTTCTGGTGCTCATGGTTGTCTCCTATTGAGTTTAACTTAAACATCATTAATTCTTGTATGTATGTACTTAAATATTCTTATATATATATATATATATATATTTGATCCATCTCTTCTTTTGAATTAAATTACTTGTATGTTCCAATTTTCTTGTAGGTATGTTGTCATAGCTTCTCCAATCCCATTGTTTATAATAGTGGTTAGATTTCTCTTTTTCTTTTTTTTTTTTTTCCTTTCTTATTATTTGTAATGAAATCATTGAAAATGTACATGTTGTATTTATTTTGATTTATATGTATAATGTAATTAAAAAAATTTCATTTCTACTTATAACAATTTATGACAAGTTATGAAAATGGTTTGCAATTGTTTTGAGAATGTTTTATAGATATAAGAACTAAGATAAAAATCTGCATAATATTAAATAAAAGACAAATATATCCATTGACAACTTTTGCTTGAGCATCTATATTTAGTAAAGTGCTTAAATAGATAGTGTTTTAGAGAGCTGTTAAAAATTAACAATAACCGTTATTAAAATTCTTTCCTAGCATAATCAAAACAATTGGTTATTTGACTAATCAATGGACTATGAAGTCAAATATAATTTATCAAAGTCTCAATAGATACCCTTTGTTAATTACTATATTTTAACGTACAAATATTAGGTTTAGATCTCAACCAGATTTGGTGGAAAATTGGAAATGAAAATTTGATATCTTCCCATCATTTTTTTGTATGCATAAGTATCTTCTTGAACGTGAAACTAATTTTTTTATTATAGGTATCTTCTCTCATAGTATATATTTTTTAAAAAATAGATTTAAACTCTTAACATTACAAAAAAATTTCTTAACTACTAAAATGAATTTGTTACCAATTGAGCCATAATAACTTGCTATATCATTTCTAGTGCTACAAAATTAATTCCCAATTTTTTTATAAGCAAAATTTTTCTCCCATACTTTATAGCATTTTATGACATTTCAAAGATAATATATTTTATTACTGTAACTGTAATTAGTCATTTGATTTTTTTTTTTTAAAATATTCAATGCCATTGACTTCTATCCCAAATTACTTATTGATTCTTTAACTACCCACTTACTATTAGGGTGACTTTGGGTTAAGTTCGGTCCAACATGCATTATAGTTAATTTGGCCAACTTTATCAGAATAACTTTTTTCCCTTAATTAATACTGACAAATTAAAAAGTTAAACTCGACGGGTCAAGTAAAAATTGATGATTAGTCAGTTTTGGTTTGGTTGAAAAATGTTACTAAAATATTTTAAGGCAATTGTGTTGAGGGAGGTTGAAGTGTTTAGGGAGATAATAAAAATAAAATTGAACCAATATTTTAAAAGTTGAGTTTCAATGAGTAAGAAGTTTCTAGTCATTATATTGTTAAAAACCAAATTTTAAATATTCCTAAACTATTCTAAACCATCTAACCCAGCTTTATCCGACCCCAATCACTCAAATTATTTGAGTTAGTAGGCTTTGGGCAGTTTTAAAATTTTTGCTTAGTGCTACTTACTATTTTATGTGGGTCTACTCACCTTATTTATACTCAATCAACTGTTGTGTGGAATTCTATCGAAAACTTTGAGAAACCATTGAAAGAGCTCAAACCAAGTTAATTATCTCATGTTTATTTGCTTATAAGGTCACAATGAACTCACTACTCATGGGAGTTCACTTGGTCTTTCTTCCGACTCTGCTGTTACTATTACAGCACCGTTTTATGGCTTGTATTGCCATGGCATCAATCCTGAACATTAAAACCGACCAGTCTTCTCTTCTTGCCCTCAAAGACCACATCACATATGACCTTAATAATATCCTTGCCCAAAACTGGTCTATTAAAACTCCTGTTTGCAATTGGATTGGCATCACATGTGGTTCCTCCCACCTTGGAGTTACTGCCCTCAATCTCTCCTACATGGGCCTTGTTGGTACCATTCCTCCCCTTCTTGGAAACTTGTGTCAAACTGACATGGTAAGGATTATTTTATTTCCTTCAGGTAATCATTTTACATGAAATACAGGGTGATATATATACATGCAGAAAATATAACTAATTATGGCTATACACAAAAAATTAAGGTAATTACCATAATTAGTTAATTACCACAATTAAAGAACATATCCCATAACTTTCTCCTACAACCTCACAGAGATCAAATCTATCCACAACTCACGCCAACACTCCCCCTCAAGTTGGTGCGTAGATATCTCGAATGCCCAACTTGTCAAGTGAGTTGTAGAAGTTTTTGTTACTTACAGCTTTTGTTAGTATATCTGCCAACTGCTCTTCAGATTTAACAAATGGAAATTGAATTACCTTGGTCTCCAGATTCTGTTTGATAAAGTGTCGGTCTACTTCCACATGTTTGGTCCGATCATGTTGAATCGGATTATGGGAAATAGCTATAGCAGCCTTATTGTCACAGAACAGTTTCATTGCACAATTTGGGGCAAAGCCAATTTCTGTCAAAAGCCTTCGAATCCAAAGAAGCTCACACAAACCCTTAGCCATCCCACGAAACTCAGCTTCAGCACTTGATAGAGATACAACCTTTTGTTTCTTACTTCTCCATGTAACCAAATTCCCTCCAACAAAGGAAAAATAGCCTGAGGTCGATTTTCTGTCAGTAGTATTTCCAGCCCAATCAGCATCTGTATAACCTTCAATCTGCAGGTGATCATTTTTTGTGAACATTAAGCCCTTTCCAGGTGAGGACTTCAAGTATTGAAGGATCCGGGTTACAGCCTTCATGTGATCTTCACTTGGATTATGCATGAACTGGCTTACTACACTTACCGCATAGGCTATGTCAGGTCGTGTATGAGATAGATAAATAAGTTTGCAGACTAACTTCTGGTATCTTCCTTTTTCTGTTGGCACTTGGTCCGGATAGTCTCCAAGTTGGTGATTTTGAACAATTGGGGTATCTACAGGTTTGCAATCTACTAGTCCAACCTCTGATAGAAGATCTATAACGTATTTTCGTTGAGATAGAAAGATGCCTTGCTTTGATCTAGCAACCTCAATCCCTAGGAAATATTTGAGTCTTCCTAGATTTTTCATTTCAAATTCAGTTGCTAATTGCCTTTGAAGTCTTGCTATTTCCTTTGAGTCATCTCCCGTAATGATCATATCATCTACATAGACGATCAACACAGTTATCTTTCCTTGGCGATGCTTCAAGAAGAGTGTGATCTGCATTGCTTTGCTGAAAGCCATACTTTCTCATTGCCAAGTTTAATCGCCCAAACCATTCTCTAGGAGATTGCTTTAAATCATACAAAGTTCGTTGTAACTTGCACACCACCTTAGTATCAGAATTTGCCATATATCCTGGAGGGATATCCATATATATTTCTTCATTGAGATGTCCATGGAGGAAGGCATTCTTGACATCGAACTGATGCAATGGCCAATCAAGGTTTACTGCAAGAGATAACAACACCCTAATAGTGCTCAACTTAGCCACAGGTGAGAAAGTTTCTTGATAATCTATGCCATATGTTTGTGTAAAGCCCTTGGCCACTAGTCTTGCCTTGTACCTTTCAATAGACCTATCAGCTTTGTACTTGATAGAGAACACCCACTTACACCCTATTGGCTTTTTTCCTTTTGGTAAAGGAACAAGAGTCCAGGTTGCATTTTTGTTTAATGCTTCCATTTCTTCATTCATAGCTTGAGTCCATTTAGGGTCTTCAAGAGCCTCTTCAATATTGGTAGGGACACTTTGTGAGGAGAGCTTATCAGCAAACTCTTTAAGAAGCTCAGACAATACCTTGGTGGAAACGTAATTAGCAATTGGATACCTCGATCTATGGTTCTCCACTTCAGGAGAATATCTTTTTGGTGGTTTGCCTCGATTATGCCTGTAAGGTAGCTCACAGCCAACAGGTGTATCACCATTGTTAGAGATATTAGGAGTGAGTGAAGTGTTTACCTCAGTGATATTCTCAGGAGGTGGGTCACTGGTTATTGGAGAGAGGGGGGTTCTACTAGTTCAACTTGTTGAGGAGGAAGAGGACATTCTGCTGCTGTAGTTGCTTCTGTAGAATCTGATTGAGTTTGTGGGGTCTCATTAGATAGAGTATTAGTATCCTTGAACCAATCAAATGTCATCCAATTCGACTCTTCTTCTCGTGTCTCCCCCTAAAGAGAAGAATTGGATAAGGTAAGGGAATAAAAGGTGTCAAACTCAAGGAATGTAACATCCATGGTCACATATGTGTGCCAAGTAGTAGGGTCATAACAACGGTAGCCTTTCTGATGTATACCATACCCCAAAAACAGGTAGCGAACAGCACATGGATCGAGTTTTGTGCGTTGCTTCTTATGAAGGTGAACAAATGCAACACACCCAAAAACTCGTGGTGGCAGCATTTGTATGGTGGGTAATGATACAAATGTAGACAAAATCTTCAATGGATTCTTAAATTCAAGAACCTTTGATGGCATCCGGTTGATGAGATAGACTGCTGTAGTGACAGCATCAGCCCAATGGTAGCTGGGCATATGTGCTCCAAGTAAAAGAGCACGAGCAGTTTCAAGGATGTGGCGGTTCTTACGTTCGGCAATGCCATTTTGTTGAGGAGTTTGAGGACAAGAGGTCTCATGGATAAGTCCATGCTGTTGGAAATAATTGCAAAACTGTTGGTTTACATACTCACCACCATTATCAGAGCAGAGGATACAAATCTTTGCTGAGTATTGAATCTGAATCATTTGATGGAATACTTGAAATGTATGGAACACCTCATTTTTGTGTTTTAACAAGTAAATCCAAGTCATTTGAGTGCAATCATCTACAAATGTCACAAACCAGATAAGGAAGATTTTGGAGATGGACCCCATACATCAGAATGGACAAAAGCAAAAGGGACATCACTCTTATTCATACTTAATGGAAAATGGACTCGATGACTCTTAGCTAAGATACAAGTCTCACACTTAAAATCCAAGAATGATATATCTGAAAATAAATTATGAAACGCATGTTTCAAGTATCCAAATGAAGGGTGGCCTAGTCGACGGTGCCAAACAAGAATCTATTCCTTTTTGAGAGTACTCGGGTGATGCATGTGATGTGCTTGGCCTACATTGAAATCCTCCATATAGTAAAGCCCCCCTCTCTTAGTACCACGCCTAATTATCTCCTTAGTGAGAATATTCTGAAGAAGACAAAAAGATGGATAAATCAATACCACACAATTCAAGTCTTTAGTAGCTTGACTCACACATAGTAGCTTATGAGAGAGAGAGGGGACAAGTAGTGTATTAGATAGTTGAAGAGCTGGTGATAAAATCACAGTCCCAGCCCCTGTTACCGAAGATAAACCACCATTGGCGTTGGCAATACTGGTGCGTCGAGGGGTTGAACGTTCAGAGAAATCAGTGGCATCAAACGTCATATGATCGGTGGCTCCAGAATCAAGTATCCACGCATCGCAGTTACCATCATGGTTAGAGCAAAGTAGGGTAGTACCTTGGTAATTACCTTGGGTGGGATGAGTAGCTGTTGCTGGAATAAGGGAAAGATGTGATTCTGCATTAGCTATGGCAGCTTTTCCTTGGTTGCTATCGATGCCACTTAGATCTCGACGTTTTCGTGCTTGGAACTCCGACCACCAATCAGGATAGCCGTGGAGTTTGAAGTATGTTTGGTACCTCCGCAGTGAGAACACTTGGTGCCATTTGATGACTCTTTGAGTTTGGAGTGGTTGCTCACCGTGCTGGTCTGCAACTTGAGACTCTTAGATGCGAGAACAGCTCCATGCATTTCATTGGTGTTGTCTGTCATCACTGCTTGACGAAGGGCTTCCCTCCGAACATGCGCATAAGCTTGCTCCACGGTTGAGAATGGCTTCATTTGCAGGACATCACTCCGATATTATCCAACCTATCGTCAAGTCCATCCAAGAATACATATACTCGATCTTCTTGGACAAGGGCATTGTAGTGTTGGATATCATTGGGGCATTCCATCGGGTTTGGACGACGGAAATCGATTTCACGCCAAAGTCATTGAAGGTCATTGTAGTATTTTTCAAGAGTGCCACTAGCTTGTTTGAGACGGGTCACACGACGCCGGAGATCGTAAACTTGAGATGTGTCACTACCATCAAAGTAGGTGGTTGCGATGGCGTCCCATACCATCTTAGCTGTGGGGAATCGAATAAAATTGCCAATGAGGGAGGAATCCATGGAATTAATTAACCATCCTTTAACAATCGCGTTGTCAGTCCGCCAACGTCGAAAGGTAGGGTCTGTTTGAGAGGGTGGCGGTAAATCGCCATTGATATATCCCAGTTTGTCTTTGCCCGAGATATACATCTCGACCACTTGGGACCAAAGGGCATAGTTGCTACCATCCAGTTTGATTCCAATCGGTGTAATGGTATTATCAGCATTGAGCTGAGACGGGGCTGAAACTTGGTTCAGGACTTCTGACATTTTTGTGGCCAACTCGGCGAGGGTAGGGGATTCTGTATCAGCCATGGAGAAGAAGGACTGATTCAGAAAAAAAGGAATCGGAACCTTGCTCTGATACCATGTCAAACTGACATGGTAAGGATTATTTTATTTCCTTCAGGTAATCATTTTACATGCAATACATGGTGATATATATACATGCAGAAAATATAACTAATTATGGCTATACACAAAAAATTAAGGTAATTACCATAATTAGGTAATTACCACAATTAAAGAACATATCCCATAACTTTCTCCTACAACCTCACAGAGATCAAATCTGTCCACAACTCACGCCAACAACTTGTCTCTTGTTTCGGCATTAGATCTTACTAACAATAGATTTCATGGTTACCTTCCCAGTGAATTGGCTCGATTACATAGATTGAAACTAATTAGCCTCAACTTCAACAACTTTAGTGGGGAGATTCCTTCATCTTTGTCTTGTTACCAAAAATTCAAGACTTGTGGTTAGATCATAACAGTTTCATGGGTCATATCACACCCTCCTTATTCAATATAACTTCATTGCAATCACTTGATCTTACATTTAACAAGCTTTGGGGTTTGCTTCCTTCCAACTTCTTCCAAGCCCCTTTGCTAAAATTTATAAGCATTTATGGTAGCAAAATATCAGGCCCTATCCCAAGAACAATTTCCAATATATCATCACTGCAAACTGTTGTTCTTGGCGAAAATAGCCTTTCCGGTGAAATCTCGGAAAATAACTTCTATTTCCTTCCTAAATTGCAAGTGTTCAGATTATCAAGGAATCAGTTTTTTGGAGAAATTCCACTCAGTCTATTTAGATGCAAGCAGCTACATTTTGTCGACTTATATGAGAATAGCTTCGAGGGAAATATACCAAGAGAGATTAGAAATTGCAAATGTGATCAGATTGTTATTATTACAGTGCAACCTGCCTTTAAAGTTATGAATTGTGATCAAATTGTTTCTATTATGACAAGTACAATTCCAAATGAGATTGGAAATCTACATAATCTAAGGATCTTATCTCTTGGTGACAATAATTTGATTGGCAAAATTTCGACTGAAATATTTAATATTTCAACAATACGAGCAATTTCGCTAGTTTCAAATGAACTCTCAGGGAGTCTACCATCAACCTTGGGCTTTACAGCTCCAAATCTTGAGTGGTTATACTTGGGAGAAAATTATCTTAGTGGTGAAATTCCACACTCTATATCCAATGCTTCAATGCTCATTGGACTTGATTTATCTTTGAATTCTTTTTCGGGCTTCGTTCCAAACGATTTTAATAATTTAAGGAAGCTCGACCGTATTAACCTTTCTCATAATAAGTTGAATTCTGATCTAAGGTTGAGCATCATAAATTCTTTAGTTAGTTGTAAATATCTCTAAATAGTAAGGCTGTCAGAAAATCCTTTGAACTCTATCTTACCAGTGTCAATTGGCAATCTCTCCACTTCTCTTGAACGCTTGCATCTTGGGGCATGTCAAATGAGGGGTACCATTCCAGCAAATATTGGCAACTTAAGTAGCTTAATATTCCTTGCCCTTAATAAAAATTAACTCACTGGCACCATTCCAGCTGAAATAGGAAATTTACAGCAGCTGCAAGTTATTTCTCTTCGCGGGAATGCATTAGAAGGACGCCTTCCAAGTGAAATATGTCAATTGAAGAGCTTGTGGATATTATACTTGGATAGGAATATATTTTTCGGGTCCATACCTGCTTGCATTGGTAACCTTACATATTTGAGGTAACTTCACTTACAACTAACAAATTCAATGCGTCAATACCTTTCGGCTTGTTGAGCCTCACAAATTTATTATCTCTAGACTTGTCCTCAAATGAGCTGACTGGATTTCTTCCACATGATATTGCAAATCTAAAAGTTGCGATAGAGATTTATTTGTCTGATAACCAATTATCAGGTGATATTCCAAGCAACATTGGATCGCTTCAAAATTTAGTAAATCTTTTCTTGGCAAGAAATCAATTACAAGGAACCATACCTGAATCTTTGGGTAGTATGCTCAGTTTAGAACAACTTGACTTATCCAAAAATCACTTATATGACATTATACCCAGGTCTTTAGAAGCTCTTGTGCATCTTAGAATTTTTTATGTATCCTATAACAAGTTAGAAGGAGAAATTCCTAGCGATGGACCTTTTAAATACTTCTCTACTCTATCATTCATTGGAAATGAAGGCCTTTGTGGTGCTCTAGGCTTACAAGTACCCAATTGTAAAACAATGTCTGCATCTAGCAAATCTCAAGAAACTATGCTAATTGTGTTGAAATTTGTTTTGCCAATGGGGGATCCCACAATACTTATACTAATTATTGTACATGCCCTCAAATGGAAGAAGCATAAGCCATCCAATGCAGAGGAAAACTCGATAGTGACAACTTGGAGAAGAATTTCATACCATGAACTTCAACAAGCAACAAATCAGTTCAATGATGCTAATTTACTTGGTGTTGGGAGCTTTGGAAAAGTATATAAAGGAATACTTGCTTATGGGATCAACATCGCCATAAAAGTTTTCAATATGGAGCTTGAGAGAGCATTTAGAAGCTTTGATTGTGAATGTGAAGTATTACAAAATGCCCGCCATCGAAATCTTATAAAAATCATTAGAAGCTGCAGTAATGATATTGACTTCAAGGCATTGATCTTGACTTACATGCCTAACGGGAGTTTAGAGAGGTGGTTATATTCTGACAATTGTTGTTTGAGTATAATGCAAAAGATGAACATAATGATTGATGTAGCTTCAGCATTAAACTATCTACATCATGGTTGTTCAATACCAATTGTGCATTGTGATTTAAAACCTAGTAACATATTGTTAGATCAAGATATGGTTGCATATGTGACTAATTTTGGCATTGCAAAACTCTTGGGTGTAGATTCCTTTGCACATACTATGACACTAGCCACAATGGGGTATATGGCTCCAGGTAATTTTTCTTAATCATGTTCAACTAACCTTTTTTGTTTCGTGCAATTGTACCATGTAATAGAATTATTACTTATAAATTCATATCATGGTATAAAATATTTGAAGAATTTTTTCCCCTTACAGGCAGAGTATGGATTGGAAGGAATTGTTTCTATGCAAATTGATGTATATAGCTATGGCATTTTGCTTATGGAAACCTTCACTGGAAAGAAGCCCACGGAGGAAATGTTCCATGGAGAATTTAGCATCAAGAAGTGGGTGAAAGACTTGAACCCTGATGCAATAATTGATGTTATTGGTGGCTAACTCTTGGCTGAAGAAAGAAGGCAGTTAGCTATTAAGAAGGATTGCTTACTATCAATCATTGCATTAGCATTGGAATGTTCAACAGATTCACCCAATGAAAGGAGAAATATGAATGATGTATTAGCTGCACTCAAGAAGATTAGAACCAAGTTTTTGAATGAACCTTGAATTCCCAGAGGATTTGTTTGGGTTTGTTACAGTTTTTTTATGGTAAGTATTTTTTTCTTTCCATGCATGATTAAAGTTTATAAGATTGTCATTTAGGTATGTTTTTGTTGGCTAAAGAGGCACTTGCCTTTTGCAAGCAATAGGCCAATTTTATTAGCCTAATGGGTTTGATTTTACTTAATCTAGGGGAGATTTGACCAATCTTCAAACTGATCCTTGGATCTGATAAACATTGCCATAAAGAATCTTAACAAATTATTGAAGTCATTAGCGTGTGTCAGTGTGTTTTTTCGTTTTCATTCTATTCTTCAATTCAGATACATAAACAATTACATGGTTTGAGTGTATGACTTTAAGCTATTATTGCATTTTAAGTAATTTCGTTAAACATTGAAATTAATATATTATAATTAATTTGGGTCATCATCAGATGTTGGGTCCAAGCACAAGCAATAGTATCGTTTTGTCACATTGACATAATATAAGTCGATTCCTTTAGTTTTTCTAGTTATGTACTCATTTACTTATGCCTTTTCGTTTAAGGATTGCGAGGTATCACACATCATTGTAAGGGAACAGCTCTCATCACAGCCACAACATGAAGCGCAAAATCAGGAACAGAACCACAGGCTTGCTGATAACATTTATCTTTAATATTCAAACTATAATATATTATCCTAATCCTTTAAGTTCTGTTGTAACAATACTTATCATCATTCTTGTATATATGTACCATGAAATTCTATGAAAATATATTCCAATTCTTCTCAATTTCCAAGCTTTTTTGAGATCTTACATGGTATCAGAGCTGCCAAATAGCTCGTAGCTCTCAGATCCAGATATTTCCTTTTACCATGGCCACCACCACTGATACTATAGCCTCTCCAATCACCATTAATGCTGCCACCTTGTTAGCACTCAAACTCACCAGCAAGAATTTTGCTACTTGACACCTGCAGATTGTCACTCTACTCGAAGGACTCCACCTGTTTAGGTATATTGATGGCTCTTGCCCATGTCCACCTATCACCATAACAGTCGATGGAGCAAATGTACCAAACCCAGCCCATGCCAAATGGAAATAACAAAATCGCTTAATTTACAGTGCCATTATTGGATCCTTAAGTGAGAACCTAGTTACCACAATCTCCAAGGTTGCGCTGGCAGACAGGAAAGTCGCTGCTGCATGGACAATTCTCACTACCCTATTTGCTAGCAAATCCAAATCGAGAGTTATGACTCTCAAGGACAAAATCTCACACATTTCGAAGGGCTCCAAACCTGTAGCTGATTATCTTCAAGAAATTCAATAGATAGCTGATGAACTTGCTCTCATTGGGCACCCTCTTGATGATCTCGATATTGTCATTCATGCACTTAGAGGGTTGGGTCCAGATTACAAGGAGATTATTGCTGCTCTGAAAGCCAAAGATATTCCCATCACGTTCGAGCAACTATTCGAAAAGCTACTTGACTATGAAAGGTTCTTGAAGAAAGACGAGCCTACTTTAGTTAATATCCCTATTGTCACAGCCAATGTAGCCAAAAAGACCTTTCATCCTCGTTCTAGCCAGAGAAATAACCGCTTCTTTTTTTATCCTAAACTTTCTCAAACATCTCGTCAGTATGACAACCCTCTTCAACGTCGGCACTCTTCTGTTCACTGTCAGTTTTGTGAAAAGCTCGGTCATACAGCCAAAACTTGCTATAAAATTCTTGGTAGGCCTCCTAACCAACCCTCACCCACTGTAAACTTTACACACAGTAATAGCAACCCATCCAACCAGCTAGATAATCGATTATGGAGCTAGTCATCATGTCACAAATGATTTTTAGAATCTCTCACTCTACAATGATTATCCGAGTTCTGATCAAGTCCTTGTTGGTGATGGCACAAGTTTATCTATAACCCACCTTGGTTCTACTTCTCTTCCTTCACTTACAAATAAATCCCTTAAACTTAATAACATTCTTTGTGTGCCCAATATGTCCAATAATCTCATTTCTGTTTCACAATTTTGTTGCACTAACAACGTTTCTTTGGAATTCTTTCCTACCTACTTTGTGATCAAGGACCTGAAAACAGGAATCATTCTGCTCAAAGGACCGAATGACTAACACACATACAAGCTTCCAGCTAGTGTCTCCATTCCATCCAATCCTCCCCATGCACTTACAGTCACGACATCTACTACAAAGCTCTGGCATGCACGTTTGGGCCATCCTCATTACAAAGCTTTGCAACACATCCTTCGCACCTCCAACTTACCTCTTTCCAAGCTGTCCAATAAAGTCTGCACTTCCTGTCAAAGTAGCAAGAGTCACAAACAACCCTTTGCTTCTTCCTCTAGCTTAACTAGCTCTAGGCCATTTGAACTTGTATACAGTGATGTTTGGGGGCCTGCCTCCACATCTTCATTTGATCATTTTTAATATTACATTGTTTTCGTTGATCATTTTATAAGATTCCTTTGGGTTTATCCTATGAAGTGCAAATCTGATGTTCTTATATTATTTAAATCATTTCATGCTATGATTTTAACTCAATTCAACCAAACCCTTTGCACATTACACTCTGATAATGGTGGTGAATTTCTTGCACTCCGCTCCTATTTATCTAAACATGGAATTCAGCATCTAACCTCCCCACCTCATACCCCTAAACGTAATGGTTTAGCTAAAAGAAAACACCGACATCTTATTGAAACCACAAGAACACTCTTAACACAAGCTACCCTTTCCCCTAAATTCTTGACATTTGTCCTACGAACTGCAACCTTTCTCATTAATCGCCTTCCTTCCTCGTCTCTAAACATGGATACACTTTATCATAAACTCTATCATTGCCCTCCAAATTACTCACACTTTAAAGTCTTCGGCTATCTTTGTTTTCCATGGCTTCAACCTTACACTTCTCATAAATTAGCACCTAAATCACACCCTTGTGCATTTTTAGGGTATTCTGCCTCACACCATGCCTTTCTTGGTTACTCATTATCTCACCAAAAAATATACATCTCTCGACATGTAACTTTCTATGAAAATATATTCCAATTCTTCTCAGTTTCCAAGCTTTTCTGAGATCCTACAATCATAAGGCACATAATTAGTATAACATTATGTGTGTTTTGTGATTTTGTCTAGTGCTTCTTCCTTTGGTAGGTTCCATTATAAATGCATACAAAGACGGAGAATACATACTAGCAAGGGCTATGGTCTTTCAAGTTATTCATTTTGCTTTAGTAGTACTTAGTTATTATCAATTTGGTTTCTTCACAATTTATATAAAATTTATGTTTAGTCACTCTAAATCCTAATTTTTTAATCTTGACTCTCTTCTTATTTAAATGATGGCTCTACCTCTGGGTGTGTATAGGCCTATTGATATTCCAATGAGCTATAGCATCAGCAATGGCATTAACAAAGTGTACATTAGTTCAACTCAGCATCACTCAACATGCATACTGTTCATGCTTATAGCTTTGTCACTATGGTCACCTTTGGAGATGGTTATGTCGAGGTATATGAACATATCCCATCAGCTAATTATAAACATATGCTTAATGGTAAATTTGTCAAACCCACTCTAGAATGGTTGTTTGTTCTATTCTTGCAGCCACTCAAACTCTAGGGGAGGTTGGCAACAGTTGCTTTTATTTTGTGCAAACTCATGATATTCGGTATTATATTGAGTACCCACTAATTTTGGTTTGAGCCAAAAAATACCACATAACCACTAAAATTCTTTATACTAAGTGTTAATACAATTGCACAATTACTTTCACTAATTCCGTTGGCTCTTTGGGGTACTTACTACACAACAATTGAAACAACCACTAACTCTTTCTTTTATTTAAATTTTTTTGTTACAGAAAACTTGAGCTAGGGAAATTGAGATCATTTCCAATCATTAACTTGTGTATGCTAGTTCATACTAATGCCATTAAACAAAAAATTCATATATGTGATAGCTTCTTGATTCTACTTCAAGTGTTGAGGTTTGAGTCACTATTATAATCAACTTACATAATTTTTTTGTTATAGGATCCGAGAACTAAGGAGATTGAAGATGTATTGGTTCTTTCTGGGTGTTATGGAGTAAGCCCACAAAGCCAGCAAGGCTCAAGCAAGCCCACAAAGCCCATACCCTAAGCTCTATAAAAGAGAACATAGGGCTTGGCAAGGGGGCTCTCTCTCAGATTCGGATCCTCCCCTCATAACACTGAGGATTCTACATGGACTTGTCTAGGTAAGAATTACACAGTTTAGTTGATAGTGATATTTTCTAAAAAAAAGAGAGTAAAGGATCATTTTATCTCTTAATTCAGTTGTTACATTCATACTTGCGACTGTCAGATGCTATGACTCATCTTCATTTTCAAAAGCAATAGGAGAATGATGCTGACATCACCCTTTCTTATTTGTTAGTGATAGAACCGTAGAGTTAGTGAAAAATGGATAGAAGCATTCTCAATTTCTGTACTTACACTGAAAAAAAAATATATATACATAACAAGGTGTTTCTCTTTCTTTTTTTTTTCAAAGTTAAGTATTCATTGATTGAATAACATAGTGGCCTTACAAGAATCATTAGGTGATTCTGACAAAATAATCAATGGGGATCTCCCAAAAGAATACAATACCATAAAGGTAAACCTGGGCAACTCCTATACAAGACACAAGCCTCAATACAAAAGAGTCAAGGTGATCTAACTAACATCAAGGAATTCAGCATAATTAGACTCAGCTTGGTTAGCAATGTTGTGGCTACCCCAAACTACACCATTAAACACTAAATTATTCTTAGCTTTCCAGATTTTCCACAGAATAAAAAGGCCTAAGGACAATACATTTATCTTATCATTCTCAGTATATAAACTCTTCCCCAGATAAGACTACCAATCTTTGAATGAAGTAGCCGCGAAAATACCTGGTCTTAGGGATAGTTTCGAGTTGAACCACAAACTTGAGGCTTTAGGACAGCTTGTCAGGACATGTAGCACCGATTCCTCTACATCAGAATAGATGGGGCAGTTTGCAGATCTGATTCTGAGCTTTCTATGTATGTCCAGGTTCGTTGGGTAGCTTTATGGAGAAATCTCCATAGAAACAGTCTGAGTTTACTTGGGGCTTTCAGCTTCCAAATAACATTCCAGCAGCTATCTCCTTGGTTTCTTACACTCAAGACTTCGGGGGAGCAAGAGAGGAGAGCTTCTTTGTATCCCATAGAGACAAAGTATTCACTCGAGCTAGTCTTATGCCATACCACTTTATCCTTCCTCTGGGGATCTTCAACTTCAAAATCAGGTCAGCATCTTCCTTAAGAATGGTTGCAGTAACTTCCTCTTCTTTCCACTTGCAGGTGCTTACGTTAATCAGTTGAGAGACCCACACTAGATTCATCCTTCTTCCTTCAATAGACCTTGGTATAATTGGAAAATAGGAGGTGAACCAAGGGTCTCCAAAGATGTTTAAGCTAGATTGACTCCCTGCCTGCCATCTCAGATGTTTGCTAATAATTGATTTCCCTTCCAGAGTGCTTCTCCAACCCCAAGAGATATTACCTGTCTGTAGCTGCATAAAAGAGTGGTTAGGAAAATATTTTCCTTCTAGAATTAGGTACAGAAGTGAATTATCTTCCTTTGCTAATCTCCAGCTAATCTTGGCCAGGAGAGCCAAGTTAAAAATACATAATAAGGTGTTTGGTACAGGGAATGTTCTTCTGTTTGTGTAAGATTAGAAAAACATACATTGGCAAATAGCATTATGTCGCGACACACAATAGCTCCTTGCACCAATCAACTCGTTGTGTCGCTGGAGATACACGGAAGCTTGCACTTTCTTCAGTTTTCCTCCTAGCTATGTGTCATGAAATGTATTGTTTTTGTGCCTCAACACACTGTTGACTTGTAAATATTCTACAGATATATTCTGTAGATATTTTGTAATTAATAGATACTATTAAATAGCCTAATCCTAGGAGGTGACTAACCCAATTTTGGGAATTTGATTCTCCCCTCCCTTGTATATATAGATGTACCTTTTCATAGATTAATACACAAGAAAATCATTCTCTATATTGTATCAAAGCTTCTTCACAACTACCTTGGTCACCCGTGTCTCACCAAGTTGCACAGTAGTTAGTTCCTAGTTTGTCATTTGTGCTCTCTCTACCGTGTGAGTCATGTCAATGCAATAAACACATTCGTACCTCCTTCCCTAGTCAAGTCAATAACAAGGTTGATGTCCCCTTTTTTTCTTGTTCACTCTAATGTTTAGGGGTCAAGCCGTACTAAGTCGTATTTAAATTTTTCATATTTTATAACCTTTATTGATGATTATTCTTGTTGCACTTTGTTATTTTTAATGAAAAATCATTCTAAGCTATTTTCCATATTTCAATCTTTTTGTGTTGAGATTAAAAATCAATTTGACAAAAACAAAAAAGTTTTACATAGTGGTAATGTCAAAGAATATTTTCCTTATCAATTTATCACTTTTATGACTTCTCATGACATCTTTCATCAATCTTCTTGTCCTTATACTCCTCAACAAAATAGGGTAGCTGAATGAAAAACCGTCATTTAATTTAAATAGCTCGCACCTTGTTACTCCATGCCAGTTTACATGATCATTTTTGGGCCTATGCAATTCTTACTTCTTGCTATCTTATTAATAGGATGCTTTTTTGTACTCTTCAGAATAAAATTCCTCAACAACTCCTCTTTACTAGCTATATAGCAATTTTTCTCCTCTTTCCTTTTCGTAGATTAATACACGCACAAATCCATTCTCTATACACTCGTTTCCATGTCTTCAAGCCCTAAAATTCTTCATTCCAACTGCTATAACAAGCATTCAAACTTCCTCAAATTGCATTTACACCTCAAATATCTTTTAAATTGTTCGTATTGCACAAGATTTCAACTATCATTGCACTTTACCACATTACCTTACAAAATAGCTAAATTACACTAAATGAGGACTAAATTTACCAAATCAAGGCTTGAATATCATCATTTTGGGGAGTAAAATATCGATAAAAATCATGACTAACACATTACCAGTAATAACTCGGCCTACTCGCCTCTCAAACTCGAGCTCCAACACTCTTGGAGACACCTAGCCTTTCCCTTAATTCTCTCACCTTGTTCTTAGGCAATCCGTGAGATAGAATGTCAACAAATTGTTCGTTCGAGCTGCAGTGGACTAATTCAACTTCACCATCTCTTTCTGCTTCTCTTATGGCATACACCTTCACGTTTATATGTTATGTTTTGCCATGATGGCAAGGATTCTTTGCCATAGCTACTACAGACTTGTTGTCACACCATATAACAGCTGGTTTGTCTTGAGTTTGGCCTAAATCCTTAAGAACTTTCCACAACCAAATTGCTTGATTTGAAGTTGCAGCTGCTGCAACATATTCTGCTTCTGCACTTGATTATGCAACAAAATCTTACTTCTTTGAACTCTAAGAAAAGCATCTTGAACCCAGGGAGAACAAATCATTCACACTTCCTTCCCCATTTTAAAATTTAAAGAAAATAACGCTGTCGATAGTCACTTTAATATATCCTAAAACTCTTAAGATAAGAGTATTTTGTCTCCTTAGCCTTGACAATATTTGTAATTGGTGACTAAAGTTTTTACTAGCAAAGTCACTTTGATCTGCCTCTGTGTCTACTATGAACAATAATTTTGAAAAATAAGAGCTTTATTCAACAATTGGTAACATTTCATTTATCATATACTCTTGTTGTATGTTTGGATGAATAGAAGAGAGTGAAAAGTAATAGAATAGAATGGAATACAATGATATTCTACTAGGAAGCACAGGTACTCCATGGGAATGCCGATTTCCATACCGGAGACGTTTTAGAAGCAGGGACATCGAGAAACATCCCGGAAGTGCCGCCAACGGTCAACGAGATGTTGACCAAACGGAGACGTCCCGAGGATGCTATAAACTTCTTCATAGGCGCTTCCCCTTGTTTTTTTTTTTAAAAAAAAATTATAATTAATTAAAGCTTTTAAAATTAAAAAATAAAAAAGTAAAATATGAGATGACTAACTTATTTATTTTATTTTAAACTTATCTTTTACTTTGCATTTTTAATACTTAGGCACTCTAACTTGTTGTCAATTTTTATATATATATTTTTATTTTTTTGTACGCTATATTCATTTTAAAAATTTTGGGAAGTTGCCATTTTCTATTTCAATCACTGTGCAACTTAAATATTCTATTGTTTAGGAGTTTTTCTAATAATGGAAAGGAAACATTTCCATCATTCCCCCCTCAAATTCTCAAAATCCATTCCCCTCCAAATTGGTGGAACCGATGGAATGGAAATATGGAATCCCATATTAATTACAAAATAATAAAATTACTATTAAATCCTCAAATTAGCATTATGTCTTCCTCCTCTCCTCCACCTTCCTCTACTACCATCACTACCTGTGGTCTTGCAAAATCTCCCTCTAAAGAAGGTATCAACATGAGCATTTAAGAATTGACACAATCGCTTCTTAGTTGCAATAGCCTGAGACACACAGAGCCTGCATTGTCCGACAGGACTATTTCGCCAGTCCTCCTTCTGAAGAAGGAATCACCATGATCATGTTGGAATTGACATAGTTGCTCCTTAGTTTCTGTAGCTTGAGTCATGCAGAATCTGCATGGTATGATAAGACCATTTCGTCAATCACCGATATGAGAGGCGAGGCTAAGTCTCTTGGTTAGACCTTGGGAATAGAATAGCATAAAACACAAATATTATAGTAACCCAACACAAATAACTATATGAGCTATATAAGAGAAGAGGAAGAAGGAAGTGATGTAATTGAAATGACTATGAAGGTGGCTATTCACAAAATAGATAAAGTGAATATTCTTTAAATTCAAGCAATATGAAACTTTGACATTGATAAAAGGAAGAGAGTAAACTCAATCAATATAGGACTTTTGAAATATACAGATTTTTCAACAAATCCATTTATCCCTATTCACATTCCCCATGCAAAAAAAAAAAAAAAAAAAAACATGAATAGACTTCTATTTATTACTGCACATTGTCAGATATATCAATGGTTGTTTTATCCCAAATTCATGTTTTGACGAAAAAATCAAAGTGATACCCAACTTAACTCAGAACCACATATGAAAGTTGATCTATGTTTGACCATATTTCCTCCTCTTTATCCTAGAGCCCTGCCAAGTGGGTATGTACCAAACTAGTCATGTGTCTCAATTGGTTGTTTTCCATGTATTTCACTGCTAATGAAAGCGTTGTGTGTGTGTGTGTGTGTGGGGGGGGGGGGGGGGGGGGGTGGGTGGTGTTGTTGGTTGTTGGGTTTGGTTTCATCTTCTTCCGGAGGTCGGCCCAGACCCATAGTTCATATTTTTGTCAAAATAATGTGTCACTTAAACATGCACATATCACACAATAATTGTTCGTGAAAAAATTAACGCAATGTGTCCTAACCAAACTGAATTTAGCGTTAGTTTAGGGTCTGTAATCTTTTTTTTTTTTAATCAAAATAAATGATCTTAGAAAGTAATTAAACAAATAAGTTTGAGCAAACGCTTTAAAAGAAGCTTTAAAAGAAACCAATTGATTGTTTTTCTTTTAGTAAATGCTTTAAATGGTTGATTTTTTTTTTTTTAATAAATGTTTCAAACGGCTTTAAAAAATTATTTTACCAATATCAATATTTTTCAAGCATCCAAACAAATTTATAAAATTGTTTTGGGAGAGTCTAACTGACCCCAAACAATAATAGAGTTAAATTACCCTATTTTATGTGACTCAATCATAATTATTTATAGTATAATAAACGATAAAGATTATTTTATCTTTAACTTAAATATTCAATTTTATTTCTTTTATCAAATTGAACCACATAACTATTAAAATTTACATAAAATCTTACCTTCATTTTATTTTTTTTATTCTTATCCTTCTCAATCCACCTCACACCCAATTTTCTTTACTTTTTAATCAGAAATTTATGTTCCAAAGGTCCAAGGAGTAACTGATAGGAATAGAGTGTGATTTTCCCAGGCGCTTCACAAGATCATCTATTTTTGGGGGGATAAACTTTAAATAAGTTAAATCAATTCATTAGGGCGAAAACATGTTTCAAGTCAAGCTTAGAGATATTTATAGATTATCATTAATAAGGTTGTTATATATATTTTTTATTTTTACCAAGGCTATAATCCTGGACTGTTTTAATGAAGAGCGTAGGAGCTTAGCTAGTTTTTCATCAAAGTTTAAAACAAAAATAGAATTCCTTTTCTTACTCTTTATTTTTAATTCTTAACCCACCCCTTTTTTTTATATTATAGATTTACTAAATTATCCTTAGAAAACGTTATTTTTTCTTGCACAACTTTTGACTTGTTGCAGTCTCCAGATTTAGTTTTAAATTTGGAATGGCTAAAATATTATTTTAGTTGTTACAAAATAATTCTTTCGTTATAATTAAAAAGTGTTTACATGATATTATATTTTTATACGTGAATTATTCTAAAAAAATATAATTCTGTATTTTATTTCACAATTTCACTCTTTTGTAAAATTTTTTGGTAGCCTAAGATTATCTCATTTCTCATCCAAAAGAGAAAATTGTGTCACTATTCTTGGCACCATATGAACGAGACTTCTTCCTCTGTGTTCGAAGACCAAAATGCCCATATGCTAGGCACCTTATTATGACAGGTTATAAACATTATAAAAGACTTTTTATTCTTATCTCTCATGGCACTTTTATTATTGAAAACATATCTTATCTTAATTTAATTATTTATAAATTATTTTTTATTTATTTAAAAAATATTAATATATCTTAAAAATATATTATATTGATTAATTTTATTTTAGTTAAAATATATATATATATATATATATATATTATCTGTTATTAGTATTAATTAAAGGAGGTAAATTTTTTTTATTTTTTTAAAAAAGTAACTTCTAAAAAAAAAAATATTATTGACATAAAAAATATTTATTAAATAATAAATTAAAATTTATTACAATAAATGAATAAAAGAAGAAGAAATGATAAAAATTAAAAAAAAAATAAGGGATGATGAAAATTAAAATTTAAAAAAAAATAAGAATTGATTTTTAATAAATAAAAATATTATTATAAATTTATATTAATCATTAATGTTGATAATAAATTAATTAAATATATGAGTTTTACTATTATATATTTTTTATAATCTTGTTAACTTATTTAAAATTGGATGGTTTAATCACGGATAATTTTCATATGAACAACACATAAAACTATCTTAGAAAGTCGTGTAAATGAGAGAGAGAGAGAGAAGTGTTCAATAGAACTGATGGAAGGAAAGTATACTAAGAGTGTATCATTTTAACGATGATTATTAACGTAATTTTAATAATTGAGGAATTCTTAATTAAAAAGGGGGTGTCATATTTGAGTTCGCGATGTTGACCCTTAAAAATGACGGAGTTCGCAAAGAGAAATCAGAGTAAAACTCTCCTGGTTGCTCACAATGGAAGCGGGTGTACGGAGATGGGTGGTAGACATATCACAGTGGAACCCACTTCCACACGACTTCTCCTCTTCTCTTTCTCTTCTTCCTTCACATGACCACTCTTCCATTACCAGGTTAGTCTCTGTTTTCTTCCCTATCTATCTTCTTTGCCCATTTTTAGTTGCTACAAGAACAAAGTTCAAGCTAATTATCCCAAAAATATTCTTTTCGACATGGGCAATTCTTCTTTTCAACGGTATCCAATATTTCGTTTTTCTTTTTGGTTCTCGTTTTTGCCCTTTAACCCAATCACTATGGATGAAATTGAAGGATTAGCAGATCAATTAGAATTTTCGATGAGTTTAGCTGTTGACTTTGTTGGGTGTAGTTCAGATTCTCGTCAAGCACATAAATTTTTGTTTTTTAATGGTTTGCTTGATTCTCCTCATCAGTCATCAATTTAAGAAAATATGATGCTTCTTCCAACTGTAATGGTCTATTTGATAGTTCAGACATTGCTGTACGTTATAATATGTTTTGGCATTGATGCCAAATCAATAAAATATGAGGTTGTTCAAAACGATTACAACTTGGTTTTGTTAGGACCCTGTGACTGTACAATATAATTGTGCAATGGTAGGTTTTATAAAATGGAAGACAAGAAAAGGGCACTTGTAAGCAGAATGCTTCAGTATGCTGTGGTAAATGATGTGATGGAAATCCCATTTGGCGAAATAATTATAAAACGAACACCGGAAGGAAAACCATATCTGGTAAGGCTATTTCTTGAGACTAACTGTTAGAGATATTGAATCATTCCTAGATCTTCTCTCAAAAGCTTAAACATCTGGTCAGTATAATTGGTTCTTGATGCTAACAAAACCACCAAGAAAAAGATATATATATATATATATATATATATATATATATATATATATATATATATATAAAGCTTTTCGAAAAGCTTAAGCTAGAATTTTGTTGTAGGTTTTGCTACCTGCTCTGGTTCTTGGATCATGGCACATTCCTTTAGTGCAATTTGGGGCTACAACTATACTAGAAACGCCATGAATTAATAAGTGGATGACATTTAGACTTCGTGCAGTGAGATGTCTGGATATTGGTTTGTTTCCATTGCTTCAAATTTCAAAAAGTTAGTCATTTCTCCATCCTTTATCACATGGTTGCCTCTAAAAAAATATGGTAACATGATTGTATCAAAATTTTATAGATGGAAAATTGAGCATTGCATATCTTTTGCATTTCTTACGGTCACATGATTGCTTCTTGCTTACAGTATTTTTTATTTCTTTATTAATTTTCATTTCAGGATTGTGATAAAATTGACCTTAAATTCCCCAATTTTAATTTCACTGTATCACATCATGGTGACTATGTAGCCATAGCATCAGAACCTTTGTGCCTTGTGGGGTTAGATGTCGTTTCCTATGTTGTTCCTCAGAGAGAAACAATCACAGAATTCATCCAAAGTTTCTCTTCATACTTTTCCAGTTTGGAATGGGATAACATAATTAATGCTGGCACTTCTGATGACGTGTTGATTGAGTTTTACCGGTAAGACATACTTTATCTGTACATTTTTGTCAATGAATTCATTTCAAAACATGCAATACTTGCAGTTCAAATTTATTTCCTCTAGTTCAAATCATTCAAAATTTTACTTCATTGACAAGCCTGTGAAAATACGTGCAAACTCCATCTGATGCTAGTTGGTTATAAAGAAACCAAGAAGCAAAAAGCAGGTCTTAAGAATTTGTTACTAGTACTTTTTCCATTTTCTCAGCTGCGTACGGGTAGATGGATACTCACGTCTTTTTATATTTTCAACTATGAATAATCCAATCTGATGTTAGAAGAGTGCTCAAGAAGTGATGAACATTTTAGTACGTTTGTTCTTTCTTCAGTATAGAGGTCTCTGATACTCTTGCCTGACAATCATCTACTAATAAGCATACGCACTATCTGTCTAATTAAGTTACTAGTATCATATGGCCGTTAAACTCAATAATTATATCCTTAAATGGCCCTCAATTGTTAAATATGTATATCAATGTCTGATTAGTGCCAAGTCTCAGTGTTTTTTATCTGCCAAGCAAATAGGATTCGTATGTAGGTTTTTCTTTTTCCACATGGAGAAAATCAAATTCATGCTTAACAGGAAAATGTGCACTTCTTTTGCAGGTATTGGAGCCTAAAAGAAGCATATGTTAAAGCAATTGGGAGTGGACTAACTGATGACTTGAATAAAGTAGAGTTCGATCACACTAACTGGACCAATATATCAGCTAGAGTAGATGGAAAGGCTTTGACAGAATGGAGATTTTGGCTGTTTGAGCTTGGAAAAAGACATTGTGTTAGTTCCTGATTACTTTTTGATGAACTTTTAGGCTTCTATTGGTTCACTTATATATTTAGTGTTCTGAAAGTTTCAGAAAGTACATTTGTTTATGACTGCTTTAGTGGAAAAACTGGGCATGGAAGATCTTGAGCATATTAAGAATGAATCTTGAATCCATTTTAGGCAGTAGGGTTCCAAAATTCTTTAGAATGCTTTGCATCATATCCATATAGTGACAATCTTATATATAAAACATTCTTTGTTTAAAACCTGAGATCCCTTTCCCTCGATAAAGTGAACCGAGAGGGTCCTTAGCAAATGTTTCTGCTGTGCATGTAGAATTACCATTTTATATTGGTTCCATGTAAGCAAGACAAGATTGGCATGGTTATTACCTTTTCTGGAAGATATATCATATGACTCTCAGACTCTGTTGAAGAAATAATTGATTTCTTAGTTTTAAAAGCGATATTCTTTTTTTACTGTAAGGACTTAGAATAAATTACCCTGGCTTGTGTGCTATTACAGTGGTTTGCATCCATGAAATAATAGGATAAATGCTAGTTATTTATTTAGGAATTGAATTCTTTTATATATTCCCCGAAGTGGTAAATAAAGCATATACTCTTATTTTCAAATGCATTGGTAACTGTATTTCATGCTTTACAGATATCAATTGCAAGAGGTCACCCAAGATCAGCTACTGAAAGTTACAGAACAACATTGAAGAAGGTGGAGTTCAATGAAGTAGAATATCAATTGGGTCTTCATCTTCCTAGTGTAGATTTTGTCACATTAAGTATGGAACAGCTTATTTCAGTTTTAGAGAGAGCTTCTAATTGTATGCATAAGAATTAAAGTTATTGTGAACCAAGAAAAGCGCTTTTTTGCCCCCCTCTTTTATCAATATTGTGGTAGGGATTATCAATATGAGGAAGGGTTGGTATTTATCCCCATCATTTTTTCTGTCCATGTTTGTAGAACTTTCAGGTGTTATATTTTCTGAAGGATTCCTAATGGGTAATATTTCCTCTTCTTTCTTTGGATGAGGCTGGAGTTGTGCCAAAAATTTGCCAAATTTTCTTTCCTTCTCAGCCAATTGTGCCTTGAGCTAATATGATTTGGTTTAACTGCCACATTCTCAAATGTTCCTTTATAGTGTGGATGCATTTTCATGGTCACCTAGCAATCAAGGATAAATTATTCAGATTCGATTTGATCCAGGATCAAGCTTGTTACTTTTACAGGTTTGCTAGAGTCTAGAGATCACTTATTCTTTGAGCATGTTTTCTTTATCCTAGTTTTGGATGGCATTATGAACTGGGTGGATTATGATATTGGCTCCAATCATTTTAGTATTGGCAGCATGTTTTCAGTTCCAGAAAGAGACAGCAAAAGCTACTTTTTAAGCTACCAGCTATGGCTTTTTGTTCTGTAATCATATTTCATATGCTAGAAAAGTTGACTTTTTTGACAAAGGCTATTGTAGATTAGGAAAATTGTACATCACAAGTTACATGAGATTTGAAAATTAGATAAAGCTGCCTAATTATGAAAGACAACAAAACACAGGTTCTTTGTACAAAACATTTGGTCTGCTTAATTAGGGTGCGGTTGTTGCATCATATAATGTTGGAGTGTATAGTATTATCTAATACAATTTTACTTTGACACAGTGTTTAGTATATATAGTAGATTAAATAATCTTATACGGCTAATTATAATCAATTCTATTTAATACGGTTTATTATCGGCATCTCTTGTCTTAATTAAATCTAATTATATTATTAAAAAAGACATTTATTTTTTAATCCTTGTAATTTTTATAAATGAAATATAATAAAAAATTAAACTAGATTTTTGTTAATTAGTATTATTGGAAATTCTTGGATAAAAATAGTATCAGGTCTCGCTCCTTTGATCAATCAGTTATGTGAAAAGAAGGAAAAATATTAAAATTCAAGATAAAGAAATTACAAAAGATGAAATTTTACGATCTAAATTTATTTTTATATAATACAAAATTTTTATAATGTCACAATAGTATTAAATTTTTGTCGAATCTTATTTTATTAAGCCTGTGCACATAAATGAAGAATGTTCCTGGAAAAATGTAATATTGTTATTTTTGTTTATAACAGTTTAACTAATAAAAAAACCACTCCATATTTTCTACTTGGTGAAAGAAAAAATTACGTGTAGTATAAAATGACATTCTAATTTATTCTCTGATCTTCATTTAGATATTTTCTTTGGCCTCAATTCATGCAAACAATTCCTACTGCCTTCAATATAGGAAGGTTTGTATAAACTTTAATATTAGGGTCAACAGTGTTCCAAATCATAGTCACTTCCCTTGCTACCTAGAGATTGAAGGATAACTAAACTTCAATATAATCCAAATAGGCCTTATATATTCCAATCAGAATCCTACACATTGATGAGCACTTCTATCTTTAACTGACACATTTAACTGAGCTGAATCAATATCATTCAAGTACTTTGCTGCTAAAAGCATCAGCCACTAAGAACTTTATTTATGACTGTTCTCAAATTAATGCAGCTGTTGTTCCTTTCACCAAATGTATGTTCCAGAGAAAATTACAGCAAAAATAAGATAATTATGAGAGAAAAATAAAATTTTTTTTTATTCTTAATTTACAATGTAATGATTTATTTTGTTTAATTTAAAATATAAAAAAAATTAAAATTAATAATAATGTGAATAAATAAAAAAAAATATTTTTCTTTAAACATGAAACAAAACACAATATTTAACGATGTTAGACAATCTACACAGGTTTACAAGTCAGATCTTTATTATTAATATCAAATAAGATTTCTCTCTCTCTCTCATAAACAAAGAAATTTCAACCAAATCCTACAACTCTTAATTACTCACAACATTAACACAGCACAGTCTTCTTCCAATGCCACTCTTCATTGTCACAGACTCACAGCTTCTCATTGCTGTTTCTTTGTTGCAGAGGCATGTAGAAAATGTCAAGATTAACACAACTGAGATATGAACCAGAAAATTACTTCATATATTCATATGTTAACCAAATTAAATGTCGAAATGCACGAAAGAAATAAGGTACTCCGCTGCAAAATTAACGATAAAAGAGTATAGTTTTAAATAGCCAGATTCAAAATTATGTATTTCTATCAAAGCTAATTTTTGAAATGAGTAAAATGTGACATATTTACTTGAAACTTGATCAAATAAGCGAAAGCCTGATATAATCAGGTCATAACATGATCAAATAATTAACAAAACCTGTTGATTTTGTATTTTTTACATCAACAAATTATTCAGTGAAGAAAAAAAAATGTCAAATTTCCCTGTCCTCCCCCTTCTCCAAGTTAATAACTAATTTAAAAAAAAAAAAAGAAAAAAGAACAAGACCATGTAATAGATACTACCATCACAAAAGTAAATAACTAAACTTCTACTGTGTAATCATCTAAAAATTCAGAAACTCTAATTAATTATATATTTATAGAAGATGTCGCAGATGCTGTTCCATACTTGATGCAAATCAAGACATTAGTATTTCAGAGAGCCAAAGAGGAAGCATACCTACTAAGTAGAGCACATAAAACTTCTCAAGTTTAAAAACATGTCAAAAGAGAATAAGCTTCACATGTTTGTGTATGTTGCTCAAGTCAGGCTCAGTTTTTTCAAAGATTTCAATCAATAATATGTGATAACAAAATCACAATGGAGCTCATCTCTATTATTCTATCTAGCATGTCAGGCTCAGAAATCAAATGAATGAACTAATCAAAATCAACAGAATTCAAAATGAATGAAAATAATCAGTCCATTTTACAGTTTTACTTGCATGAACTCACAACAACAAAAAACTTTATCCTACTATATAAATCAACTACATAAATTACAAGACACAAATGCGATTCATTCACACCATAAGATTCACCGTTGGATTGTTCACTTGCATTAACTCATAATGAAAACATTTCATCATTACTACCTTTCATAATGTCAGCATGCCAGACGAATACAATTTTATCCTTATCTTTACCGATCATTTCCTCCCATAGTTACCCTACGAAGTAAACTACCAAGACAAATTCAGATGCATGAACAATAATGTTGTGAAACTTAATCCCAGGTTCCAAGGATTGCTCAAGTCAGGGTTTGTAAGGGGCCAAGATCGGCGGCTAGGGTGTGGTTGGGGTTTGTCATGTGCCAATGTTTTTCGCTTGCTCCTTTTAGGGTTTCATAAAGAGTTATATACTGGAACCCCTGCGTGGGTTGGGCCCACCATTGGGCCCGTTAATACGGCCCATATGAAGTGAAGGGTCCATAACATTTGCCCCCAAGGTCGGGCGGGAAGTTTTGTCCGACGCCCGAGCTATAATGGCTGACGTACCCGACCTAAGCAAAAACGCCCTTATTCGTGTATTTATTTGTTGCCATTATGGCACGCCAGTTTCCCAGGCAATTGATTAGTCTTGTCGATTCATATTGGTCCTGTCCCAAGCGGCGCCGTCTTTAGGTTTTCGATATGATTTATTTATTATTATTATGTGCGCATTTATTAGTCATCATTATTTTGTCATTATCTTATACATACCACTTTCTTCGAAGCGTTTCTCGATTGTCCCGTTGCCTTTTCATCGCCTTTTTGAATTCGTACGTCCCCTTTTTGAACTTTTTTTGAATTTGTACGTTTACTGCCCCCTGTTGCCTATATATTAGTGGTCCCTCCTAATCTTACTGTTCTCCTTACTGCTTCTGTTACTCCCTGTCTCCCTGGGTTTTTGCTCCGACGCTTTCTCCCTCCCTTCGACGCTTTTCTCCATCTCTTCCGACTGTTGTAGTAGGTTCCGTGCAGTCGTCTTGTGCCCTTTTTCTTCTAGGTTTGCTCACCTTCGCTGTCATACTAGCTCATTGTTTTGTGTTGATCGTTAGCTGTAGTGCGAGTTTATATATGGCTACGAATAGTGAGTTGGGCTTCGATGTGCCCGAAGGGGTTCCCGTTATCGGCGCCACCTCCGACGAGACAACGTCACCCGTAACTGTTGCGAGACCTCGCACGGTTCACGAGCTTGACGACGTCGGGGCAACATACGCCCCCGGTGTATTGGACATGGACGACCTGAGGTCGGACAAGACCCCTACCACCAGTGACTTGAAGGAGGCTTGGTGGGTAACCAAGGACATCAGAGACTCTGGCTCAGTTTTGACTGAGGATAATATAGGGTCCATTAGGGATTCTCTGTTTGGGACGTCAGGGGCAACAAATGGTTTTGATATTAGGGCGTCCCCCCTCGAGGTCGGGGTTAGTGAAGGTAAGTACGGGGATAGATTTTTTACTTGGAACCTCTACTACTCGTATCGATGTGGTGTGTCTCTTCCCTTCAACAATTTTGAAATGAAAATTCTTAGAACCCTCGATATAGCTCCGACGCAACTGTACCCTAATGCTTGGGTGACCCTATATGCTTTTCAGAAAATATGTAGGGAGTTAAATAGGCCTCCCCGTATCGACGTGTTTTTCTATTTTTATTGTTTGAGGAATCCAAAAAAGCGGGAGGTCGGCTATCTATATTTTTCTGCCAAAAGAGGGAGGTCATTAATTTCCCCGCGGAAGACTCTGCTAAGCAATTAAAGCAGTGGTTATTCCGAGTAGTAGAGCCTGATGTGGGTCGTCCTTTCTTTATTGATGACAATGGGAAGGCCAAATTCCCGCTAAGGTGGCGGAAGAATTTTGGGCGGGTCGAAGAAATAACCACAGCCGACCTTGGTCATGCCGCCCTTTACTTAGTTAAAGAGTTGGAGGCAAGGGTATACTCCGACCCGGCGAAAGCTTTTTATCGGGCCGCCCGTTATATCGGTGTGTACGCCTTTAGCTGCTTTAATATGCCTATGCTATTACTATTTGTATTCTAACATGACTTGATTATCTATGCAGATCGAAAAACAATGCCGAATTTGAAGGCGCTACTAGCCCGGACTGGCTGTGACTTGAGCGGGTACCGAAGAAGAGGAAGGCGAGTGCCTCTTCAGCCAGGCCAAAAGTGGAAGGTGTAGCGGTCGTGAAAAAAACAAAACCGACGGACGTAAGTACATCGTCTTCACGAGAACCGCTGATTGACGTAGAGAGTGCAAACATAGAGGCAACGTGCCCACCGTTGGTTAGGAAAGGATCAAAGAAGAAAGCACCCGCGAGGCCTAGCCGACCCGAAGGTGATACGCATGTTTGCTTTTGTTTTGTGTGCGTGCGACATTATTAATTGCTTCATCATATCTAACTGTTGCTAAATGACTCATGCTAAAGGTCCGGTGGTGGATATCCCGCCCATGATGGGCGACCCAAATCTGAATGAAGGAGGCGACCTTTATTTTACAACCGAGCCCATGATGGGCGAGGAAAATCTCCCAGAAGGAGGCGACCTTCCTTTTGCAGCTGGGCCTCAAGAAAGGGTCAATCCGTCGGTGGGAGGTGCCCGCACTGCATCGGTAAGTCGCTTGCAACATCCTCGTGGTTGGTGTGTTATTAGTGATAATAAGACTCGGCTAATTCGTGCACAGGGAAGATCGGACACTGGGCTGAACCCCGAAAACTTATTACAAGAATATGAGCACGTTCAGTCGACCGTTATGCTAAGCCAGATAGATATCTTGGGCCCCTTTCCGCCCGCAACCGGGCAAAGGCGTTTTATAGTGATAGCAGTGGATTGTTTTTCCAAATGGGTAGAAGCGCAGGCGCTAGCCATTATTACTTCGAATCATATTCAAAAATTTGTAGCCAGTCACATCTTATGCAGGTCTGATTAAGACATCGACCTAATATCATAGCATTATAATAGTATTGTGGTCTGATATTAAAACATCGACCTAACATCATAATAGTGTTGCATTGAAAATAAATCATTTCTACGCTACATGCAGGTTCGGCATCCCTCATACCATAGTAGCAGATAACGGCCGACAATTTACAGACCGGCGGTTCCAAGATTTTTGTACCAACTTGGGTATTCGACTGACTTTTGCATCTGTAGAGCATCCGCAAGCAAATAGGCAAGTAGAAGCAGTTAACAAGACTATTTTGCAGGGGTTAAAGAAGAGACTCGATGAAAAGAAGGGGCTATGGGTTAAAGAATTGCCTTGGGTTTTGTGGTCATATCGCACGACCACCCATACTGTTACTGGGCATACGCCTTTTAGTATGACATATGGAGCAGAGGCAATGCTGCCGGTGGAAGTTGGCGAGCCGACATTACGGAGAGCCGCATTTGATGAGACGAACCACGGTGTTGCAGAGAATCTTGATCTGTTAGAAGAAGTAAGAGTAAGGGCGTATGACAGGGTGGCAAAGGCAAAGAGGGCGTTGGCCCGGGAGTATAACAAAAAGGTGCGACCTCGCGATTTTCAACCAAATGAGCTGGTGCTTCGATATGTATCACCGGCAAGAAAAGATCCCCGGGAAGGGAAATTAGCACCAACATGGGACGGCCCGTTCGTAATATCAGAAGTACTGGGGAAAGGAACTTATCGACTGACTACTGTTCAAGGTCGCCAGGTGCCCAATACTTGGCATGTAACCCGGTTAAAGAAGTATTACCTCGAAGTGTAAATTGTATATGGCATAGCTGCCTCTGGATGAATAATTTTGAATGAAGTCGACCCAAATTGATGAATGATTACTCTCATCCTTACTTCAGTTATCCTTAATTACATACATCGGGTATTAAGTGCCCGAACCTGAGTCTATGTGTTCATTTTGCTCTCCTCGGCAATTTTATAATTCACGACAATCGCAACTCACGATAATAGTTAAATATTTTTCATTGTCATAATATTCAACATTTTCTTTACATAAGTCACCTGCCAATTACACTTGATCATAATAAATTTCAAATAAATTACTTGGGCGTCTCTCCCTCTGACCCAGCACTTAGGTCGGACACTTCCAATGATAGGTCGGGTTCCGCCGTGTCATCTGGATCAACTATTACACCGTCCCGAGCCACCTTCAGAAAGCTTGTCATAGATTCTATGGCTTCCCTCGAGGGCGCCCCCGGAATTAGACATACCTGGTCCACACAATTATCAAATCCTTTCTTAGATGCATTCAGATAAATGTGGATCAGCTTATCTTCCGCACGCTTCGTTATGCGAGCTCGGGACGCCATAGCTTAATATCTCTGGTGCCTGCATTGGCGGGCGAGCTCGGTCTGTTTTCTAGCAATTTCCTCGACCTCGGCAATCCTTTTGTTGGCTGACGCTTTGCTCGCCGCTACTCATTCCTCCAAGAAGAGTATTCTCTCTGATTTCCCGGCCGAGGACGATTGACAAGTGCTTAGGTCATTTTCCAATACCTTAATATCGGTTAATGCCTTCTCTAACTTCTTTTTTGAGGACTTAGTGGACGTCTTCCATTCTAAGGCTTCTTTACGCAACGCCGATAGTTCTTTCTCTAGATCCTGCACTCATGTCCCGAGCTCGGCCCACTGCGACACAGCCCGGGATGCCTTCTCTTCCACAGACTTGATCTTCTTCTCGGCGTCGGCTGCTATTCCCTTGGCGGACGCAAGCTCTGCTTCTAGCGCTGCAATACGTTTATCCGCCACTGCAACCTTTTCTTCTGCCGCCTCTTTCATGGCGCACATCTCGTCCGCCTTAATGCTGGCATGTTGGTCGGACTTGATCCGATCATGCACTATCTGGATCATATTCAGGCTACGTCGCAGTCCCCCGGTTTGTTCTTTGATTAGCCGCACTTGATTCGCAAAGCTATTCGCGACCTGGCTTAGCATAACGATTGACTGAACGTGCTCATATTCTTGTAATAAGTTTTCAGGGTTCAGCCCAGTGTCCGATCTTCCCTGTGCACGAATTAGCCGAGTCTTATTATCACTAATAACACACCAACCACAAGGATGTTGCAAGCGACTTACCGATGCAGTGCGGGCACCTCCCACTGACGGATTGACCCTTTCTTGAGGCCCAGCTGCAAAAGGAAGGTCGAATACCCAAGTTGGTACAAAAATCTTGGAACCGCCGGTCTGTAAATTGTCGGCCGTTATCTGCTACTATGGTATGAGGGATGCCGAACCTGCATGTAGCGTAGAAATGATTTATTTTCAATGCAACACTATTATGATGTTAGGTCGATGTTTTAATATCAGACCACAATACTATTATAATGCTATGATATTAGGTCGATGTCTTAATCAGACCTGCATAAGATGTGACTGGCTACAAATTTTTGAATATGATTCGAAGTAATAGTGGCTAGCGCCTGCGCTTCTACCCATTTGGAAAAACAATCCACAGCTATCACTATAAAACGCCTTTGCCCGGTTGCGAGCGGAAAGGGGCCCAAGATATCTATCCCCCATTTGAAAAATGGCCAGGGTTCAACTATATTGTATAGTTCGGTCGCCGGGGCCAGTATATTAGGTGCGAACTTTTGGCATTTATCACACGACTTGACCAATTTCCTCGCATCTTCTTTCATGGTTGGCCAAAAATATCCCGACCTCATAACTTTTGAGACGAGACTTCGAGCTCCTATATGGTGACCGCAGATCCGCTCATGCAACTCCTTTAATATATATTGTATCTGGTCAGGACCGATGCACTTTAATAACGGCTGAGAGAGCCCCCTCCTATATAACTCTCCCCCCTGCATGCAATAAAGAGTTGACAAGCGGGCTATCCTCCGAGCTTCGTCCCGTTCCTCAGGTAATTCTTCATTCCGTAAATATTTCTCAATCGGCCTCCTCCAATCTTCACGATCATCTTCATTTATGATTGTGACGACTTCTGCCTGCTTTATTATGCTCGGCCTCGTCAACGTCTCCTGTATTAGGGTTCTATTTCCCCAGGCCAGTCTGGAACTGGCCAATTTAGACAACAAGTCAGCCCTTGTGTTCTGTTCTCTCGGAATATGCTCTACCTTCACTTCTTGCAGATCTTGTATTATATGTTTGACCATCTCCAAATATCGCTGCATACATTCCTCCCGTGCTTGATATTGTCCCTTGACCTGACTCGTTACCAGCTGTGAATCTGTTCTAACCCTTACCCTTTGGGCTCCCATTTCTTTGGCCAACTTTAGCCCGGCAATAATGGCTTCATATTCCGCCTGATTATTAGAAGTCGGAAACTCGAATTTGAGTGCACATTCAATCGTAATGCCTTTGGGTCCTTCAATAATAATTCCCGCCCCCGAGCCTTTTCTGCTGGATGACCCGTCCACATATATGGTCCATGATGAGCAAATTTCTGTTTCTTGTTCTTGTGAGCTGGCGTAAATTCGGCGACAAAATCTGCTAATGCTTGTGCCTTGATCGGTCCCCGGGGTTCAAAAATTATCCCATGCTCTGAAAGTTCTATTGCCCATGCCAACATTTTTCCCGATAAATCTGGTTTCTGCAGTATCTGTTTTAGAGGTTGGCTCGTTCGTACGACCACTTGGTGACCCTGAAAATAGGGTCGGAGGCGACGGGCTGCATAAATGAGTGCGTACGCCAACTTTTCAATGTATTGGTATTTGAGCTCGGGACCACTAAGGGCTTTGCTAGTAAAGTAGATGGGCGTTTGTGTGCCCTGTTGCTCTTTGACCATCGCTGAGCTGATGGCCTGGTTACAGGCGGATAGATATATGTATAGCGTATCCCCGGGGAGGGGTGTCGCTAAGATTGGCGGTGTCGCTAAATACTGCTTGAGTTCTTCAAATGCTTGCTGACCCTCCGTTGACCATTCAAAACTTCCCGTTCGTTTTATTATCGAAAAGAATGGTAAGGACCGCTGGGCCGCCCTAAAGATAAACCGGGCCAAGGTCGTAACTCTGCCTGCTAACTTCCGTACTTCTCCAACATCTCTTGGTGGATTCATTTGATAAATAGCCTGGCATTTCTCGGGGTTAGCCTCAATCCCCCTTTCTGTTAACATGAAGCCTAAAAACTTGCCCGCCGGGGCTCCAAAAGTACATTTTTCCGGGTTGATTTTCATTCCAAATTTCCTCAACGTAGAAAATGTCTCGGTCAAATTTGCCATATGTTGATCAAAGTTCATTGATTTTGCTAATATATCATCCACATACACAGCTAGATTCCTGCCAAACTGATCTTTAAACATTTTATTCATGAGTCGTTGGTAAGTAGCCCCAGCATTTTTTAGCCCAAATGACATCACCCTATAACGGTAACATGCTTCTTCTGTAACAAACGCTGTTTTGTCCTCATCCTGAGGGTCCATCCTAATCTGGTTATATCCGGAGTAAGCGTCCATAAAGCTTAACAATACATGTCCAGCAGCTTCGTCCACCAACCGATCAATATTAGGGAGAGGATATGGATCTTTAGGACATGCCCTATTAAGGTCGGTAAAATCTGTGCACATCCTCTATTTTCCATTCGACTTCTTGACCATAACTACATTGGATACCCATGAGGAATATTCTACCTCCCTAATAAACCCCGCACTAAGTAATTTATAAACTTCCTCTCTAATAGTTGCCCGTCTCTCGGGGCCGAATAATCTTTTCTTTTGAACTACCGGTTTAGTACCAGGTTTAATGCAAAGTTTATGAGTAATAATAGTAGGATCAATACCTGGCATGTCGGCCGCAGTCCAGGCGAACGCCTCCGAGTTATCTTTCAACAATTGTTCCAGCTGCCTTTGCTGCTCTTCTGTTAAATGGGTTGAGATTTGGACTGTTTGGCTCGGTCCCTTTAATTGCACCTGCCTAAAGTCACCAATGGGGGCGGGTCTCGCTTGTCCCAAGTTGGCTCTGACATCCATCTCCGCTGTAGAAATTTGCACCTCCTGCTGACTCGTATCTTCTGAACGTCTGTTCTCTTTTTGCCTTGCCGCGGTTGTAATGGACAAGCCCTTCTGGTATAATTCCCTCGCCGTCATTTGATTCCCTCGCACTACTCCAACCGTTCCCTGCCTTGTTGGGTATTTGACTACCAGATGCCGGGTAAACACCACTGCTCTCAGTTGATTAAGGATCGGTCTTCCCAATATCACATTGTATGGGGAAGAACAATTCACCACTAAAAATTCCCCGGTTTTAGTTACCTGATCAGATCCCTCTCCAAACGATATGTGTAGGTGTATTGTGCCCTCAACCGACGTTTCTTCGCCCGAGAATCCGATTAATGACCCCCGATATGGTTTAAGCTCCTCTCTGTCGATGGCCATCTGGCTAAACGTCTTCAGAAACAGTATATCAGTTGAGCTTCCTTGATCCACCAAAATCTTCTTAACTCAGAAGTTAGCAATCATCGCCTCCACCACTACCGGATCATCATGCTCGCGCTGAATCGACCCATAATCTTCATCTGTAAAAATGATGGGTGGGTCTGGCTTATCTCGCCTAGGTCTCTGATTTCTTCCCACTTCATTTACTTGATGATAATACCTTTTTCCTTCCCTGAGATGCTTCTTTTGTTCTCCCGCTATGGCTCCACCAGATGCAAATCCCCCCGATATAGTGTTAATTACCCCCATCGGCGTTCCTCTTCTACCTCTTTCCTCCCTATCACTCCTTCGCTCCTCCGACCTATCACGGATCCTTGGGGAGGCCTGATTTGTAGTGGGCCGGTATTCTGCACTTGGACGACCCGACCCAGTATGTAACCTGAACTGCCTTAAATAACCCTTTTGTATGAGGCTTTCAATGAGATCCTTTAATGCTTGACACTCCTCAGTGCTATGCCCCCGACCACGATGATATCCACAATATAGTTTAGGGTTGGCACCTGGCCTGGGTTTCATTGGTGGAGGGAGCTGAGCTAAGCCGGCTTGACAAATTTCATGTAATATGTGCACTCTGTTTTTGTTGAGCGGAGTATAGCTACCATAGTATGGTCGGGGCCGAATATCTTTTTCTCTCCCAACCTCGCGTGATCTGCTTGTCCTGGATGCTACCCGTTCTACCTCCTCCAAATTCATGTACTTTCCAGCCTGCCGCAGCAGCTCTTGGAGGGATCCAGGGGGATTCAGGGTTATGCTTTCTCTAAACCTTCCCCGTTGTAAACCCACCATTAAGGTGTGCACTGCTACCTCATCTTTCAGGTCCTTTATCTGCAAAGACAAGGCAGTAAACCGTTGAACATATGATTTTAAAGACTCACCTTCGTCTTGTCGAAGGGTTGCCAACACAGCGGAAGTCTTCTGTGGAGTTATACTCGTTGAAAAGCGCGCCGTAAACTGATCTGCTAGTTGATCGAAACCAGCTATGGACCCCGGAGGTAGATTGTTGAACCATTGCAAGGCCGCCTTTCTTAATGACGTTGGGAATGTTCTGCACTTAATCTCATCCTCTACACCAGATATCAACATTACGTTTTCAAAGCTGCAGACATGTTCTACTGGATCCGTCGATCCATCGTACAGATCTAACACCTGCTGCTTAAAGTGTCCCGGCAACGGGCACATCATGATTTCTTTAGTGAAAGGATGTTTGGGTTGCTTACCCAACACGGGTCGAGTCAGTTCTCGCACGCTGCTTGTTGCTACCACCTCCGTGGACGCGATGTCAAGGTCCACCCTCGACTGCTTATAACCCAAAGGCGGTGCCGTACTTTCCATCTCTTGAGGGGACATCTCACTCTTAGTCGTGCGCAGCTTTTGCATCTCCTCTGCGTCCACCCGTCTTTGCTCTTTTAACTCCCTTATCTCTTTGCGCATGTCTTCAAGATGGGTTAAGAGGGTCGCTATCATCGTGTGGCCTGGATCTGATTGCGGTATAATTGTGTCTGCTAGATCTTGTGGAACGGGGGTACTAGCGGTTCCGCCCGTTGTACCCTGCCCATCTTTTTGCGGGGTGATAGGGTCCATCTCGGTTTAGACTGCAGATCTGGAGGTCCACGCTCACCGCACCAATGTTGTGAAACTTAATCCCAGGTTCCAAGGATTGCTCAAGTCAGGGTTTGTAAGGGGCCAAGATCGGCGGTTGGGATTTGTCATGTGCCAATGTTTTTCGCTTGCTCCTTTTAGGGTTTCATAAAGAGTTATATACTGGAACCCCTGCGTGGGTTGGGCCCACCATTGGGCCCGTTAATACGGCCCATATGAAGTGAAGGGTCCATAACAAGTAAGAACAACTCATTCGAGAGAGGGAAGATGTATCATGAATACCTAATGGCATGATTAAAAAATACCATCATAATAATTGTGATAATCAAGGTACTACCTCAATTTGGGGACAAATAGTTTGTGCACAACCTTCATATTTATAGCTCAAAGAAGCATGATAAGAAAAAATTATCCTAAAATCATAAAGTCCAACCTCCAAGAGGACCAACATGATTGAAGAATTCAGAAATGGGAGTTGTAGAAGCCAACAAGTTCAGAATAACTTCGATTAATTTGGACAAAACATGTGATGATGGAAAAGTGGATTATAGAATGTTTACAGTAGAACAATCAGTCACTCGTACAAATAATACCATACCTCAATATTCCTGTCTGAGGAACAGAGGCCATTTCTTAAAAATATCTAATGTAGATCTTAAGTTGGAGACATCAGCACCCAATAGCATCAATCCACTAGATTGACACAATAGACCATGTATATAATTCAAACCATTTGATATTGACGTAGCATGAGTCATGGTGCCCAACACAGATTATATACAATCGAAATTTCCCCTCAAACATGAGGAAATAAGAAGGAATGCTGCCTCCACATGCACAGATGTGGAAGAAAGAGCCGTTGGAGGTCATGGTAAAGTCTATTATGTTCCCATTTATAGACGCCCTTTGCAACACCACCAAGAAATTTGGTTCATATCTGTATATTATTCTGTAATAATGTTTCAAAGATGGTGGTACATTTAAGGAAATTCATCATGTACTGACTTACACGGTATAGTCAGGTTATGATATTGTAACTTGTATGAAATAATTTAAAATTCTAATGATGAAAGAATGAGATTATCAAAATTTGGTTAAGTGAACTGTAGCTATTACAACCTGAAATTTCTCTGGATCACATAAACAATTGAGGACATTTTTCTTTTCCCTCTTTCTTTTTTCTCTTTGGTATTGTTGACGTGTGTACAAAAAAAATGGGGCATAATTACAAGTGCCAATTGTCAGAGGGGTAAATTCTATAAGCAGCTTTCCCCTGACAAAGCACAGTTTATAAAAGCCATTTAGTCTATGGGATCTATAGCATACCATTTGGCTTAGAGAAGCATAGTCAACTCAGACAGATCGTCCATTGGTATATCTAGGCCCACAGCATCATGATCTTGTAAACCGTCCTCATGGATGTTCAACCAAGAGCCCAGGTCTTCATTCCCACCAAGTTCATTAGCTACACCTAATTCTATTGAGTCTAATTCATTTAAGTTTGTGAAGTCAATAGTTTCATCAGCCTCCTTAGACATAGGTTCAACGTTACTATTTCTATTGCCACCATTAGCAATCACTTCACCTGAACCAGTAGCCAATTGGTGCTCAGAATTAGTTGTGTCTGTCAACTTGCTAAGAGATCAATTTCCAGAAGCAGACAGTTGAGCTGTCTTCTGCTTGGGCTTAGCTTTTGTTCTACGCTCGCCCCTTGAATAACCTGCAGATGGACGACTGGCTTTTGTAATAGAATTTCTTCCTGAAGTGTCTTTGTCCCTCTCTCTTTCACTCCTCTTCCCCTTCGCTCCACCCATGAATGAATTACCAATTGTTGATGCTGATCTCGGATAAGCACCACCACCAACATCATCAAGTAGGAGCTCCTTTTTCTTCCCCCTGTTTAGTATTGGTCCAGTTCTGGCAAATTCCTGGTCAGAGGGATGGTTCAGATTTCCAAACATTTCCACCGGATTACTGCCAGATTTACCACTCTGAAGACCATACTGCTCCCTGCAGGGAATGAAACCTGCGCGATCCCAAACAAAAAAAAAAAAACACGATTATGAAATAAGATAAGAAAGCTAATAGATCTTACAATTCCAGAACAGAATCACAATTATAAATGAAGCAGATGTAAATGGCTAGGGAAACTTTAACTAACAACCTATCTGCCTGATGTACATGTAAACTATGATTACCATAGAAAATCATCCAAAAACAATGAACACCTCAAAGCAAGCTTAAAATAGGAAACCTGCAAGTGGAGATTCTTGCTCAGAATTTTGAGTTTGTGGAAGATGTACAGTAACAACTGAGCCAGCACAGTTGTCATGAGTAGGCGTAGCAAAAAGGACATCTTTAAACAAAGGCTCCATAAAGCAACTTCTACCAGTTTCCTCAAATTTCCTGCATCTAGCAAGAGACCTCTTCATAAAAGCCATGGCAACTTGCTTTGATATCTTAGGAAGTCCATATCTTGCAGCGCTACTTCCACGAGCGGCCTATCAATATTAAACCAGCAAAGACATGTTCAAGGCAGAACTATGTTAATCTCAGTAACAAAACAACACAGGCATGCAGTTAACGACCATGCATAAGAATCAAGCACATTTTATATTTAATCGTCACCTAAAAATAAAGACAGATCATAATGGAAGAGGGGAAAAAGATAATTAGAACTTTTGCCATGTTAGTTTCAGAAAAAGCATAGCAAAAATTTAATAATCTATATAATATATTTCTTATGGCCTTTGCTAAGCAATATTTGGTACTTCGCTTTTCCTTCTTTTTTCTTTTTGCTCCGGTGGGGGGGTAGCACTACACTCCAATCAGAGTGGATAGCACTACACCTCTTAGAGACATAATAAACAGTAACACCATTCCTTATCCAACTAAAAGAATTATCAACTGTACACTATGATGTCTGGCACAAGAATGGTTTTAAGGTTTTAATTCAGTCACCTGCATTATAAGATAGCTTCTAATGAAAAAGAAAATAATAAAAATATAACCTATAGATGGCCCAGGAATGGTTTTTCACAACCAACAAAGACATGTTCAAGGAATAGTATTCATGACGGCTGACCCATTGCTTACTCGCAGAAAAATAAATGCTAGACCGTTACCAAAAAGAAAAAACAGAATTCCACATTCAAACATGTAGAAAGTAGATATTTATTTGCACCATTGTGAGTCTCCTAACAACACCATATTAGCCTACTCTGTCTAGACATGCAATCAACTATAGCAATATCTTTCTTGCAAAATAGAATATCAACAAATAACATCAGCGTTCTCATTTCAATGTCAAAATGGCCAAGAAAGCAAGAAAATATTTTAGATAATAATACAAGCGAAAAAAAGGAATAAACAACAGAGAAATAAAGACAAGTACAAAGAAAAATTACCAGCTTCTTCTTATAAACTGACTCAATAACTTTGTCCATAGCAACTTGCTCAAGGGCTCTGCAAATTGACACAAAATATTGACCATCCATGAAGATAATCATTGATACATAGATATTATTTTCATTTAAATTGCATTACCGTTGTTCCATTTCCCTCCTTTCCTCCACTGGTTGAATAAGTTTCACTACGTACTCTCTCTTCTTACAAACCTGCAAACAATTCGAATATAAATAATTGTCATACATTATATAAATCATGACAAATCAAACAACAGAAACAAAATCTGAATCCCTCCCCCCGCCCCAAACCCCAAAAAAGACTTCAATATATTCATTCAACAATTAAAGAACCAAAACCTGTTGGTGAAGTCCTCTCTGCAGTTGAATAATCTCTTGATCAATGGCTTCACTGTCTCCATCAGCAAGATCAGGCTGTCATTAGACAGCCATAAATAGTCAGTTCATAATAGAAAAATTGAAAATATATATATGTTTATATACCAGAGACAAAATTTTTCAATGCATTTTTAACTTTAACTCTTGTATTATAAAGTCGCATGCAAATGTTTCCGTTGAAGGACCACATTCTGACTGCATGTGTACGTATAAAAAGTGAAACAAAGATGCAGAAGTAGCTTGAACAACATCACCACCACACCCCCCCCCCCTCTCTTAAAAAAAAATGAAGGAAAAAGAAATCCAGGTTTTCATATAGTTTGTAGGAATTACTACTCTTTTTTTTTTTTTTGGTATAATAGTAAGCTTACCACCGCTTCTGGAAATAGGCCAACATTCTGGAGCTCCAACGAGAGTTTATCCTCTAAACTCATTTTCACATAGTGGCAAATCAAAGATGGCAAACAAGAAGGATCTGCATGTACACCCAGCAAGATACCACTAGCATTTTCAGCTAACATGGGGAATGTTTCATTTTGTGAATGTAAATGTCCCTGACGCTTTGATAAGAGATCATCAAGTACTAGATCATGGATGTTTACGCCATTAGTTAATGTAGCATTCCCGTTACAAGAAAATGTGTCAGAAGCACAATGATTTTTAGCTTGGGAACTTGATAGAGTTGTAGATTTAAATTCAGTCCTGACCCTAGATTTGTGCTCAACAGCCTGAGTGAAGCAAGCCACAGCCAGAGAACCATCTCTTTCACATGAAAGAACATTTGTCTCTCTAACAGGTTCTGCATCATTTGTATCTTCAATCAGAGGGTGGTTCACACTTGCTTTGTTGGCTATTTCTTTGGTTGGAACTCTATGGCGGTCGTGGCAAGAAATTGAAGAAATGTATCAATGCATCAAGAGCAAGATTGGGCATTACTTTATTAGAGAAGATGACATTGTGATGGAGTGCAATCATAAGGTTTAGTCAAAATTGAAATAATTTCGAAGAGTGAAAGGCTTTGTATCTGGGGTGCCCCCTTGTCTGTATAGTTTAGAGAGAGGAGGTTAGTTCAGGGCGAAAGAAGAAGAGAACATTAGTGTTTGGTTGGTCAATTGTATGATTATGATTGTGGCATTAATTTTTTTTTTTTCTTGTATTCAAAATTGTGTGTGTATATATATATATATAGATAAGCGTCTAGTTACTTTAAAAGTTAATAAAAAGAATATTTTTAACTTTATTCTTCAATTTTAATTATATCTGATGGCTGATATTTCTTAATTAAAAAATCATATAACAATTATAGAGAAGAGTGTCCTCACATTTCTCTTCTCTTGGAGTAAGTGAAAAGCTTAGTGACCTTGGAGAATAGGAGGAAAGGGAAAGGTAGAGAAGATAAATGTGAGGAGGAATTATGTAATTATTACATACCCCTTTAGCGAAGAAAGAAAGTCGAATCCAAAACTTGATTAAAGGAGGGCTAAGCTAAATTTATTATTTCATGAAAAATGGGTGTAATATAAAATAAGATACCATGTCTAATATTCAATTAATTAAAATAATATTTTAAAATATTTCTAAATCAATTGAGTTGTATTTTAAATAATACTTGAGCCCTTGCTGCATTGACATTTAAAGATGTATTTTAAATACTTTGTGGATAATTTTTTTGGCCAAAAGAGTGAGAAATAATATGGGAGAATCAATATGGTCCTTTTCCAACCTACACATTATTTTTGTCCATGTCCCTGTCTCTCCCCTACTATAACACTTCTCCCATTTTCCCTTAAATTAATTTGGGCAAATTGATTAGAGGCAGATTATTTCTGCATGGAAGTATAATTAACAAGATTTGACTATGGAGTGGTACCATTGTGACTAAGTTAATCCTCCTAAAGATGGACACGTCATCTTCTCTTACCTCATGTCATGATGCCATCATGTTGACCAAGACTTGATAAATTAACCTTCGACGAAACATCTTCGCTAAACTATTTATTAGTCGTTGAAAAGGACGTGTCAGTAACAGCTTAGCTAAACAAAAATAGATTAAATAAATTCATAAAAACTATTTCATTTCATTCTATTCTGTTACCATGCATAATTAGTGTCAAACAAAAAAATAAATAAATAAATAAAAACAAGTTGAAATTAAGAACTTTATAAAAATGGTGGCACCTTTGATTCCGAGAGAAAAATGAAATTGTGTTTTTGTTATCATTATTACTGAATATAAAATTTGAATAACAAAACAATTATAAAATTTTAAAAAATAATTTTAAGTAAGCACCATGGATATTAAATATGCTCAGGATGACTAACAAAGGTTGACAGATCTGATTTTGTGGATATAAATATTTTATTAAGAGATGTGTGTTTATTATAATAATTTTTATATTTCAAAAAATATTAGTTTAGTTGCCTGTAAAAAATATATCAAAATTTGATGGATATATATATATATATATGCTCACGTGTGAGAAACCGACATGTGCAAAACTTCACGTGTATTTAATGTTTAGCGGTCCAAAAAACCTCACGTGTATTTAAATGGAAATTAACTACGTCTGATGGGAAAAAAACCCCACGTCCCTTTCAGAGGAAACTTCTTTATTTTGTAAGATGTTTGACTAAATCACAATACGTTGATAGAGAAGGAACACATTAATATAATTCATTCGTTTAAAATTATAGGATAATATTTGAAAATTGTTATATTTAAAAATATAATATTATATTTATTTTAAAAAATAATTAATAATATTTTTAAAATATTAAAATTTTGTTTTGATAATTTTTATATATTTAATTAAAAATTATATAAAAATGTTATAAAAAATATATTTTTTAATTATTTAACTATATTTTTTATGAGTATAAAATATGTAATATAACTTATAATTTTAAACAAATAAAGTATATAAAACACAAATATTTTTTATCTAATAAGTGTATAACAAAAATTAATTTTTTAAGATAAGAAAATCACCAAAACATGCATATTCTCTCTTAACAAAGCATTTTCATATACACAGTTAGAGATCAAACTCACAAGTAACATACTTAAAAAAATCCAACTAAATGCGAAATTTACCGATCTTTATTAGTACTTTAATATATTTTTTATGTAAGGTGTTCCTTTACTTTGGCTAGTATAGTATCTTCTATTTTAAAAGTTTTTATTTGTAATTAGTCAAAATATTAAATTTAAGTAATGACAGATCAGAATTTTTAAAATTAGAAATAAGACAAGATATAAAATAATATAAATACAGATCATTTATTGGTATTTAGGATGGAGTCAACAAATTTTTTTTTTAACAGTGATTATAAAATTTGAATTTAAGACTTTGAACTAAAAAGTTTTGAGATTTACTTTTACCAAATATCTTATACATCAAAATACATTAAATCTGGCAATTAAAAAGTACAAAACATTTTAAAATATTAAAAAATAGAAAGAATACGTCACCAAAATTAAATTTGTAACACCATAATTAAAAATGATGCACAATTATATCAACTGCATGTGATGAAACAATTAGAAAGTCATCCATAGTGACATTAAAAAATAAAAGGAAAAATAGGTCACGAAAATTGAATCTTTGACAGAAGCACAATTAGACACTCACACACAATAAGTTATTAGTATTCTTTTTTTTTATTGTTGTTTTATAATTGTATCACGTATCAGGGAAAACTCATCCGTACCAATACTCAACAAAAGGAGACAGGAAGCATGCATAGATAAGTTTATTTTTTAATCAATCATTCTAATTTGAGGCAATATTATTTTAACCAATATAAGAATTATTATAAAAATGTTTAGTTTATAGTTATACATGCTTTGATATATTTAATTACAAGGTGGCCGGTAGAATTATTCCGTGTTAGTGTCATGTGGATATTTATTTATTTGTGTATATTAATTTTTTATATATTTTTTTTATGTTATATCCCTTTTATTTTTTTACAATTTTATTTTTATAAATAAATATTTATACAATGAGATATGCAAATAGTATTTCTCTTGAGTGAGTGCGATGTGGGCAAAAAGCAAAAGACCAAAGTGCCTCCAACAAGGTCCCTAATTACCAAGCTGGGAGATCATATTGCAGCGACTAAAGATGGTCCCAAAGGTAATTTCAGGCTTGACGACCTTATCATCACTCGCAACCTTTTCTGCTTACAAGGGTCCCTTGTTTCTTGCTTGTGATTTATTCTAAACCCTGCTTCCCATTCCAAAGAAGGTGGGAATACAAGTAAATACTCTAGAACACTGCAGTTGCTTCTCCTCTTCTTTTGCTCACTGGCTCAAAGGTAAGGCATGAATACCTCATAACTTTGGTATGATTTTGAGTTGCTTTCACTTTTGCTCTCATCTCTTCAATTTGTTATAATTTTGAGTTCAACTCATGCTTCTTAATTTGAGGAAATAAACATCAACTATATACATATTAACTATTTCCTTTTAATGACACTCGAGTGGGTCACTGGTTAGAATTTCTTTTTATTATCTTTAAATTTAAAGTTATTTTAAATTTTTTTACTTAATCACTTTTATGATATCAACAATAACCATGTAATTGGTATATAGCTTCTGCATATTCTCTCTGTTTCTCTTCTGCTTCATTTTTCCTCTGCTCCTTTCTTGTTCTTCTCTTCTCTATTATGATATCCTTTAACCAAATGGATAAGAGATTAAATCATTCTATCCTATTTTCTCTATTAAATTGAAATTCTAATAGATTGTATTAATGAGCATGTGATTTGTTAATATTTCAAGCTTAAATGAATCTCACAAATAGAAGTATGTTCAATATAAAATTGTTCGTAAGTTTCCACTTAATAATTTGAACTTTTAAATAAGATGATGTCAACATTTATAACATTTCCAATTTATTCAATTACTATAAATCTTAAAGGTTTAATTACTCAAAAAATATATTTTTTTATACTTACTAAGATACTAAAAACTGGAAACTATTTCTCAATCTACCGCTATTTTTTGTAAGCTTAGAAAATGCCATCTTGAGATGAAAAAATTATCTGCAAAACGCCATTTGGTTAGGTGCTTTTTTAAAAGGAAACTCCACCACAAGTGACGTTTTCACAAACAAAATACGCCATATAGTTTAGCGTTTTGAAGACCCCCAACTATAATACAAAGTGGTCAATTCCTTGGATTTGGGGAGGCAACAATTTTGAGGCACCAAATGGTGCGTTTTTCCGTTTGTTAAAAACCAAACACTGCCATGTCCAACCTAATCGATTGCCTCATTTTTCTTAATTTCTGAGCTTTTGTTATTGATTTCCACTTCTGTTTCAACCCAAATGAGCCTTAGCAGAGGTGTGGCAGGCGGCTGGAAGGAGAAAAAATGAGATGGGTATCATGAAATGAGATGGTCTGTTTGGGAAGGGTGTTTTAAAATTTCACCCTCAATACGCCAGAGGGGATGACGTAATATTGATACTTTTTCCATATCGGATGGCGTTTTATTGATGCCACTATCACTTCAAAACACCGATTAAGTTGGCGTTTTAATGGTGCATGTTTACTTAAAAACACCTTCCAATTTTTCATTTTGCAAGAAGTTCAAAAATAGTGGTAGATGGAGAAATAGTTTTGAAATTGTGGGATTTGGGTAAATAATTTTAAAAATTGTATCTTTTAGATAATTTAGAAATTGTGTGTTGTGGTTGCAACTTCACTTTTGGCATAAAATTCTTGGCCTATGTTGGCACTATGCTGTTGATCAATTCCTTGCCAACTACGTCCCACAGACCACAACACTCTTTCCCCGTCTTATGTTGACAGCAAATTAGGAAATATTATGTGGCCGAAGTCTAAGCACAAAATAAATTCCTTTCAGAAGGAAGATTTCTTTTGACACCGTTTATTCTTCTTTTAACAGCCCCAACCAAAGCAGTAGAAGAGTAGGGTGTGAAAAGAACAAAAGGGGTAAGAAAAGAAATAGTCTTCACTAATTTGTTGTTACTCGAATATGCCAATCACGGAATAAGCCGTTACTTTGGGCTAGCCTAATAGGCTCAAGAGTCTTATTTATAACTGAGAATTCAAAAACTGTTTTTTTTTTTTTTTTTTTAAACAAGAGCAATAAGTACAATTCTACTTTTAGTTTGAAATATTTTAGAATTTAATTTATTTTTCACTAAAATAATTATAGTTTATTGATTTACTTAATTTAATTTGTATGTGATGTGATATTGATTTAGTAGTCATCACATTTTCAGTAAAGTTTTTGTTAGGAATTTCACCTTAATTCGAATTCTTCTCTAACTTAAAAAAACTTAATTTACTCTGTACGATAAGTGAGGTTTAGTAAAATCTTTGCTAACATTTGCACCCAAGTTCAAATCACTCCAAAACCAAAAGGAAACCTAATGTATATGTGTCAACATCATATGCGTATTTATTTGGTTAAATTTTCTTATTCACATTTTCACCCAAATTTAAATCCCTCCATGACCAAAAAAGAAACATATTCTAATCTAATTTGTGTCAATGTCATATGCATCTTTGTTTGGTTAGATTTTTTCTATTCACATAAGGGCATGGCTTCTTGGGTTTCAGTCAGCATGGCCATGGTGTGATGACTTTTTTATTCAAACACCTATTTTTTTCACTCTTTAAGATAAACTATAATTTTGTAGTTCTCAATACTCAGAACATATATAATTCCAAAACTAAATGGCAAAAATTTTCAAAATTTTATATATTTATAGCCACTTTAAACAAGAGCTTTCTTACAACAAAATTTGTAGAACACGAAGGTTCCTTGTGTCTCATCACTCATAATTCCTTCTGGTCTTTTCTTGTTATATATATATATATATAATTTATTGAAGAAATACAATATTTAAATTGGGCTTTCTTTCGTGTATTAGAATTGAGAATAATAATTACATTAGTACCTTGGGTTTGATCAAATTCTTTGTGTTGTGGTCAATTGAAGAATGGCAGGAGAAAAGTTCCTAACACCAATCCATTGTGTTATAATGTTTCTGGTGGGAACAATTATGGCTCATCTTCAAGTGAAATCTCAGTCTATGAAGATATCTCCATATGAAGAACATAATGCAATCATCATACGGGCAAATTACGCCAGTCTATTAACTTATGGTATGATATTGGTGATAGAATTTGGATGTGAAATTCATAACCAAGCACGATCAATTATCAAAAGGTTTAGTCCCTTAACGGGGGCTCTTGTGGCGGTTCTGCATATGTTGCTCTTAGACTCAGCATTTGGGTGGTTCACACTTGCTTTGTGGGCTATTGCTTTGGTTGGAACTCTATGGTGGACATGGCAAGAAATTACAGAAATGTATCAATGCATTAAGAACAAGATTGACCGTTACTTTCATAATGATGACATTTTTATGCAATGCAATGATTTAGTCAAGATATAATTCAAGAGTGAAAGACCTCATCGTATGGCCGGTGCCCTCTCTAACATTGATCCAATTGAGAAAACTTGTTTGGTGAAAAGAATGATAGAGAATATACCATAGTTAAGAATTTTATTTATGTGATGTAATTGAGAATAATTATGTATCAACACTTTCAATTCAATAAACTAAGTAGATCGTTCAATGTTTCAATCATTTATGGATAGCTTTCTCTATAGGTCCTCTAACTTCTTAGGGGCCTCCCATCCCGAAGGCTCGATAACAGTCCCATGATCAGAACAATGTTGTGCTTAATGATAAGTTTGTGGGCTATTATGGATTTATTTTTATAATAGTGATTTAGGGGTTTATGTAATTTAGGGATTTTGTTTAGGTCAAATAAGTTATCCCTATCGTGGTTTGCTATGTAATTTCATGAATATTGAATTTAAAAAGTCTAGGTTATTTTCTTAGTGTTCTTTATTTTCCTTGCCGTTTTATATCAATATCATTGAATTATTAATTACACGTTATGTGAATTTTTTTTTTTTTTAAAAAAAAAAGAAAACGAAAGAAAGGACAACCTAGGAAGCATGGATCACAATACGAAGACAAACACAACCCAGCACTTGCCTGACCCAAATAGGGTCGACGCGTCCAAATAGAAATAAACACATGTATCATAGAATAATCAAAATTTATTTATATATATCTTCCCACTAATTAAGTTATTGCTCCTACTAATGATGAATTTTGTGGGAGAAGAGCACATCTTGTAGAAGTATTTTTATGTTTTTATTAATATACCCACTAATTCTACCAAGTTCTCTCCACTTATATTAATATATAGTATATCTATATCCTAAATTTTGACAATCAAGCTAATGTTGATTGTTTGCAATTCCACCTTTTCAGATGGTTTACACGCTACCTTTTTGACCTATGAAATGATTTAGAAGTTTCTCTCACATTGCTTTTCTACCAGATATTGCTTGAATTTATATTCATTGAGTATGAACATGGGTAGGCACCTAACTTAAATCAAATAGCACTATCAAGAAGTTGAAAGGAGAGAGGAAAGAAGAGAAGCACCTTTGACTACGTCTATATATATTTATACTTAAGTCGAGAAACCATTAACTTACCTCAAAACACCAAATATTTTTCACAACACACCTTTTAAAGGGCATATTAGTTATGTGCTGTGATAAGTGAGATGAAATATTTTTCACTTGAAGCGCGGTAAAACGGAAGCTCGATCGTAAACGATGATTACTACTTTTATTGAGAATCGTTATCCATGAGTAAACACAAACTCATAGACAGTGCTTATATATCAAAGTTGTGTATCTCTCACTTGCAGTCATTACTCTGTATTTGTCACATAGTATACATTCTTCTTTTTAGAAATTACATCTCTAAGTATTATTTTTTTATAATTTTTTATTTCCTCGTCCTTGCTACTAGTAGCTCTCATCCACGTGTTATTAGCACCATCCACAATAATATTGAGATATCGCCATGCATGTGAAAAAACTTGAGTTATCAGTATATTTGTTTTGGGTTCTTTCTTTATTATTATTATTTTTTAAATACAACTCCATTAACTTTGATCCAAAATTAGTCATTAATTCTTGAACTACCCACTTATTATTAGGGTTGAACTTGAGTCGAGTTCAATCAAATTTGCACTATAGTCAACTTGACCAACTTTATTTAAAAGAATTGTTTTTCCTTAACCCATACGACTCAATTAAAAAGCCAAACTTAATGGGTTGGGTGAGAATGAGTGATCGGTCTGTTTCAATCTAGTTGGAAAAAGTTACTAAAGTGCTTTGAGGAGTGAAATTCAACCTAAACGACATAATTTTACTAAATATAAGACTAAGGAGTTTGAAAGTTGGGTACTAGTAGATGAAAAGTTTCTACTTGTGACCGATCGGAACAAATCGAATTTTAAACAGTTTTAAACTATTTTTAACCATTTAACTTAACTTTAATCGACTCAAAACTACCCAAATCATTTGGGTTAATTGATTTTGTGTAGTTTTAAAATTTTTGCTCAGCCTACTTACTATTTTATATGCGTTCACTCTGCTTACTTATACTCAGTTCACTCTTGTGTGGAGTTCTATCGAAAACTTTGAGAAACCATTGAAAGAGCTTAAATCTAGTCAATTATCTCATGTTTGTTTGGTTAAAGGCCACAATGAACTCACTACTCATAAGAGTTCACTTGGTCTTTCTTCCAACTCTGCTGTTACTATTACAACACCGTTTTATGGCTAGTATTGCCATGGCATCAGTCCTGAGTATTAAAATCGACCAGTCTTCTCTTGCCCTCAAAGACCACATCACATATGAACCTAATAGTATACTTGCAAAAAACTGGTCAATTAAAACTCCTGTTTGCAATTGGATTGGCATCACTTGCAATTAAAACTTCTATTTGGATATATTTGTGATTTTTTTTTTTCTGTCCTTTCACATAATACCCATTTTATTCTTAGAAATTGTACCTCCAACTACCATTTTAACTTTGATCTCCTCATCCTCACTACCAGTAGCTCTCATCCATGTCGTTGTTGACACCACCCACAACAATTTTGAGATATAGGCATATCCTGCTATGGATTTGTGAAGAAAATTCGAGTTATGAGTATATTTGTTTCGAGTTTTTTCTTGTTGCATGCCAAAGGTTTGTTGAAATGTCTAAAAGAAATTTGAGATATAAGTATGTCTCGCTCATATTCTTCTTGTTATAGAGTTTATCATTTATCCTTTTAACTAAACTTATATATCGGTCTCTTTTGTTGTGGGTAATGGATTCTAGCTTCGGGTGCTCATGGTTGTCTCCTATTGAGTTTAACTTAAACATCATTAAATTTTGTATATATGTACTTAAATATTCTTATGTATATATATTTGATCCATCTATTCTTTTGAATTAAATTACTTGTATGTTCCAATTTTTTTGTAGGTATGTTGTCATAGCTTCTCCAATCCCATTGTTTATAATAGTGGTTAGATTTCTTCTTCTTCTTTTTTTCCCTTATTATTTGTAATGAAATCACTGACAATATACATGTTGTATTTGTTTTGATTTATATATATAATGTAATTAAAAAATTTTCATTTCTACTTATAACAATTTTGACAAGTTATGAAAATGGTTTGCAATTGTTTTGAGAATGTTTTATAGATATAAGAACTAAGATAAAAATCTGCATAATATTAAATAAAAGAAAAATATATTCATAGACAACGTTTGCTTGAGTATCTATATTTAGTAAAGTGCTTAAATAGATAGTGTTTTAGAGAGCTGTTAAAAATTAAAAATAACCATTATTAAAATTCTTTGCTAGCATAATAAAAACAATTGGTTATTTGACTAATCAATGGACTATGAAGTCAAATATAATTTACTAAAGTCTCAATAGATACCCTTTGTTAATTACTATATTTTAACGTAAAAATATTAGGTTTAAATCTCAACCAGATTTGGTGGAAATGAGAATTTGATACCTTCCCATCATTTTTTTTGTACCCATAAGTATCTTCTTGAACGTGAAATTAATTTTTTTTATTACAGGTATCTTCTCTCATAGTATATGTTTTTTAAAAATTTAAACTCGTCATTACAAAAAAATTTCTTAACTACTAAATTCAATTTATTACCAATTGAGCCATAATAACTTGTTATATCATTTCTAGTGCTGCAAAATTAATTCCCAATCTTTTTATAAGCAAAATTTGTATCCCATACTTTATAGCATTTTATGACATTTCAAAGATAATATATTTTATTATTGTGACTGTAATTAGTCATTTGATTTTTTTTAAAGATACAATGCCACTGATTTCTATCCCAAATTAGTCATTGATTCTTTAACCACCCACTTACTATTAGGGTGAGCTTGGGTTGAGTTCAGTCCAATATGCATTATAGTTAACTTGGCCAACTTTATCAAAATGACTTTTTTCGCTTAATTAATGCTGACAAATTAAAAAGTTAAACTCGATGGGTCTGGTGAAAATGGGTGATTAGTCAGTTTTGGTTTGGTTGAAAAATGTTACTAAAATATTTAAAGGCAATTGTGTTGAGGCAGGTTGAAGTGTTTAGGAAGATAACGAGAAGTAAAATTGAACCAAAATGACGTAGTTTTACTAAATATAAGACTAAAGAGTTTGAAAATTGGGTTCCAATGGGTAAGAAGTCTCTACTCATTACCGATTGTCACAAACCAAATTTTAAATATTCCTAAACTATTCTTAACCATCTAACCCAACTTTAACCGACTCCAAGTCACTCAAATTATTTGAGTTAGTAAGTTTTCGGCAGTTTTAAAATTTTTGCTTAGTGCTACTTACTATTTTATGTGGGTCCACTCCGCTTATTTATACTCAATCGACTTTTGTGTGGAATTCTATCGAAAACTTTGAGAAACCATTGAAAGAGCTCAAACCAAGTTAATTATCTCATGTTTGTTTGCTTAAAGGCCACAATGAACTCACTACTCATGGGAGTTCGCTTGGTCTTTCTTCCAACTCCGCTGTTACTATTACAGCACCGTTTTATGGCTTGTATTGCCATGGCATCAGTCCTGAACATTAGAACCAACCAGTCTTCTCTTCTTGCCCTCAAAGACCACATCACATATGACCCTAATAATATCCTTGCCCAAAACTGGTCTATTAAAACCCCTGTTTGCAATTGGATTGGCATCACATGTGGTTCCTCCCACCTTAGAGTTACTGCCCTCAATCTCTCCTACATGGGCCTTGTTGGTACCATTCCCCCCCATCTTGGAAACTTGTCTTTCGTTTCGGCGTTAGATCTTACTAACAATAGATTTCATGGTTCCCTTCCCAATGAATTGGCTCGATTACGTAGATTGAAACTAATTAGCCTCAGCTTCAACAACTTTAGTGGGAAGATTCCTTCATCTTTTGTCTTGTTACCAAAAATTGAAGACTTGTGGTTAGACCATAACAGTTTCATGGGTCATATCACACCCTCCTTATTCAATATAACTTCATTGCAATCACTTGATCTTACATTTAACAAGCTCTGGGGTTTGCTTCCTTCCAACTTCTTCCAAGCCCCTTTGCTAAAATTTATAAGCATTTATGGTAACAAAATAGCAGGCCCTATCCCAATAACAATTTCCAATATATCATCACTGCAAACTGTTGATCTTGGCAAAAATAGCCTTTCCGGTGAAATCCCGGAAAATAACTTCTATTACCTTCCTAAATTGCAAGTGTTCAGATTATCAAGGAATCAGTTTTTTGGAGAAATTCCACTCAGTCTATTTAGATGCAAGCAGCTGCATTATGTGGACTTATATGAGAATAGCTTCGAGGGAAATATACCAAGAGAGATTGGAAATTTGACAATGCTTGAAGAGTTGTATCTTTACGTCGACAAATTGCATGGTATGATCCATCATTCTTATCCTTGTATAACCTTGAAACCCCAAAAAAAAAAAAGTATTATATAATTCATGTATTGACCTCATATAATCTTCATACATAATTCATATATTGGTATAAATATTGTAAACAGAAGATTATTTTTTTCCTTGAAGATCATAATTTTTGTTTCATTCTTAAAAAAAAAAAATTGCAAATGTTGTCAGATTGTTATTATTACTGTGCAATAGGCATTTAAAGTTATGAATTGTGATCAAATTGTTTCTATTATGACAGGTACAATTCCAAATGAGATTGGAAATCTACATAATCTAAGGATCTTATCTCTTGGTGACAACAATTTGGTTGGCAAAATTCCGACTGAAATATTTAATATTTCAACAATACAAGCAATTTCGCTAGTTTCAAATAAACTCTCAGATAGTCTACCATCAACCTTGGGCTTTACAGCTCCAAATCTTGAGCGGTTATACTTGGGAGAAAATTATCTTAGTAGTGAAATTCCACACTCTATATTCAATGCTTCAATGCTCATTGGACTTGATTTATCTTTGAATTCTTTTTCGGGCTTCATTCCAAACGATTTTAATAATTTAAGGAAGCTCGAATGTATTAACCTTTCTCATAATAAGTTGAATTCTGATCTAGGGTTGAGCATCATAAATTCTTTAGTTAGTTGTAAATATATCAAAATAGTACGGCTGTCAGAAATTCCTTTGAACTCTATCTTACCAGTGTCTATTGGCAATCTCTCCACTTCTCTTGAACGCTTGCATCTTGGGGCATGTCAAATGAGGGGTAGCATTCCAGCAAATATTGGCAACTTAAGTAGCTTAATATTCCTTGCCCTTAATAAAAATCAACTCACCGGCACCATTCCAGCTGAAATAGGAAACTTATAGCAGCTGCAAGTTATTTCTCTTCACGGGAATGCATTAGAAGGACGTCTTCCAAGTGAATATGTCAATTGAAGAGCTTGTGGATATTATACTTGGATAGGAATATATTTTCCGGGTCCATACCTGCTTGCATTGGTAACCTTACATATTTAAGGTACCTTTCACTTACAACTAACAAATTCAATGCGTCAATACCTTCCGGCTTGTTGAGCCTCACAAATTTATTATCTCTAGACTTGTCCTCAAATGAGCTGATTGGATTTCTTCCACATGATATTGCAAATCTAAAAGTTGCGATAGAGATTTATTTGTCTGATAACCAATTATCAGGTGATATTCCAAGCAACATTGGATCGCTTCAAAATTTAGTAAATCTTTTCTTGGCAAGAAATCAATTACAAGGAACCATACCTAAATCTTTGGGTAGTATCCTCAGTTTAGAACAACTTGACTTATCCAAAAATCACTTATATGGCATTATACTCAGGTCTTTAGAAGCTCTTGTGCATCTTAGGATTTTTTATGTATCCTATAACAAGTTAGAAGGAGAGATTCCTAGCGGTGGACCTTTTAAATACTTCTCTGCTCTATCATTCATTGGAAATGAAGGCCTTTGTGGTGCTCTAGGCTTACAAGTACCCAGTTGCAAAACAATGTCTGCATCTAGCAAATGTCAAGAAACTATGCTAATTGTGTTGAAATTTGTTTTGCCAATAGGGGCTGCCACAATACTTATACTAATTTTTGTACATGCCCTCAAATGGAAGAAGCATAAGCCATCCAATGCAGAGGAAAACTCGATGGTGACAACTTGGAGAAGAATTTCATACCATGAACTTCAGCAAGCAACAAATCAGTTCAATGATGCTAATTTACTTGGTGTTAGGAGCTTTGGAAAAGTATATAAAGGAATACTTGCTGATGGGATCAACATCGCCGTAAAAGTTTTCAATATGGAGTTTGAGAGAGGATTTAGAAGCTTTGATTGTGAATGTGAAGTATTACGAAATGCCCGCCATCGAAATCTTATAAAAATCATTAGCAGCTGCAGTAATGATATTGACTTCAAGGCATTGATCTTGACTTACATGCCTAACGGGAGTTTAGAGAGGTGGTTATATTCTGACAATTGTTGTTTGAGTATAATGAAAAAGATAAACATAATGATTGATGTAGCTTCAGCATTAAACTATCTACATCATGGTTGTTTAATACCAATTGTGCATTGTGATTTAAAACCTAGTAACATATTGTTAGATCAAGATATGGTTGCACATGTGACTGATTTTGGCATTGCAAAACTCTTGGGTGGAGATTCCTTTACACATACTATGACACTAGCCACAATGGGGTATATGGCTCCAGGTAATTTTTCTTAATCATGTTCAACTATCCTTTTTGTTTCGTACAATTGTACCATGTAATAGAATTATTACTTATAAATTCATATCATGGTATAAAATATTTGAAGAATTTTTTCCCCTTACATGCAGAGTATGGATTGGAAGGAATTGTTTCTATGCAAATTGATGTATATAGCTATGGCATTTTGCTTATGAAAACCTTCACTGGAAAGAAGCCCACGGACGAAATGTTCCGTGGAGAATTTAGCATCAAGAAGTGGGTGAAAGACTTTTACCCTGATGCAATAATTGATGTTATTGGTGGCCAACTCTTGGCTGAAGAAAGAAGGCAGTTAGCTATTAAGAAGGATTGCTTACTATCAATCATTGCATTAGCATTGGAATGTTCAACAGATTCACCCAATGAAAGGAGAAATATGAATGAAGTATTAGCTGCACTCAAGAAGATCAGAACCAAGTTTTTGAATGAACCTTGAATTCCCAGAGGATTTGTTTAGGTTTGTTACAGTTTTTTTATGGTAAGTATTTTTTTCTTTCCATGCATGATTAAAGTTTATAGGATTGTCATTCAAGTATGTTTTTGTTGGCTAAAGAGGCACTTGCCTTTTGCAAGCAATAGGTCAATTTTATTAGTCTAATGGGTTTGATTTTACTTGATCCAGGGGAGATTCGACCAATCTTCAAACTGATCCTTGGATCTGATAAACGTTGCCATAAAGAATCTTAACAAATCATTGAAGTCATTAGTGTGTGTCTGTGTGTTTTGTGGTTTTCATTTTATTATTCAATTCAGATACATAAACAATTACATGGTTTGAGTGTATGACTTTAAACTATTATTGCATTTTAAGCAATTTCGTTAAACATTGAAATTAATATATTATAATTAATTTGGGTCGTCATCAGATGTTGGGTCCAAGCACAAGCAATAGTATCGTTCTGTCACATTGACATAATATAAGTCGATTCTTTTAGTTTTTCTAGTTATGTACTCATTTACTTATGCCTTTTCTTTTAAGGATTGTGGGGTATCACACATCATAAGGCACATAATTAGTATAACATTATGTGTGTTTTGTAATTTTGTCTAGTGCTTCTTCCTTTGGTAGGTTCCATTAGAGATGCATACAAACACCGAGAATACAGACTAGCAAGGGCTATGGTCTTCCAAGTTATTCATTTTGCTTTAGTAGTACTTAGTTATTATAAATATGGTTTCTCAAAATTTATATAAAATTTATGTTTAGTCACTCTAAATCCTAATTTTTTAATCTAGACTCTCTTCTTATTTAAATGATGGCTCTGCCTCTGGGTGCGTATAGGCCTATTGATATTCCAATGAGCTATAGCATCAACAATGGCATCAACAAAGTGTACATTTGTTCAACTCAGCATCACTCAACATGCATACTGTTCATGCTTATAGCTCTGTCACTGTGGTCATCTTTGGAGATGGTTATGTCGAGGTATATGAACATATCCCATCAGCTAATTATAAACATATGCTTAATGGTAAATTTGTCAAACCCACTCTAGAATGGCTACTTGTTCTATTCTTGCAGCCACTCAAACTCCAGGGGAGGTCGACAGCAGTTGTTTTTATTTTGTGCAAACTCATGATATTCGGTATTATATTGACTACATACTAATTTGGTTTGAGCCAAAAAAGACTATATAGGCGATAAAATTCTTTCTATTAAGTGTTAATACAATTGCACAATTACTTTCACTAATTCCGTTGGCTCTGAGGTACTTACTACACAACAATTGAAACAACCACTAACTCTTTCTTTTATTTAAATTTTTTTGTTACAGAAAACTTGAGCTAGGGAAATTGAGATCATTTCCAATCATTAGCTTGTGTATGCCAGTTCATACTTATGCCATTAAACAAAAAATTCATATATGTGGTAGCTTCTTGATTCTACTTCAAGTGTTGAGGTTTGAGTCACTATTATAATCAACTTACATAATGTTTTTTGTTATAGGATCCGAGAAGTAAGGAGATCGAAGATGTATTGGTTCTTTCTGGGGATTCTACATGGACTTGTCTACGCAAGAATTAGAGTTTAGTTGATAGTGATTTTCTATAACAAAAAGAAAAAAAAAAAAAGAGTAAAGGATCATTTTATCTCTTAATTCAGTTGTTACGTTCATACTTGCGACTGTCAAATGCTATGACTCATCTTCATTTTCAAAAGCAATAGGAGAATGATGCTGACATCACCCTTTCTTATTTGTTAGTGATAGAACCGTAGAGTTAGTGAAAAATGGATAGAAGCATTCTCAATTTCTTTACTTAGACTTAAAAAAATATATACATAACAAGGTGTTTCTCTTTTTCTTTTTCTTTTTTTCCAAAGTTAAGTATTCATTGATTGAATAACAGAGTGGCCTTACAAGAATCATTAGGTGATTCTTACAAAATAATCAATGGGGATCTCCCAAAAGAATACAATACCATAAAGGTAAACCTGGGCAACTCCTATACAAGACACAAGCCTCAATACAAAAGAGTAAAGGTGATATAACTAACATCAAGGAATTCAGCATAATCAGACTCAGCTTGGTCAGCAATGTTGTGGCTACCCCAAACTACACCATTAAACACTAAATTATTCCTAGCTCTCCAGATTTTCCACAGAATAAAAAGGCCTAAGGACCATACATTCATCTTATCATTCTCAGTATATAAACTCTTCCCCAGATAAGACTATCAATCTTTGAATGAAGTAGCCGCGAAAATACTTGGTCTTAGGGACAGTTTCGAGTTGAACCACAAACTTGAGGCTTTAGGGCAGCTTGTCAGGATATGTAGCACCGATTCCTCTACATCAGAAGAGATGGGGCAGTTTGCAGATCTGATTCTGAGCTTTCTATGTATGGCCAGATTCGTTGGGTAGCTTCATGGAGAGATCTCCGTAGAAACACTCTCAGTTTACTTGGGGCTTTCAGCTTCCAAATAACATTCCAGCAGCTATCTCCTTGGTTTCTTGCACTCGAGACTTCAGGGGAGCAAGAGATGAGAGCTTCTTTGTATCCCATAGAGACAAAGTATTTACTCGAACTAGTCTCATGCCATACCACTTTATCCCTTCCTCTGGGGATCTTCAACTTCAAAATCAGGTCAGCATCTTCCTTAAGAATGGTTGCAGTAACTTCCTCTTCTTTCCACTTGCAGCTGCTTAGGTTGATCAGTCGAGAGACCCAGACTAGATTCATCCTTCTTCCTTCAATATGCCCCGGTATAAATGGAAAATAGGAGGTGCACCAAGGGTCTTCAAAGATGTTTAAACTAGATTGACTCCCTGCCTGCCATCTCAGATGTTTGCTAATAATTGATTTCCCTTCCAGAGCGCTTCTCCAACCCCAGGAGATATTACCTGTGGCTGTAGCCTGCATAAAAGAGTGGTTAGGAAAATATTTTCCTTCTAGAATTAGGTACAGAAGTGAATTATCTTCCTCTGTTAATCTCCAGCTAGTCTTGGCCAGGAGAGCCAACTTAAAAATACATAATAAGGTGTTTGGTACAGGGAGTGTTCTTCTGTTTGCATAAGATTAGAAAAACATATCTTGGCAAATAGCATTATGTCGCGACACACAATAGCTCCCTGCACCAATCAACTCGTTGTGTCGCTCGCGATACGCGGAAGCTTGCACTTTTCTTCAGTTTTCCTCCTCGCTATGTGTCGTGAAATTTATTGTTTTTGTGCCTCAACACACTGTATTCTATAGATATATTCTATAAATATTTTGTAATTAATAGATATAATTAGATAGCCTAATCCTAGGAGGTGACTAGCCCAATTTTGGGAATTTGATTCTCCCCTCACTTGTATATATAGATGTGCCTTTTCATAGATTAATACACAAAAAAATCACTCTCTATATTGTATCAAAGCTTCTTCACAACTGCCTTGGTCACCCCAGTCTCACCAAGTTGAGCAATAGTTAGTTCCTAGTTTGTCATTTGTGCTCTCTCTACCGTGTGAGTCATGTCAATGCAATAAACACATTCGTACCTCCTTCCCTAGTCAAGTCAGTAACAAGGTTGATGTCCCTTTTTCTCTTGTTCATTTTAATGTTTAGGGGCTAAGTCATACTAAGTCATATTTAGGTTTTTCATACTTCATAACCTTTATGGATGATTATTCTAGTTACACTTCGTTATTTTTAATGAAAAATCATTCTAAGTTATTTTCCATATTTCAATCTTTTTGTGTTGAGATTAAAAATCATTTTGACAAAAAACAAAAAAGTTTTATGTAGTGATAATGTCAAAGAATATTTTCCTTATCAATTTATCATTTTTATGGCTTCTCATGACATCCTTCATCAATCTTCTTGTCCTTATACTCCTCCACAAAATGGGGTAGCTTAATGAAAAACCATCATTTAATTGAAATAGCTCGCACCTTGTTACTCCATGCCAATTTACATGATCATTTTTGGGCCTATGCAATTCTTACTTCTTGCTATGATGCTTTTTTGTACTTTGTAGAATAAAATTCCTCAACAACTCTTTTTTACTCGCTATATAGCAATTTTACTGCTCCTTCCTTTTCATAGATTAATACACACAAAAATCCATTCTCTATACACACGATTCCATGTCTTCAAGCCCTAAAATTCTTCATTCCAACTGCTATAACAAGCATTTAAACTTCCTCAAATTGCATTTACACCTCAAATATCTTTCAAATTGTTCGTATTGCACAAGATTTCAACTATCATTGCATTTCACTACGTTACCTTGCAAAATAGCTAAATTACACTAACTGAGGACTAAATTTACCAAATCAAGGCTTGAATATCATCATTTTGGGGAGTAAAATATCGATAAAAACCATGACTAACACATTACCATTAATAACTCGCCCACTCGCCTCTCAAACTCGAGCTCCAACACTCTTGGAGACACCTAGCCTTTCCCTTAATTCTTTCACCTTGTTCTTAGGCAATCCTTGAGTTAGAATGTCAACAAATTGTTCGTTCGAGCTGCAGTGGACTAATTCAACTTCACCATCTCTATCTGCTTTTCTTATGGCATACACCTTCACATTTATATGTTACGTTTTGCCATGATGGCAAGGATTCTTTGCCATAGCTACTACAGACATGTTGTCACACCATATAACAGCTGGTTTGTCTTGAGTTTGGCCTAAATCCTTAAGAACTTTTCACAACCAAATTGCTTGATTTGAAGTTGCAGCTGCTGCAACATATTCTGCTTCTGCACTTGATTATGCAACAAAATCTTACTTCTTTGAACTCCAAAAAAAGCATCTTGAACCCAGAGAGAACAAATACCTTGATATGCTTTTATGTCATTCACACTTCCTACCCAATCACTGTCACAGTAGCTTTAAAGCTCTCCATTTTAAAATTTAAAGAAAATAATGATGTCGATAGTCACTTTAATATATCCTAAAACTCTTTAAGATAAAGAATTTTGTCCCAGATCCTTAGCCTTGACAATATTTGTAATTGGTGACTAAAGTTTTTACTAGCAAAGTCACTTTGCTCTGCCTCTGTGTCTACTATGAACAATAATTTTGAAAAATAAGAGTTTTATTCAACAATGGGTAACATTTCATTTATCATGTATTCTTGTTGTATGTTTGGATGAATAGAAGAGAGTGAAAAGTAATAGAATAGAATGGACCACAATGATATTCTACTAGGAAGCACAGGTACTCCATGGGAATTCCGATTTCCATACCAGAGACGTTTTAGAAGCAGGGACATCGAGAAACATCCCGGAAGTGCCGCCAACGGTCAACGAGATGTTGACCAACGGAGACGTCCCGAGGATGCTATAAACTTCATTGGCGCTTCCCTTTTTTTTAAAAAAAAAAAAACTTTTAAAATTAAAAAAATTAAAAAGTAAAATACGAGACGACTAACTTATTTATTTTATTTTAAACTTATCTTTGCTTTGCACTTTTAACACTTAGCACTCTAATTTGTTGTCAATTTATATATCTATTTATTTTTTAATGTTGAGAAATTGTCACTTTTTATCTCAATTACTCTGCAACTTAAATATTCTATTGTTTAAGAGTTTTTCTAATAATAGAAATAGATGAAATGGAAAGAAATCATTTCCATCATTCCCCCCTCAAATTCTCAAAATCCATTCCCCTCCAAATTGTGGTGGAACCAATGGAATGGAAATATGGAATCCCATATTAATTAAAAAATAATAAAATTACTATTAAACCCTCAAATTAGCATTATGTCTTCCTCCTCTCATCCACCTTCCTCTACTACCATAGCTACCAGTGGTCTTGCAAGCCCTCCCTCTAAAGAAGGAGTCACCATGAGCATTTTAGAGTTGGCACAATCACTCCTTAGTTGCAGTAGCCTGAGTCACATAGAGCCTGCATTGTCTGATAGGACTATTTCGCCAGTCCTGCCTCTGAAGAAGGAATCACCATGATCATGTTGGAATTGACACAGTTGCTCCTTGGTTGCAGTAACTTGAGTCATGCAGAATCTGCATGGTCCAATAAGACCATTTCGTCAATCACCAAGATGAGAGGCAAGGCTAAGTCTCTTGGTTAGACCTGGGTAATAGAATAGCATAAAACACAAATATTATAGTAACCCAACACAAAATAGAAGAGGAAGAAGGAAGTGGTGTAATTGAAATGACTATGAAGGTGGTTATTCACAAAATAGGTAAGGTGAATACTCTTCAAATTCAAGCGATTTGAGACTTGACATTAATAAAAAGAAGAGAATAAACTCAAACGACGTGGGACTTTTGAAATATACACAGTTTTTTAACAAATTCATTTATCTTTATCCATATTTCCCATGCAATAAAAAACACATGAATGGACTTCTATTTATTACTGCACATTGTTAGATATATCAATGATTGCTCTATCCCAAATTCATGTTTTGACGAAAAAATCAAAGTGACACCCAACTTAACTCAGAACCACATGAAAGTTGATCTATGTTTGACCATATTTCCTCCTCCTTATCCTAGGGCCCTGCCAAGTGGTATGTACCAAACTAGTCACGTGTCTCAATTGGTTGTTTTCCATGTATTTCACTGCTAATGAAAGCGTTGAAATATGCAAGGCATTTCCAAAATATTTGGGGGGGTGGGTTTTGGTTTCATCATCTTCCGGAAGTCGGCTTGCTCGGTTTTTACATTTTAATTTTGGATTTTGCCCAGATCCATAGTTCATATTTTTGTCAAAATAATGTGTCACTTAAACATGCACATATCACACAATAACTGTTTGTGAAAAAATTAACGCAATGTGTCCTAACCAAACTGAATTTAGCGTTAGTTTAAGGTTTGATTTTGCTTATATTAATTTAGGGTTCATTGAAATTCTGTAATTTTGTATTTTTTTTTCTTAGTCAAGGTAAATGGCTTTAGAAAATAATTTAACAATTGAATTTGAGGAAACAACTTTAAAAAAATTAATTGATTGCTTTTTTTTTAATAAATGCTTTAAACGGTTATCTTTTTAATAAATATCTCAAACAGGTACTAAAAAATTATTTTACCAATATCAATATTTTTCAAGCATCCAAACAGATTTATAAATTATTTTTTATATGAACAACACATAAAACTATCTTAGAGAATCGTGTAAGTGAGAGAGAGAGGGAGAGGTGTTCAATGGAACTGATGGAAGGAAAGTATACTAAGAGGGTATCATTTTAACGAGGATTATTAACGTAATTTTAATAATTGAGAGATTCTTAATTAAAAATGGGGGTGTCATATTTGAGTTCTGCCGGCATGCGATGTTGAACCTTAAATAACGGAGTTCGCAAAGAGAAATCAGAGTTTGAAATCAGAGTAAAACTCTCCTGGTTGCTAACAATGGAAGCGGGTGTACGGAGATGGGTGGTAGACATATCACAGTGGAACCTACTTCCACACGACTTCTCCTCTTCTCTTTCTCTTCTTCCTTCACATGACCACTCTTCCATTACCAGGTTAGTCTCTGTTTTCTTCCCTATCTATCTTCTTCTTTGCCCATTTTTAGTTGCTACAAGAACAAAGTTTAAGCTAATTGTCCTAAAAATATTCTTTTCGACATGTCAATTCTTCTTTTCAACGGTATCCAACATTTCGTTTTGCTCTTTGGTTCTCGTTTTTGCCCTTTAACCCAATCACTGTGGATGAAATTGTGGGATTGGCAGATCAATTAGAATTTTCGATGAGTTTAGCTGTTGACTTTGTTGGGTGTAGTTCAGATTCTCGTCAAGAACATAAATTTTTGTTTTTTAATGGTTTGATTGATTCTCCTCACCAGTTATCAATTTAAGAAAATATGATGCTTCTTCCAACTGCAATGGTCTATTTGATAGTTCAGATATTGCTGTACATTATAATATGTTTTGGCATTGATGCCAAATCAATAAAATATGAGGTTGTTCAAAACGATTACAACTTGGTTTTGTTAGGACCCCGTGACTGTACAATATAATTGTGCAATGGTAGGTTTTATAAAATGGAAGACAAGAAAAGGGCACTTGTAAGCAGAATGCTTCAGTATGCTGTTGTAAATGATGTGATGGAAATCCCATTTGGCGAAATAATTATAAAACGAACACCGGAAGGAAAACCATATCTGGTAAGGCTATTTCTTGAGACTAACTGTTAGAGATATTGAATCATTCCTAGATCTTCTCTCAAAAGCTTAAACATCTGGTCAGTATAATTGGTTCTTGATGCTAACAAAACCACCAAGAAAAAGATTAAAAAAAAACAAAAAAAGAAGCTTTCCTAAAAGCTTAAGCTAGAATTTTGTAGTAGGTTTTGATACCTGCTCTGGTTCTTGGATCATGGCACATCCCTTTAGTGCAATCTGGGGCTACAACTATACTAGAAACGCTGTGAATTAATAAGTGGATGACATTTAGACTTCGTGCAGTGAGATGTCTGGATATTGGTTTGTTTCCATTGCTTCAAATTTGAAAAAGTTAGTCATTTCTCCATCCTTTATCACATGGCTCCCTCTAAAAAAATATGGTAACATGATTGTATCAAAATTTTATAAATGGAAACTTGAGCATTGCATATCTTTTGCATTTCTTACGGTCACATGATTGCTTCTTGCTTACAGTATTTTTTATTTCTTTATTAATTTTCATTTCAGGATTGTGATAAAATTGACCTTAAATTCCCCAATTTTAATTTCAATGTATCACATCATGGTGACTATGTAGCCATAGCATCAGAACCTTTGTGCCTTGTGGGGTTAGATGTCGTTTCCTATGTTGTTCCTCAGAGAGAAACAATCACAGAATTCATCCGAAGTTTCTCTTCATACTTTTCGAGTTTGGAATGGGATAACATAATTAATGCTGGCACTTCTGATGACGTGTTGATTGAGTTTTACCGGTAAGTCGTACTTTATCTGTACATTTTTGTCAATGAATTCATTTCAAAACATGCAATACTTGCTGTTCAAATTTATTTCCTCTAGTTCAAATCTTTTAAAATTTTACTTCATTGACAAGCCTGTGAAAATACATGCAAACTCCATCTGATGCTAGTTGGTTATAAAGAAACCAAGAAGCAAAAAAGCAGGTCTTAAGAATTTGTTACTAGTACTTTTTCCATTTTCTCAACTGCATACGGGTAGATGGATACTCACGTCTTTTTATATTTTCAACTATGAATAATCCAATCTGATGTTAGAAGAGTGCTCAAGAAGTGATGAACATTTTAGTACGTTTGTTCTTTCTTCAGTATAGAGGTCTCTGATACTCATCCCTGACAATCATCTACTAATAAGCATACGTACTATCTGTCTAATTAAGTTACTAGTATCATATGGCAGTTAAACTCAATAATTATATCCTTAAACGGCCCTCAATTGTTCAATATGTGTATCAATGTCTGATTAGTGCCAAGTCTCAGTGTTTTATCTGCCAAGCAAATAGGATTCGTATGTAGGTTTTTCTTTTTTCCACATGGAGAAAATCAAATTCATACTTAACAGGAAAATGTGCACTTCTTTTGCAGGTATTGGAGCCTAAAAGAAGCATATGTTAAAGCAATAGGGAGTGGACTAACTGATGACTTGAATAAAGTAGAGTTCTATCACACTAACTGGACCAATATATCAGCTAGAGTAGATGGAAAGGCTTTGAGAGAATGGAGATTTTGGCTGTTTGAGCTTGGAAAAAGACATTGTGTTAGTTCCTGATTACTTTTTGATGAACTTTTAGGCTTCTATTGGTTCACTTATATATAGTGTTCTGAAAGTTTCATAAAGTACATTTGTTTATGACTTCTTTAGTGGAAAAACTGGGCATGGAAGATCTTGAGCATATTAAGAATGAATCTTGAATCCATTTTAGGCAGTAGGGTTCCAAAATTCTTTAGAATGCTTTGCTTCATATCCATATAGTGACAATCTTATATATAAAACCCTCTTTGTTTAAAACCTGAGATCCCTTTCCCTTGATAAAGTGAACGGAAAGGGTCCTTAGCAAATGTTTCTGCTGTGCATGTAGAATTACCATTTTATATTGGTTCCATGTAAGCAAGACAAGATTGGCATGGTTATTACCTTTTCTGGAGGATGTATCATATGACTCTCAGACTCTGTTGCAGAAATAATTGAGATTTCTTAGTTTTAAAAGCGATATTCTTTTTTTACTGTAAGGACTTAGAATAAATTACCCTGGCTTGTGTGCTATTACAGTGGTTTGCATCCATGAAACTGAGGATTGAATGCAATCCATAGCTTGGGAGGAAAAACTAATAGGATAAATGCTAGTTATTTATTTAGGAATTGAATTCTTTTATATATTCCCCGAAGTGGTAAATAAAGCATATACTCTTATTTTCAAATGCATTGGTAACTGTATTTCATGCTTTACAGATATCAATTGCAAGAGGTCACCCAAGATCAGCTACTGAAAGTTACAGAACAACATTGAAGAAGGTGGAGTTCAATGAAGTAGAATATCAATTGGGTCTTCATCTTCCTAGTGTAGATTTTGTCACATTAAGTATGGAACAGCTTATTTCAGTTTTAGAGAGAGCTTCTAATTGTATGCATAAGAATTAAAGTTATTGTGAACCAAGAAAAGCGCTTTTTTGCCCCCCTCTTTTATCAATATTGTGGTAGGGATTATCAATATGAGGAAGGGTTGGTATTTATCCCCATCATTTTTTCTGTCCATGTTTGTAGAACTTTCAGGTGTTATATTTTCTGAAGGATTCCTAATGGGTAATATTTGCTCTTCTTTCTTTGGATGAGGCTGGAGTTGTGCCAAAAATTTGCCAAATTTTCTTTCCTTCTCAGCCAATTGTGCCTTGAGCTAATATGATTTGGTTTAACTGCCACATTCTCAAATGTTCCTTTATAGTGTGGATGCATTTTCATGGTCACCTAGCAATCAAGGATAAATTATTCAGATTCGATTTGATCCAGGATCAAGCTTGTTACTTTTACAGGTTTGCTAGAGTCTAGAGATCACTTATTCTTTGAGCATGTTTTCTTTGCCCTCGTTTTGGATGGCATTATGAACTGGGTGGAAGTGGATTATGATATTGGCTCCAATCATTTTAGTATTGGCAGCATGTTTTTAGTTCCAGAAAGAGACAGCAAAAGCTACTTTTTAAGCTACCAGCTATGGCTTTTTGTTCTGTAATCATATTTCATATGCTAGAAAAGTTGACTTTTTTGACAAAGGCTATTGTAGATTAGGAAAATTGTTCATTACAAGTTATATGAGATTAGATAAAGCTGCCTAATTATGAAAGACAACAAAACACAGGTTCTTTGTACAAAACATTTGGTATGCTTAATTAGGGTGCGTTTGTTGCGTCATATAATGCTGGAATGTATAGTATTATCCAATACAATTTTACTTTTATACAGTGTTTAGTATATATAATATACTAAATAATTTTATACAGTTAATTATAATTAATTCTATTTAATACAATTTATTATCGGATCTCTTGCCTTAATTAAATCTAATTGTATTATTAAAAAAAATTTCTTTTTTAATCTTTGTAACTTTTATAAATAAAATATAATAAAAAACTAAACTAGATTTTTGTTAATTAGTATTATTAGAAATTTTTGGGTAAAAATAGTATCACGTCTCACTCCTTTGATCAATCAGTTATGTGAAAAAGAAGGAAAAATATTAAAATTCAAGATAAAAAAAAATTACAAAAGATGAAATTCTATGATTTAAATTTATTTTTATATAATACAAAAATTTTATAATATCACACAAAATATTATATAGTATTAAATTTTTATTGAATTTTATTTTATTAAGCTTTATCCTATCAAGTTTTATCTTAGTACATTATGTCAGACAGGACATAAATGAGGAATGCTCCTTGAAAAATGTAATATTGTTATTTTTGTTTAGAACAGATTAACTCCTAAAAAAATCACTCCATATTTTCTACTTTGGTGAAAGAAAAAAAAATTACGTGTAGTATGAAATAACATTCTAATTTATTCTATGATCTTCATTTAGATCTATTCTTTGGCCTCAATTTAGGCATACAATTCCTACTGCCTTCAATATAGGAAGGTTTGCATAAACTTTAATATTACGGTCAACAATGTTCCAAATCATAGTCACTTTCCTTGCTACCTAGAGATTGAAGGATAGCTAAACTTCAATATAATCCAAAATAGGCCTTATATATTCCAATCAGATTCCTACACATTGATGAGCACTTCTATCTTTAACTGAGCTAAATCAATATCATTCAAGTACTTTGCTGCTAAAAGCATCAGCCACTAAGAACTTTATTTATGACTGTTCTCAAATTAATGCAGCTGTTCCTTTCACCAAATGTATGTTCCAGAGAAAATTACAGCAAAAATAAGATAACTATGAGAGAAAAATAAAATTTATTTTTATTTTTGAAATGTTTGTTTAGTTTAAAATATGAAAAAAAAATTAATAATAATGTGAATATATAAAAAAGTATTTTTCTTTAAACATGAAATAGAACACAATATTTAACGACAATCTACACAGGTTTACAAGTCAGATCTTTATTATTAATATCAAATAAGATTTCTCTCTCTCTCTCATAAACAAAGAAATTCCAACCAAATCCTACAACTCTTAATTACTTACAACATTGACACAGCACAGTCCTCTTCCAGTGCCACTCTTCATTGTCAGACTCACAGCTTCTCATTGCTGTTTTTTTATTGCAGAGGCATGTGGAAAATGTCAAGATTAACACAACTGAGATATGAACCAGAAAATTACTTCATATATTCATATGTTAACCAAATTAAATATCGAAATGCACGAAAGAAATAAGGTACTCAGCTGCAAAATTAACGAAAAAAGAGTAGAGTTTTAAATAGCCAGATTCAAAATTATGTATTTCTATCAAAGCTAATTTTTGAAATGAGTAAAATGTGATATATTTACTTGAAACTTGATCAAATAAGCGAGAGCCTGATATAATCAGGTCATAACATGATCAAATAATTAACAAAACCTGTTGATTTTGTATTTTTTACATCAACAAACTATTCAGTGAAGAAAAAAAAAATGTCACATTTCGCTGTCCTCCCCCCTTCTCCAAGTTAATAACTAATAAATAAAAAAAAAAGAACAAGACCATGTAATAGATACTACCATCACAAAAGTAAATAACTAAACTTCTACTTTCTAATCATCTAAAAATTCAGAAACTCTAATTAATTATATATTTATAGAAGATGTCGCAGATGCTGTTCCATACTTGATGCAAATCAAGACATTAGTATTTCAGAGAGCCAAAATCATACTGTAACTATTGATGTGAAGGTTAAATTTGAAAAAGTTTGCACAAAGATGAAGCATACCTACTAAGTAGAGCACATAAAACTTCTCAAGTTTAAAAACAGGTCAAAAGAGAATAAGCTTCACATGTTTTGTGTATGTTGCTCAAGTCAGGCTCAGTTTTTTCAAAGATTTCAATCAGTAATATGTGATAACAAAATCACAATGGAGCTCATCTCTATTATTCTATCTAGCATGTCAGGCTCAGAAATCAATTGAATGAACTAATCAAAATCAACAGAATTCAACATGAATGAAAATAATCAGTCCATTTTACAGTTTTACTTGCATGAACTCACAACAACAACAAACTTTATCCTACTATATAAAGTCGACTACATAAATTACAAGACACGAATGCGATTCATTCACACCATAAGATTCACCATTGGATTGTTCACTTGCATTAACTCATAATGAAAACATTTCATCATTACTACCTTTCATAATGTCAGCATGCCAGACGAATACAATTTTCTCCTTATCCTTACCGATCATTTCCTCCCATAGTTACCCTACAAAGTAAACTACCAAGACAAATTCAGATGCATGAACAGTAAGAACAACTCATTCGAGAGAGGGAAGATGTATCATGAATACCTAATGGCATGATTAAAAAATACCATCATAATAATTGTGATAATCAAGGTACTACCTCAATTCGAGGACAAATAGTTTGTGCACAACCTTCATATTTATAGCTCAAAGAAGCATGATAAGAAAAAATTATCCTAAAATCATAAACTCCAACCTCCAAGAGGACCAACATGATTGAAGAATTCAGAAATGGGAGTTGTAGAAGCCAACAAGTTCAGAATAACTTCGATTAATTTGGACAAAACATGTGATGATGGAAAAGTGGATTATAGAATGTTTACAGTAGAACAATCAGTCACTCGTACAAGTAACACCATACCTCAAGATTCCTGTCTGAGCAACAGAGGCCATTTCTTAAAAATATCTAATGTAGATCTTAAGTTGGAGACATCAGCACCCAATAGCATCAATCCACTAGATTGACACAATAGACCATGTATATAATTCAAACCATTTGATATTGACGTAGCATGAGTCATGGTGCCCAACACAGATTAAATACAATCGAAATTTCCCCTCAAACATGAGGAAATAAGAAGGAATGCTGCCTCCACATGCACAGATGTGGAAGAAAGAACCGCTGGAGGTCATGGTAAAGTCTATTACGTTCCCATTTATAGACGCCCTTTGCAACACCACCAAGAAATTTGGTTCATATCTGTATATTATTCTGTAATAATGTTTCAAAGATGGTGGTACATTTAAGGAAATTCATCATGTACTGACTTACACGATATAGTCAGGTTATGATATTGTAACTTGTATGAAATAATTTAAAATTCTAATGATGAAAGGACTGAGATTATTAAAATTTGGTTAAGTGAACTGTAGCTATTACGACCTGAAATTTCTCTGGATCATATAAACAATTGAGGACATTTTTCTTTTCCCTCTTTCTTTTTTCTTTGGTATTGTTGACATGTGTACAAAAAAAATGGGGCATAATTACAAGTGCCAATTGTCAGAGGGGTAAATTCTATAAGCAGCTTTCCCCTGACACAGCACAGTTTATAAAAGCCATTTAGTCTATGGGATCTATCGCATACCATTTGGCTTAGAGAAGCATAGTCAACTCAGACAGATCGTCCATTGGTATATCTAGGCCCACAGCATCATGATCTTGTAAACCATCCTCATCGATGTTCAACCAAGAGCCCAGGTCTTCATTAGCTACACCTAATTCTATTGAGTCTAATTCATGTAAGTTTGTGAAGTCAATAGTTTCATCAGCCTCCTTAGACATAGGTTCAACGTTACTATTTCTATTGCCACCATTAGCAATCACTTCACCTGAACCAGTAGCCAATTGGTGCTCAGAATTAGTTGTGTCTGTCAACTTGCTAAGAGATCCATTTCCAGAAGCAGACAGTTGAGCTGTCTTCTGCTTGGGCTTAGCTTTTGTTCTACGCTCGCCCCTTGAATAACCTGCAGATGGACGACTGGCTTTTGTAATAGAATTTCTTCCTGAAGTGTCTTTGTCCCTCTCTCTTTCACTCCTCTTCCCCTTCGCTCCACCCATGAATGAATTACCAATTGTTGATGCTGATCTCGAATAAGCACCACCACCAACATCATCAAGTAGGAGCTCCTTTTTCTTCCCCCTGTTTACTATTGGTCCAGTTCTGGCAAATTCCTGGTCAGAGGGATGGTTCAGATTTCCAAACATTTCCACCGGATTACTGCCAGATTTACCACTCTGAAGACCATACTGCTCCCTGCAGGGAATGAAACCTGCCCAATCCCAAACAAAAAAAAAAAAAAAAAGGATTATGAAATAAGATAAGAAAGCAACATTATTTTTTCCCCAATCAAATGGATCTTACGATTCCAAAACAGAATCACAATTATAAATGAAGCAGATGTAAATGGCTAGGGAAACTTTAACTAACAACCTCTCTGCCTGATGTACATGTAAGCTATGATTACCATAGAAAATCATCCGAAAAGAATGAACACCTAAAAGCAAGCTTAAAATAGGAAACCTGTAAGTGGAGATCCTTGCTCAGAATTTTGAGTTTGTGGAAGATGTACAGTAACAGCTGAGCCAGCACAGTTGTCATGAGTAGGCGTAGCAAAAAGGACATCTTTAAACAAAGGCTCCATAAAGCAACTTCTACCAGTTTCCTCAAATTTCCTGCATCTAGCGAAAGACCTCTTCATAAAAGCCATGGCAACTTGCTTTGATATCTTAGGAAGTCCATATCTTGCAGCGCTACTTCCACGAGTGGCCTATCAATATTAAACATATTGTTATTGCGTGGTATAAAGGAGTTGCTTGCTTCAACCTTTTCATATGACCAAAGCATTATCACTTGGTAATCCTAAAAAGAAGTCAACTATCAAGAAGCACACTTATCTCGTCACAGATCCATCAGAACAATTAAAGCAGCAAAGACATGTTCAAGGCAGAACTATGTTAATCTCAGTAACAAAACAACACAGGCATGCAGTTAAAGACCATGCATAAGAATCAAGCACATTTTATATTTAATCGTCACCCAAAAATAAAGACAGATCATAATGGAAGAGGGGAAAAAGATAATTAGAACTTTTGCCATGTTAGTTTCAGAAAAAGCATAGCAAAAATTTAATAATCTATATAATATATTTCTTATGGCCTTTGCTAAGCAATATTTGGTACTTCGCTTTTCCTTCTTTTTTCTTTTTGCTCCGGTTGGGGGGTAGCACCACACTCCAATCAGCGTGGATAGCACTACACCTCTTAAGAGACATTGTAAACAGTAACACCATTCCTTATCCAACTAAAAGAATTATCAACTGTACACTATGATGTCTGGCACAAGAATGGTTTTAAGGTTTTAATTCAGTCACCTGCATTATAAGATAGCTTCTCATGAAAAAGAAAATAATAAAAATATAACTATAGATGGCCCAGGAATGGTTTTTCACAACCAACAAAGACATGTTCAAGGAATAGTATTCATGACGGCTGATCCATTGCTTACTCGGAGAAAAATAAATGCTAGACAGTTACCAAAAAGAAAAAACAGAATTCCACATTCAAACATGTAGAAAGTAGATATTTATTTGCAACATTGTGAGTCTCCTAACAACACCAGATTAGCCTACTCTTTCTAGACATGCAATCAACTATAGCAATATCTTTCTTGCAAAATAGAATATCAACAAATAACATCAGCGTTCTCATTTCAACGTCAAAATGGCCAAGAAAGCAAGAAAATATTTTAGATAATAATACAAGGAAAAAAAGGAATAAACAACAGAGAAATAAAGACAAGTACAAAGAAAAATTACCAGCTTCTTCTTATAAGCGGACTCAATAAGTTTGTCCATAGCAACTTGCTCAAGGGTTCTGCAAATTGACACAAAATATTGACCATCCATGAAGATAATCATTGATGCATAGATATTATTTTCATTTAAATTGCATTACCGTTGTTCCATTTCCCTCCTTTCCTCCACTGGTTGAATAAGTTTCATTACGTACTCTCTCTTCTTACAAACCTGCAAAACAATTCGAATATAAATAATTGTCATACATTACATAAATCATGACAAATCAAACAACAGAAACAAAATCTGAAACCCTCCCCCCGCCCCAAACCCCAAAAAAGACTTCAATATATTTATTCAACAATTAAAGAACCAAAACCTGTTGGTGAAGTCCTCTCTGCAGTTCAATAATCTCTTGATCAATGGCTTCACTGTCTCCATCAGCAAGATCAGGCTGTCATAAGACAACCATAAATAGTCAGTTCATAATAGAAAAATTGAAAGAAAAAAAAAAAAAATATATATATATATATATATACCAGAGACAAATTTATTCAATGCATTTTTAACTTTAACTCTCGTATTATAAAGTCGCATGCAAATGTTTCCATTGAAGGACCACATTCTGACTGCATGTGTACGTATAAAAAGTGAAACAAAGATGCAGGAGTAGCTTGAACAACATCACACCCCCCCCCCCCCCTTTTAAAGAAAATGAAGGAAAAAGAAATCCAGGCTTTCATATAGTTTGTAGGAATTACTATTTTTTTTTTGGTATAATAATAAGCTTACCACCGCTTCTGGAAATACGCCAACACTCTGGAGCTCCAGCAAGAGTTTATCCTCTAAACTCATTTTCTCATAGTGGCAATTCAAAGATGGCAAACAAGAAGGATCTGTATGTACACCCAGCAAGATACCACTAACATTTTCAGCTAACATGGGGAATGTTTCATTTTCTGAATGTAAAGGTCCCTGACGCTTTGATAAGAGATCATCAAGTACTTGATCATGGATGTTTAAGCCATTAGTTAATGTAGCATTCCCGTTACAAGAAAATGTGTCAGAAGCACAATGATTTTTAGCTTGGGAACTTGATAGAGTTGTAGATTCAAATTCAGTCCTGACCCTAGATTTGTGCTCAACAGCCTGAGTGAAGCAAGCCATAGCCAGAGAACCATCTCTTTCACATGAAAGAAAATTTGTCTCTCTAACAGGTTCTTCATCATTTGTATCTTCAATCAGAGCAGCCAATACTCTTTGGTACAATGGTGCAACTTTGTTTGTTGGTGAATCTATTTTCCTGCCTAAAAAACTAATATTGTGTTGATCAATCATGTCGAGCACTGAAGAAATCTCTTTTGAATCAATCTGACCTAGAATGCTTCTCTGTATTTCTGTAGAGATAGGACTTTGTGACAGAAGGCTGTTCTTGTGTTGAAGTCCATCCTGAGAAAGACAGAAATTCATGTGTTAAGAAATAAACCTAGATATTACATTTATGTTGCATAGTTTATCAAGAAAAATATTTATCTCATAGTGACATGGGTCATTTCACATAAAACATGGACCAAAACCAAGAAGTTGACATGCATTAGAGAGAAAGAAACAAGATAAAGAGACAGAAATTTTCAATGACCATGGTATATAAGAGATGTTAATGCAGTGACATGCACCTTCTTGGCTCATCTTATTGAACCATTCCATTAGAACTAGATCCAATGATGGAGGTGGAATATCCAATCATCAACACAAAATAAGAGGACAAACCAAGAGGATCACCACTAATAAGGAAATTTTTTTAGGAACTACAGTCCACAGTGATATGCTTAATGAATAAGCTTAGACATTACCAGGGTATCACTTCTAGGGGCAACCATTTCAGACAAATATGTGTAGTCCTCCTCTACTGATTTAACCTGATGAAAGATTATATAAAAGAGGAAGAAAGCACAGCATTAACGACCAATTAATTTTCAAGAAAACAGAAATATTATCAAAGCACTCACCAGCTGCTTCAAGCGGGCTATGTCCTCCAAGTTGACAGGGGCAAGAACTGGTTCCAGTTTCTTCCAAAATGTACTTGAACAGCCACTATCTGTTAAAGCAACATATAAATTGAAAACGTAGCATAAATACGGATATGTACCATACCAAAGCTGTAGGCACAACAGCAAAAACAATTAAACTTTGAGACTGAGTTCAGTTACATACAACTGGCACTGCTAGCAAAGTTTGCAGCTGCTAACAGTTCCTCACGATCATCATCTGAATCCCCTGAAAAGTCATACAGTATATTATTGCAGTAAGGATTATTTATGTGCTTCCTTGTATTCTTCAATCTAAACTTCGCATTTGTTTTGAGAGAAAAATAATATATAACTGCTTTTCTGAATGACTTTATCAGCACTACAAGACCTACAAATCTCAAACTGGAATATATCTTTCCCTTTTTTCTCCCTTAATAAAAGAATTGATATTAAGAGAAGAAAAGGAGTACCAAAACATAAAAAGAAGACGGATAAGAAAGACTCCTTGGTTTAGGACAGCAGCAGGATTAGACTAAAATAGGGGTTTTATGGGGCTCGAAGGGTAGAAAGGTTGGAATTGATAGCTTAGAGTTTGTGTATGAAGGGGTATATTGGAGGCCATAAGATGAGTTGTTAAGAGCAATTAGGAGGCTATAGGGGCAGAGGGAATTGAGGTTCTGGTCGCAGAACAGACCAGAAAATTAGTTGAAATAGCTTACAGAAATTAGGAGGGCAAAGAAAGAAGAAAAATTAGGAGTCACAATTCTAGGGTTTGATTGCAACACACAATTAAGAAGGAAGCCATATTTTTCCTAAAACTCAAGTGTGAACAAGAGAAATCATTGCAGCTCTTTAAATAGACCTCCTATGACCTATCCTACAGGAATTAGAAATAGTTTCATAATCTTGTGAGGAATAAAACTTCCTATAATTAGGCTTTAAAATATCAATAACAACTAAATAACATAATCCCAAGATCAAAGGCAAATAAGGCCTAGAACTATTAAAATACCCTTGAACAGAAAAAAATTACAATCAGCCTATAGTGAAAATTGAACCAAAATACTAAGATGATTCAATTTAAACTTGGTCTAGCTTGATCCTAATTTTTCAGGATATTTTACTAATTTAAATTATTTTAAGATATTTTTAGTATAACTGGACCTTAATTTTCTTTGGGCACTATTCCTGAAGGATAAATCATAAGAGGTAAATTTAAAGCATAGTTGTATCACCTGAACCACGCGTTGACCTAGACAAGGGACCTAATCATTAGGTTATTGGTTCAATTGCTGGGCCATTAGTTCAACATAATGTTGATTTCAAATTTAAAAAAATAGAAAATATCAAATAAAAAAAAAATCTTGATATATTACATAGAATATGACAAAAATATATATATAGCGATTTAGTAAAAGAGAAACTTAAAACTCATAAAAAAAGATAAACCTCAAATTAACATTAAAAAATATTATATATATACATGCACGTATTTATATATGTATATGAGGATAATAGGCAAAACTTATAGTGGAGTTCCACATTGGACATCACTAAACATGTAGTATTTATTTTTTACTTTTTATAGTATTTATTTATTATTATATTATATAAAAACTAAACCCATTTCACAACAACCCGGACAATTCACCTAGTTTGTTGTTGCAATTCCAGTCTGGCAGTATGAACCAGACTGACAGAGATACAGGTTACCAGTTTGCCAGTTCGACAGCCCTGTCCAGCCTGGGTGGTACAATTATGATTTGTAGAGTTGAAATGCTTTCTTTTGGAAGAAATTTCAGTTTCTTGAGAATTTAAGAAATTTATTCTTGATTGAGTGAAACAAGCAAACCCTAGGTGTTGATCCTTACAGACACTAGGTGTGAAACCTTCCCTCTTTCCTAATTGGTTTACATTTTGTCTACTAATTTTACTAGCTTCTTTTACACAGACACAACCTCATATTTGTACCTACTTAACAAACCATTCTATTGCTATCAAAGTAGCCCTTTCTTTTCCTTCCTAGACAAAAGCCTAATCCATCCATTTCCCAACCCTCTAAACTTCATACCTATAAAACCCCTGATTTCAGCCTAAACACTCTCCTATCCAACATTATCATCGTTAATATTGACATCAGAATACTTTCTACAGATAGGTATTGTACCAATTCATCAACAATTTTATTCTTGGTCACATTTAATATAAGTAGAGCTAAATTTACATCATAAAAATATTTAAATAGAGCATTCTCTTTTGGCAAAAGTCAGAATTTGAGATTCAAAGTTTATATTATTGGTATATAGAAAGGACAATAGATAGATAGATAGACAGATAGAGATACATGATTAGATGACTTTGCTAAGTAATACCTATAATGGAAAATAAATAGATGTTGTCAAAAGCAGCAGTGCACTTAGAGTAAAATATATACCTGCAATATCTGGGGAATCAGTTGATGGATGCCCAAGACGAGCAGTGGCCTTCCTATCTGATGATTTCTTCAAAGGAGGACGCCCTGACTTACTGAAACAAATACTTAAATGTGTAAATAAAATTACTGTATTGTACTTGAATTTGGAGGGAGTTGCCAAAGTCTTCTTTTCCATTACAAAAGACAGAGAGAGGGAAATGAATAATACCTTCCATTCTTTTCAGAAGCTGGCTTCATGCTCCTTTGCAGCTTTGTCAAGGTTGTAGCCTCTAACTTCTCTTTTACTGGAGAGATACTAGTCCTCAATGTTGATGACCCCCTACTACTCCGTCCTTGTCTCCGCAAACCATCTCCAATCTCTTCTTTGTTTGATATTTTATTCTTTTTTGTCGCTGAGGCAGAGGTACTTATATTAGGAGAATCACATAGGGATCTCTTATCAAATTCACCACTCCCTAGTCCTTTCTCCTTTAGTTTACTTTCACCACTTTCACCAACAACAGATTTTTCACTTTCAAATAATCTGGCAGGGGATGAAATATTTTCATATTTCACCCTACCTTGTTGAATGCTATTGACAACAACCTTGGCAGGAACTGATCCACTAGTCACACTGGAAGTCATTTTGGTACCATCATCAGAAGGGGAACATCCTTCTGATGACATCTGCACTTCATCACAGTTCAAGATTGGAGATACTACATTTGCTCTTCGAGTGCGAGAAATTTTTTGAGGTCTCTGGCCAACCCATTGGGCCATGGAGGTTGGTGATGATACTGTAGACAAAGGACGCTTCCGATTGCTAGTCCCAAATACTGCATTAGGTCTGTTTGCACTTGAAGGTTGCTCCCACACTTCAAGCATTCCAGAGGAACGAGGTACAACAGATGGTTTTCCATCCATCAAAGGCCCAGCTCGTTGGGCCCTTGAAGCCTTTCCTTTGGACAATGTATAAGCACCTCCTACAGAACTATTATCACGAACATTAAACCTATAAAAGCAAAGAAAAAGGAAAATTATTACGCCCATTAAAAGCAAAACAAATGGGCCTTGCAAGTAAATGCTTGACCCACTTGGTAAAATGACTAAAATATCCTTTGGCACCATGTGGTTATCCATTGTCACATTTGATTACTCTATTATAGTAAAACATGATTGCTGCATACTAAACAAAATAACCCCATTGGTATTTGGGTATTTTGGCCATGTTACCCAAATGCTAACCTTGGAAAGGAGGTACCTTCCACACCAAAGTATCTTTCTTTCCACATCTTAGGACTTGAGTGTCCTTTTTCACACACACACAAAAATGGTTAAGACAAGAAACCTTTTAGATACATACTTGTTCCCTTTAAGTACAATTTCTTTATTTGATCCATCTGTTAAATCCCTTGAGACCTTGTCTAGCTCATTCTTAGCAGTTGTACATGTATTTGAACTAGCAGACAGGGATGTAACATCAAGCTTGCTATTACTGCCAGAAGATCCTGACCTGAAAGAAACAGAAAGTTTCAAGCAGATTTTCTTTGCTGTTACAGCATACCACAAAGACTAATTAATAGCATAAGCAAATCTCATTTAACAAAATGTAAATAAACCTTAATTGTAAGAAAACTAAGATATCATGAAAGGTGACCACAAAGCAGATTAAGAATAAAGGAAATGAATCCAATGGAATTAAAAGTACAGTGCATGCACTTGGTTCTGAATGGAGGTACATAACTTAGTTCAGCAACTTAAGTGGTCATGAACAGATAGACTTGAGACACTGAATAATAATGTTAACAAATCTGTCATGAGCATGTGAAGAGGATTGAAATCACATGATTTGAAAATAAGATGTCAATTGAGCAAACAACTTTTAATTGCATGATCCATTTACTAAGATGATTTAGTAGAATTTTGGAATGCTAAGTGAAGAACTTTCAGCCTTTAGCATTGAAGACATTACACTTAGCATGGAGGAGTTGCAGGTTTATTACCTGGTCCTAGAAAGACATCAGATGAAGATAAAATAACATGAAATAGAACTGTTAAGTATCAATACGCAAATAGTTTGGCATGAAATAGAGAACAAATCCTATGGCTTGCATGAGATAAAGATTTATTTGTGGCATGAAAGGAAGAGATTTTAGAACTACCACTGAGTTCTTTCTATCAAAAGCGCAGATGAATCATATATTTGACATGTTTCTCAATACACTTTTATACAAGTTCACGTGATTTCCCAGACCTAATGAATCATGGTTATCTCATAGCACCATCTCAATATAAAGCAATTTATAATTAGGTGCTACCTTAAACCTTGGACCTCAGAAGATTGCAGACCAGACTCATTATTTAGCTTTAGATGCATAACCCTTTTCATCTCTCCTTCACCATCGACAGATCTGGCAAAAACACTGCCCATGGAACGCTTTCTTTTCATTTTTCTGTCCCATGTTTCTGCTCCAGCAGGCAATCTCATCTTCTCTTCAACAAAATCACAACATTCGCCACCATCCCTGAGGGTATCCCTATCTTTTCCAATGACTAACCCCTGCCTCATAGAATTGTTACTTTGTCCTTCAGCCTAGAGTTTTTCAGATAAAAAAAAAAATAGAACAAATTAATAACTGATTCAATTTAGTTAAGATTCACCAGAAAAATATCTAGCTCTCAGAAAAAGAAAATCAAAACAAATTCATTAAACACAGAACATGTCATAGTCAGGATTCATGAATGTGGACCAAAGGATTGATGAGTTTACAATGTATCTTAAATATGTACTGGAGCTAATGCGTTGCACAACCAATACAAGTGCCTTTATTTTATTTCCTCTGGTGAACAGATATTCTAGTCAATTTTAGGAGGGTGATAAATCAATATGCCTTTAGTATTTCTGCAGGCAGAGAGTCCCTGACCTTAGTTGCAAAATCTTCTTCTCTTTATGTTCCTACATGGCCTTGCTATGCATACAAGTATGAATGCTGCTATATCACATGATGTTAGCTTATTGCTTGGACTAATTTCCTTTAATCAGGTTTTCCTTGTTACCTGTCCAATGGTTTATGGCTTCCAATACTCAATTTTGGCTCACTCAAACATATGGGTCCTTATCAAGAAAACCAACTGCATTCTAGAATGCAAACTTCCAATTCACCACTCAGGTCAACTGGTATAAAAATGTGTCATCTAAATTTTTCAAGAAATACATGCAATAAAAATGGAATATTATATCTGACTATAAATCAAAACATGATGTGTTATCCGACTAAGCCCCAGCTTTATAAATCCTCTACCAATTTTAAATAAATGCACCCAAAAAAAAAAATCATATGGTATTCAGCAATGTAGCAATGTCACCAATTTAGCCCTCCATGGTTCTACAATTACAAATGCAACAATTATATCTCAACATTTTATAGTGGGCAAACAGGAAATTCATTAGAAATGCTGGGTACAAACCCGTATCTCAGCAATTGATGTACGAACACGCTTATTCAAAATGATATTCTTATGTCTGTCCTCCAGTTTTTGATTCATAAGCTCTGAAGGACTGCGACAAGTCTGATTTCCCATCTTTGACAAGTTTGACCCACCTAACCTTTCATTCATCAAAATCTCATTTCTATGTTGCTTCTTCAAGTTTAAAGCATCACAATACTTGTTCAACTTGTGTAAAGATTCATCCAACCTTTTTGATCGACCCCTGACAAAAATCTTCAAATTTCAGAATTTTCAGAACAGGTTGACTATTCAAGGGACAGCAAAAAACAATTTTCATTACTCTTATTCAAATAACTTAGTAAAGGTAAATTAACAATATAGATATTGAAGTTTATGCATGAAACTCAAGCTCTCTATCACACCTTAATAACTAAAATTAATAACAAGAAAAACATAAGAGATTTTTACCATGATTTGAGAAAAACAAATTATATTCCAAAAATTTGCTTAAATTACCTAGCCTTCACAGAAGACTCTAGCACACTCGCTTTGAATCGCTTCAGTTCCTCTGTAGCCACTGGAGGAGGAGGCTTCAAATTAGCAGCTCCAAAAGGACAATCTTCTGAGGCACTTCCAAAAGATATCCCCAGGACCCTCCTTAACTCACCTGATCGAGTGTATTTTTGATCTCCCATAGTAATAGGATCTAAAACCAAATACTGAGATAATGGAGGCAAATCCCCTGGAGATGCAGGATTTCTCCGGAACAAACCAGCCCCAGAACTAAACATCCGTCCATCATTCCCCTCACGAAAGCTTCCAGACCTATCTAAACTGGCACTCATCAAGCTCCCCCTCTGCCCATTAGGAAAAGTCCCCTTCAAAGACAATCCCTCTGAACCAGCTGCACTTATGTCAAATCTAGAGTTTCCCGCCATAAAGTCAAAGCTAACTGAACGAGCTCTTGTGTAGAGTGTTTTCAATTTCCACCATATTTTGCCTTAGCAAATTTCAAATAAGCAATTACTTGAGGGCAAGTTAGGAACCTATAAGCAAGTGCAGGTATTAGAAAACTTGGAACATATCTGCAATAGCCATGAACTAGAATCACAGTACACCTTTATACTTGTTCTTACTATTTAAATATCTATGAGCTGAATCAACAAAGTGAAGGCCATTCATCTACAAGAGGAAATTGTTTACAACCGCCTAGATAAATTCTTAAGTAACTGTAATTACAATAATACCATTAAAGTCACCAACCTTAAAACAAATAAAAATCAAGCTCAGCTGAGGTGCAATTATGTCATGCAAATTAAATTTTTCAAAATATAAGCAAAAAATTTTTAGTTAATTTTAATCAAGTTTTATTTCCTATATAATCATTAAAAAAAAAAAAAGGTTCAAATTTCAGCGCTACACCTATAAGATTTGAGATTTTTCTCAACCAAAACCACAAGTTACTTTACCAAAAGGAAAATTTGCCATTGACACTGAAGCTAGAACAATTCGGACCCAGAATCAAAACTTAAAGAACAATAATGGGTGATTGGGTGTTAAGAAAACCTTAAGCAAGTTTTATTCACTATATAATTATAAATAAATTTAAAAACCTTGAACTTCCGGCCAAAGCACATAAACGTTTAAAGAATTTTGTCAACACATTACAAAAAAGAGAAAACTTTATTGACACTGAAGCCAAAACATTTCGGACCCTAGAGTTAAATGGGGAAAAAATTAATAACAATGGCATTCGACGCCGAGGGTTGAAAATTCAAAATTTTAACGAAAATTCAGCAAGCAAGCGAACAACCATTTCAAGATAAGAACCCTAACCCACGAAATTTTACCATAAGTTCATCAAACAGAAAAATTAAACATGGGAAATCTCGAAACAATCCAAACGCTACCTAAGAAGTACCTGCATTGACCAGCAGATAGAGCAGGAGATCGTATTCTAGAGAGAGAAAGTGACGACGGGGTGATTGGGCTTGAACCCTGAAGCAGTCGTGGAGATTCTGTAAGAGAGAGAGAGCATGAGGGTCCCGCCGAAATTTAGGGCCAAGAGATACAGAGGAGAGTGGGGTGAAATCAGGACCGTTGATCAGTTTTTGGGAAATGTGGATTTTGCGGTCCCGTCAACTGAGGGTTGACAATTGACATTGAGTCTCCCACTCAAAATTGGGTACTCTTGTTACTCCTTTCTCACAATGTGGATCTAGTTACGGGAGTACAACTATTTTTTTACCCCATCACCCTATTATTAATTTTAGATTAAAATTTTATATTTTAAATTTAATAAAATTAAATTTATATATTATAAAAATTATAATAAAGTCAATTTTAAAAAAAAAATTTATAAAAAATTAATTTTGATATAATTTTTATAATATAAAATTTTAATTTATTTTTAAAATATAAAAATAATTTAGAAAAATAGTTTTACTCTAATTATGGTAACGTGGTCACTGACTCACTCAAACTAAGAAAAGTTGAAAAAACATAACTAACTACATGCAACTCAGAGTTTAAACTTGAAAAGGAAACACTACTAAATTCGATAATGACAAGACTTGTAAAGCTTGTGTATCTTTTATGAGATGTAACATGATAAGTCTATCAAAGTAGAGTTACTACCGTCTCTATTTAATTGAGGTTGGCATGTTTTAAATATTTTTGAGGTTATTTTTAGCAATATTTAGGTAGACTTTAATATTTAGATTGTTTAGGTAATATTTAGTTAATTCTTGCATTATTACATAGATTTTTTGAGTTATTTTCTTTTTTTTTCTATGCGGTTTGATGCATCAAAGTAATACTTTAGTCCTAAATAAGAGAACATGACACATTAACAAGAAAGTCATACACTTTCTTAATTCTTTAAGGTCGCATTTGATATACCATGTAAAAATTAATTGTATAAACTTATTTATTATAATTCATTTTTATATGATGTTTTGCATATATACTTCACTAAATAAGTTTATATAATCAACTTTAGTCAACTTAAAATAATACAATACTGCAACAAATTTAGTATTTTGTGACAAAATTTTACAACAAATTTTAATACATCACATAAAGTACTTATAATGTGACGATAATTTATATAAATTACTCTATTCCATAAGATTGATATTTTACATAACGATATCTTAAAATGTCATATAATAATGTCACACAATGTGTAGTGCCAACATTTCTTACCAACTAGAGATGACGGGAAATTTTTTTAGTAACAATTTCAATATTTTGTGACAAATGCTATAACATTGTTATTTTAGTAACATATTTTGATACGATGTCATTAATATTATATTATTATGTACTATTTGTGATAACTTAAGTATCATGGCACATTTATAAGAGATTGGTAACATGCAAACACATCACATAAATATAAATACTATGTATCATTGCGTCACAAACAAGTATAACATTAGGTGACAATTTTACAATTTATGATGTTAATTATTTGTCACTAATAAAATCATAATTATGTTTTATTATAAGTAACAATATATTTATCTCTCATGTGTCTTAAATTATTTATTACATTATATGACATTTAATTTTTTTAAAAAAAATTAAAATTAATAAATTTTGGAGATTAGATTGATTACTTGCATCTCTTTAATTTTAAAACTCATGATTGATAAAAATAAAAAAATAAAAAAAAAAAGCTCAAGGTTGATCAAATTAGACCAAAAAAAAAAAAAGTAAAAACAAGATTGATAAAGATAGAATGTGTTTTTACATGTTCTTAAAAAACTAGAATAACTTTTCTAATATAAAACATCTTGGTTTTCCTTTAAAAAATATTGAAATCAGATTAAAAAATTTTGAAATATATATATACATATATAACATATAATTAAAAGGAAAAGTGTTTATACATATATATTATAATAAAATAAATTCATTTTAAAAATCTATATTTGATATGGACCTAATTTCTCTACTCCTCAAATGGGTCATGTGCAGCTCATCCCTCAAATATATACCTAATGTCTTTACTTTCTAAATGGGCCACGCACAGCCCGTATCTCAAGATTGACCCCTATCATGCAAACCTAAACATTAGACATCACGATTGGGCCTTACACAGCCCATCCCAACACAGTAACTACTCCCAACAGGCTATAAATAAAACGAGCCTCCTTTACTAGAAGGCAGTTAGAAAGACCTCACTGACATTTGGTGAGGTGAGCGTGGACCTTCAACATAAATTCTATCTGAAATGACGGAACTAAGCATGGCGACCCCCCAAAAAGCAAGACCCAACACGACAGTTCCTATCCCAGACACCCCTGCGCAACTCATAGCTTTTCCCCTTCAAACGAGCCCGCCAAACTAAAACCCTACCATGTTGACTACCCTTCTCGCTCACTTGGAAGAAATGAGGCGACCTCAAAAAACAAAGGAATAGGGACAGACTGGAGATCCAAAGACTTCAGGCTGACTGCGATGAAACCTACACACCAACTGAGCAGGTAGAAACTGCCCAATCACCCATTGTGAACCGACCCAACCCAAGAATGAACACCTTGCCAACCGAATTCCCATCTGCTAGCAATGCCCGCCACTCTCCCCAAGTTACACCCACAAGGCAACCCAAATATCCTTTCACACCAGAAATAATGTCGTTTCCACTTTCGAGCCATTTCAAACAACCAGCTTTAGACCCATATGATGGATTCACTGATCCAATAGAACACATATGCAGCTTTGAGAACGTCATGCTTATATCTTGAGTAGAAGATGAAATCAAATGTCATACCTTCCCGACCTCTCTCAAAAGAGCGGCGCAATAACCTCCTGCTAGGATTTATCTCTAATTTCAATTAGTTGGCAGAACAGTTTACAGCACACTTCTCCACCAGTATAGTTTCACAAAAGACGTTAGCCGTGCTAGCCACACTTAGGCATAAAGAAGGTGAGCCGCTGAGAGCTTATATGCACAGGTTTATAGCTTTGTCCTTACAAATAAGAGATCTGTAAGATGAAGTGGCCGTATACACACTTATGGCAGGACTACGACATGGGAGATTCAGGGAAAACATCACTCTGAATCCCCCGAGCTCCCTACAAAGTTACTCCAGCTAGCAGGAAGGTACATTAACCTGAAGGAGGTAGATAGGTCGGCACCAAGGCTGATCAGACACAAGGAGCCAGTCAGAGACAAAGAAGGGAGGCCTCGGCCCCATCACGCACGCTATACCCTTTTGAACAGGCTAAGATCAACAATTCTGCATGAAATTTTCCAAACTAGCTTAGCCCAGTTACCTTCACCGGTTAAGGCAAAGACTGGACCTGGTGTACGCACATACTACGAGTACCACCGCTAAGCAAGACAAGATACTGAAGAATGTCAAGCCTTAAATGATCTAATAGAAAGCCTCTTGAAGAAAGGCACCTGAGGTAGTTCAAGCTCCAAACTGGCCAAAGCAGAAGGTCGGAGGGTTTGCAATATAGGCCAAGGGAGAGTCAACCTGACAAGTAGTGCGAAAGGTCAGCCATAAGGAGGAGCGGACGAAGCCAGGATGACTAACAAGGAGGAGTATCTGGGGTGATAAACACCATCTCATGAGGGTTTGCATCTGGTGGAGCCACAAATAGCGAGCAAAAACAACATTACAGAGCTGGGAGAGACACTACCACCAAGTCAATGAAGTCAGAAGGAGTCAAAGAAAACTGACCCACCTATCACTTTCATGAAAGAAGACTACGGCAAGATCCAACTAGAGCATGATGACTCGGTGGTGATTGAAGCAATGATAGCAAATTTTCAAGTAAAGAAGATCCTAGTGGACCAAGATAGCTCGGTGGACATACTATTCCTAAGGGCTTTTGAGCATATGGTTATTGTTAAGGCTTCGGGACTACCAAGGATCCCTGATAGGAACAATCCACCTACAAACAACATTTAGAAGAAGCCCCGACCAGGTGACCAAGATAGCTAAATTCCTAGTGGTCAATTGCCCGTCACCGTACAACGTCATCCTTGGAAGATCGGTCAAGTACCCTACTGCAGATAGGAGGGTAGGAACGATCAGGGGGGGTCGGATGACCGCTAAGGAGCTATACCGGCGAAGCTTGATGGTCACACTAGCAGCAAAAAAGAAGGCGACTAGAGAAGGAGATGAGATTAGGGCAGCAGAGTTAGATGTCAAGATTGACGTAGGTGAAGAAAGGCCAATGCTTACAGGAGAGGTTAAGTTAATACAGATAAGAGAGCATAGACGGAACGTGCAAATATCCACTCATCTTTCGGACAAACAACACGAGCAATTGCAAGAGCTGTTGAAAGACAATGCAAGAGTCTTTTGGCATGGATGGCTGCCAACATGCCAGGTATAGACCCTAACATTATCTCTCATAAATTATGTCTTAAACCTAATACCCGACTTATCACACAAAAAAATAGATTATTTAGTCCGGAAAGACAGGCCACTATCAAAGAAGAGGTTTAGAAATTACTTAAAGCAGAGTTTATAAGAGAAGTGAACTATGTTTCTTGGATATCTAATGTAGTGATGGTTAAAAAAGCAAATGGGAAATGGAGGATGTGCAATGATGTTACCGACTTGAATAAAGCCTGCTTAAAAGATCCATACATGTTACCTAACATAAACCGGCTAGTCGACCAAGCAGCAGGATATAAATCAGATTAGGATGAATTCAGAAGATGAGGATAAGACAACCTTTATCACGGAGGATGGATGTTTTTGCTACAAGGTCATGTCATTCAAGTTAAAAAACGCCAGGGCAATGTACCAGAGATTCATGAATAAGATGTTTAAGGACCAACTAGAGAGGAGCTTAGCCATCTATATGGACGACATCCTCGCAAAGTCGGAAAAACACATGGAGGATCTGAAAGAAACCTTTACCGTTTTAAGGAAATATGAGATGAAGATAAACCCATATAAGTGCACATTCGGGGCCCCAACAGGAAAGTTCTTAGGTTTCATGTTAACGCAGAGGGGGATAGAAGTTAACCCGGAGAAATGCCGAGTTATTTGGGAGATGAACCCTCCCAGAACAGTAAATAAGGTTTGGAGGTTGACTAGAAGGATAGTGGCGTTAGCTCGTTTAGTGTCGCAATTGGCCCATAGGTCTTTGCTATTATTCGCGACACTTAAAAAAGCCAAAGAATTTCAATGGACAGAAGATTGTTGTTACAACGTACCCTTTGGGGGTAAGATCGCTACGACGAAGAATGAAACGACATTTAATTTTTTTTTAAGAAAAAATTATTTTTGGAGTCACCACCAATTGTTTAAGAATTAAGGTACAATTAGAAACCCTATTTATTTTAAAATTTTTTATTATTGGAAATGCATCAAAATACGAACCAAAGGTGAGTTCGGGAGTTGGTTATGTGTGAGGAAGGTGTTAGGCACCCCACAACATCTGTCAAAAACGGTTGCCCAAATCAGTTATGCAAAATAGCGATATGACCCAAAATTGTGTTTTATTTAGTGCTGAAATAACATTACAATTTTTTTGATAAAATAACGAGAAAATAAATATGTATGCATGAGTTCTCTAAATAAACCTAGAGTCCTTCTATCTTTCAAGACAGATAAATTGTCCCTCCAAATGGCGCTTATCCTCACCTAGGTTGGATAGTGTAAGCTCAGTCTTATAGAAGACTGGACCACCTACCCTTCTATGATAAGTGAGGGGCCTCAGGACCCTAAAGATTCAAATGCATCCTAATGTATATGCATGCTAATTACAGTTCGAAATTTAGGAGCGAGATACATTAAAAATTACATGGGGAATATAGCATGAAATAAAAATTACTTTTAATCCTCTTTTTTCTTTTCTTCCCACACTTCTCTTTCTTTTCAACACCCCTCACAATTCTTATTTACGCCCTCCTTTTCTTTTCTTTCCATAACATCCACGGCTTCTCTCTTTTTAACATTCCCACACTTCTTTCCTTCTCACCCCATTATTTCCTTTTTGCACCCCTCCAAATAGACTAATGAAAACATCTTCCTGGCAGCAATAAAGATAGATCCAAAATGGCAATCAAGGAAGCACAAACCTCAAACAGCAGCACAACCAATTTTATTAGTAAAATGTGATTACATTTGATGCCTTAAGCATTGACAAATCATATGCAAAAATGCTTAAAAACTATACAACGTCAAACAGGGAAAAATGATGATTTGTAAACAAATGAATACTATTAGACGAAGGCTCTAAGGGCTGCTGGACAAATGTACTGAGAAACACATAACATGACACAAAAAGAGACTAAGAACAAGCAAAAACAGAGATTAGACACAATAAGGATAAATGGAAAAGAAGGACAGCGAGCATTTGTGCAAACAGACAACAAGAAAGGTTTAACAACACCTAAGGCCAAGTTAATTTTTAAATTAAATACAGACGAATCAATCAAGTATAAAAGCAACAAGTGTCTTAAGCATTATGAACTAACCCAAAATGAAAAATGGAAATCAAATCAAGGTTACGATTCTCATTCAGATTAAGGCTCAAGAACTGTTATACATCTATATACAAAAACTTACTTGGACATGCAAAAATAAATAAAATGATTCAAGGGCAAACATGCAACAGAAAATCTGTCCCAAGCATAACCGAAAATTACCTTTCTTAGCAGTGAATTTTGTTGCTTTCAAGAGTATTAAATGAGATTAGAAAGCAAGAGATATTAGAAAATCTGTAGCTTTACATATCCATCTTATACGAGGCATAGGCAAGATTAATGCAGAATAACATAAGGGGATGAAAACAACACATGAATGTTGGCCCACTTTTTGCTATCTTGCCCAGATTCAAACAAAGCAAGGGAATTGATTCATCAAATGCTTTCTCTACCTCAACTTCAAACCCAAGCATTTTATCAAGCAATGTGTGTGAAGTATGTCAACAAATTTCATGTAAAGAACATAAAAAATACCACAAACCAGCATGCATTGCCCATGGGTTGGAATCATCTAATAGGATCATCAAGGCAAACAGGAAGCAAACAAAAATTTAGAAAGACTAAATTAGTTCATGCTTTCTCAAAACCAAATCATAAAAAGCTTATGATTCAGGGACCAAGGCAGCAGATTTTTAATCCCTCTAAGCTAAACATATCACCCAGCACTACAAACATTTGATAATGGCAGAATTTAATCAACATCATAGCCTTGTTATCAATGAAGAAATGCAAAAAAAAATTCAAGACCTAAGCTCAACATGGCAGTAGAATTTAAACCCCAGAAAATGGCAGCACTCCACCAAACATTTAGAATATTCAGGGCTCAATCAAAACCCAAGAGAGAAGAATTACACAAATGTGACCTCCCACAAACAAATATGCTGGCAGATTCAAACAGCTAGTTATGCAGGTGAAATCAATGTTCCGGCTAATCCATTTTCTCCCAAAAACCAGAAAATTTCAGCATTAAATTCCTTATTTTTAAAACCCAGAAAATTCTAGCATCAAACCCAGTTTAGGTAAATTTAGTAACCTTGAAACTCCACAACACCTGAGGCTGCATAAACAAGAATATGCCAACACCAGAATTTCACAATAACCTAACAAAGTCCTGGACCATTTACAACTAAATCTCAAAGGATTTAACCCATTAAATCAATTTTCACAAGAATTCCAAGATTCAGACCAAGCAATATCAACGTTCCATATTTTCCAAATTAAACATCCAAGGACCTAAATTAGCTTCATTCAGATACATACCACCCAAGAAATCCTTTTAAGCACATAAGACATGAGAACCGAAAACAGATTTCCAAGCATTGGGAGTGAATTCCCTAGCCAATAATCAAACATTCAGATAACAACATATTCAAAGTCAAAGCTGGAATATAACAGAACCCATCAACATCATTCCTAAACCCAATCACGCCTCATAAACTAAGAACAACACAAGTAGTAGAACTTGGAACAAGGATATCGATAACTCAAAAACCAGAATTCTAAGACAAAATACAACATAGACTATCAACTAACACGAGGGAGCAAGAAACGTGCATGACTTACTCAAGAACCATACTCATAATTCCCTTCCAACCAAGTGTTAAGTGCCTAGAGAATTAACCCACCATTTATAGCAATCAAGCAGAGAAAGCGTGGACATGAAACTAGACCAGAATGAGGAAAATAACACCTCATTCATAGTTAACCAGAGACTAAACAGAAAAAGAAAATAATTTGAAAGAACCCAAATGGTAGCCATCATTACGTCACAAAGGGAAATTTCCAATTACTACCATACAGTCACGAAAAACCATTCCAACATGCACAAACCAAACACACCCAGTACTATTCACCAATACTACATACAACTTATTCATTTATTCCAAAGTCATATAGCACATGATTAATCGAGTCAACCCTCAATACCAGCACATGCCACAAATTGTAGAATCATGATGTACGCATTAACTACACAGATATTCAAATCATCTCGAAAACAAAGAGGATAAAAAATTATATGCATCTCACCCAGAATACAATCCTCATCTAGCTTACCATTGAGATTAATAACCTAAGCAAAGTGAATAATCACAAGGAGAGCGAAAGAGATGTACCAAGAAACCCAAATTGAAAGCTCTATTACTCTCATTCTCTGTCGCTCCTTCTCTCTGTTCTGCTTTTTTCTTCAATTTTCGTCTCCCTTTCTCTTTTTTTTTTTTTTCTCCCACGATAGCTTTTTTTCTTTTGGTTCCTCGATTCATGCCCCTTTATCCTCGATAGCTCTCTCCCTCAATCACTTCCCAGCCTTCACGCTGATTTCTCTTCTCCTCACGCCCCACGAATTTCGCTTCACTCTCAACCACTTTCTATTGCCTCCTCACCCTCGTGCTTCTGCTATTTCTTTTCTTTCTCTTTTCCTTTTTTTTTCTGATCTTGTTTCCTTCTTTGCTTTCCTTTTTTTTAAAATATATATATATATATATATATATATATATATATATATATATATATATATATATATATATATTATTAAAATAAAAAATGAAAATGTAAATAAAAAAAAAGAATTAACTAAATAGGTAAATTGAGAAAATGATAAAATAAAATAAACCTTTGGACAAAATACAGTGTTTACAATTGTCAAATTGTTTTTGAACAATTAAAGGATTATCTAGCGACTCTGCCAACTCTAGCGATGCCCCAGCCTAGGGACACGCTCTACATCTATCTCTCGGCCTACGACCAGGCCATAAGCACGGCTCTAGTAAGAGAGCAGGTGGGAAAGCAAGCACCTATCTACTTCACAAGTAAAGCGCTCTGCGGAGCTGAGCTGAAATATCAATACATAAAAAAAATAGCATACGCGCAAATACATGCGGCCAGGCATCTACACCATATTTCCAAAGCCACCAAGTAGTGGTGCGAACAAACTAACCTCTGAAGCAAATCTTACAAAAACCCGATCTTTCGAGACGAATGGTGGCATGGGCGATAGAATTGTCAAAGCACGGGTTTTTGAACCCTGAGGAGCGATAAAAGCCCAAGCTTTAGCAGAGTTCACCACCACGGAGGAAGAGGCAAGCCAAGATGACCTGCATGACTTGTTCTAGACCCTCCCATAGATGGGTCCTCCTACAGTAAAAGATCAGGGGCCGAAATCATAGTGGAGAATCTAGAGGGAATAACTATAGAGTGCGCACTCAAATTTGCGTTTCCGGCCTCAAACAACCAATCAAAATATGAGGCACTCATCACCGACCTCAGGTTGGCAAAAGAGATGGGAGCAAAGAAAATAAAAATCTAATCAAACTCTTAACTAGTAATTAGCCAAGTTAAGGGGCGGTTCTAGGCAAGAGAGGAAAACATGCAGAAGTACCATGACCTGGTTAAGAAGCTGATGGAGCAGTTTGAGGAAAAAGAAATTGAACACATCCCAAGAGAACAAAACGTTCATGCCGATCTACTATCATAGCTAGCCAGTTCTAAATCAGCGCAGAATCATCGATCAATAATTTAAGAAACCTTGGTAACACCGAGCATATCAAGTCAGGAGAATGAAAGTACAATGGTGGTGCAAGAAAGTTTGACACATGACTGAAGAACACAGATAAAAGATTACTTACGAAACGAAAAACTACCACAAGATCGAACCAAGGCCAAAAGGGTAGCCCGAGTCTCAATATACTATTACATCTACGAGGGCGAATTGTATAGAAAAGGACTCCCAACTATTATTGAAGTGCGTTAGAGCCGAGAAAGCACAATACATATTAAGAAAAGTGCACGAAGGGATATGCGGATACCACATCGGGGCAAAGAGTTTGGTCTCCAAGGTTGTGAGATTGGGATATTGTTTGCCAACAATAAAAGAGGACACAAGAAGATTGGTAAAGACGTGCGACAAATGCCAAAAATTCACAACAAACATTTTGGCTCCAGCAACTGAGCTTCACAATGTAATAGAACCATGGTCATTCTTCAAGTGGGGAATTCACATAGTGGGATCGTTCCCACCAGCCACAGGCCAGAGGCGTTTCTTGGTTGTGGCAATAGATTACTTTTTTAAATGAGTCGAAGCGCAAGCTCTAGCTACTATAACTTCCAATCATATGAGAAAATTCCTAATTAACTAAATTATTTGCAGGTTCAGCCTCCCCCACACAGTAGTCTTAGATAATGGAAGATAATTCGTGGATCGGCGTTTTCAACACTTTTGCCCGACCTGGATATTAAGCTGGTTTTCACATCTGTAGAACATCCCCAAGCAAATGGTCAAGTAGAGGCCACCAATAAAATGATCGTTAAGGGGTTGAAGAAATGTTGGAAGACAAAAAAGAGATGTAGGCGGAGGAACTGTCTTAGGTTCTATAGTCATATTGAACAATACCACATACCATAACCAAGCAAACCCCCTTCAACCTAGCTTATGGAGCAAAAGCTATACTGCATGTAGAAGTAGGAGAGACAACCCTGAGGAGAATGGCATAGAGAGAAGATAATGCGAACATGGCAGAGAATATGGACCTCTCAGAAGAAAAAAGACTAGAAGCCTACAAAAGGAAGATGACAACAAAGAAGGCCTTAGCTCGAGATATAACAAAAGCATCTGACCGAGAGAACTTCATTTAAGCAACCCCGTCCTACAATTTGTCTCGGCTACTAGGAAACCAGCCAATGAGGAAAAGCTAGCACCAATATGGGAAGGACCTTTTATTATAGGTAAAGTATTGGGAAAGGGGCATACAAGATTACAACGATACAAGAAAAAATGCTGCCAAACACTTGGCACATATTGAGATTAAAAAAGTATTACCCTGACCTGTGAAATACAGTTGTATGAAACTGCTTATTCGTGATTTCCTTAACATAATTCAATTTCTACTTAGTTACGCGTTCGATCTGATTACTTGCGATTGCCTTAACATAATTCAGTTTTTACTTAGTTACACGCTCGATTTGCTCACTCGCGATTGCCTTAACATGATTAAATGTTTATTTATTTAGTTGCGTGACCGGTTTAATTACTCGCGATACGATTCAATTTTTACTTAAAAATGTGACTGATCTAGATTGACCTCCTTCGCAAAAAGTTTTAAGATTAAACGGACGACAAAAATTAAATAGGCGATCAAGAATAATAACAAAAAGAAACTAATATAATTAAAAATTGTCATTACAATATCATTAACAAAAACCCTATTCCTCGTCCAAGTTAACATCAATGTCTGAAATTGGGAAGATAAATCCGGATCATCATCATCATCTGGCTCGTTGATCAACCCATACCGAACTACCTTCTAATAGTCGGTCACCACTGCAAGCTCTTCCTGGGAAAAGACGTTCTGGTATACTGAGGCTTGGTCCAAGCAGTTATCAAACCTATCCTTAGAAGCGACAACGAAAACGTTTCCCAATTTTCTTTTGGCACATTCGATAACCCTCGACCTAGAGGAAGTCACCCAGTCCCTCTGCTCCTTTCGCTGTCGCACGAGTTCTGTTAACCTTTGCATGACCGCTTAGTTCTTTGCCGACCGCCTCTCTAGTAAGGACTCAGCTGTGGCTACCTTGCCTTCCAACATGAGTATCTAAGCATCCCTTGATATGAGGTTGGCCCGGAGGTCAGCGACCAATGCAGATGAAGCATTGTCTTTCTCCTCTAACTCGGCCAGAGGACCTAGAGCGGAAGTGAGCTCCCTCTCCAGGGCGGATGATTTGTTCTTGGCCTCTGCCAATTGGGACGTGGCAGAGGAAGCCTATTCCCCTGCAGCAGCAGCCTCCTTCAGGGTAACAGCCAAGTCTTGCTCTATAGCAGCAGCCTTCTCCTTGACAGCAAGTGTTTTTCGCTTAACTTCCGCAACATTTTCTTTAGTAGCTTCCTTGGCCGCTAAGAGCCCATCTAAGTTGATCACCAGCCGCTCCTCCACCCTCAATCGGTCATTAAGGACTTGAACCATCCTAAAACAATGATGGAATGCAACGCCCAACATGGAGGCAGAACGAATATGTCAAAATTTTGCGAGTAAAGCCGCCGGATTCACGGGAGGAAATGGGAACACAAAAACGGGAACAGAGACACAAATCAGAAAAGAGGATAAAGAAAAGAGAAAGTGAGATGATAGTGGTACTACCAGAGGAAGAATAAAAAGTCTGTCACTAGACGAGGCTCTAACATCCGAAGGAGCTCCCGAAGGGTCAACACCACCTAAGCCAATTGGACCAGCGGTAGGAACCCCCTTAGCATCAACATTTTGATTATCGGCACCCACCTCAACATCAGAGTCTGAGTCCGAATTTGAAGGAGTTGCAAAACTAGAATATTTAAAAAAAAAATGAGAGGGGAAATAAATAGGAGTCTTCATACCTTCGTGCTGCGAGACAACCGAGGCAGATTTTCCCCAGTCCCTTCGAGCAGTTGTCTTTATCTTTATCCTCCTCAACAGAGGAGGACAAGCTTACCCTTCCGGGAGGTCATTAAAAGCGGTGAGCGTTGTGTTGGTGGAAGAAGACCCAGGTGTCGGAGTCGGGACGTGCATCGAAAGATCGACGATATTTGGGTCTATTGATTCTGGAATAAGAGCAAAAGACGGAGGAGCGTCGGTGGCCTCTACAGCACGGTTGTCGAACTTGGTAGTGAAGAGTCTGCAATAGCAGGCCGAGACCTCTTAAGGAAATAATCCGCAATGTTTACAGCAGTATAGGAGCTCCTAGCCTTCCTCTTCTTCTTTCACAAGACCTTCGCCTCACTACCCGACAGCTTGATAAACTTGCAAATATTAGGCATGGCTCGTCGATCTGCAAAATCAATAGGTGTTAAGGAGAAGCAACATAAGGAATAGAGGAAATCATGAGAAAAAATATATACAGCAATGGAGTAAAGAGCTAGGAATGTTGCTTTAGTCGGGTCGATATCAACTCTCGACTCCAGCTCCTTTACTAAGTAGGTCGCCGTAGGACCCAGATCAGCACTTGACACTTCATTTACTTTACCGAAGTGCCTTCGCCACTGCAGAGGGAATCTTGGCCTACCTTCTTCGGTGATAAAAAAAAAAAAGAACGACCATATGAGAGGACAACCCTAAAGAACCACCATTTGAATTGTTTGGCCGACTCCTCGGTTGGAAGGATTAGTGACCTACCTTTTCAGGCGGTGAAGTACAAATAGCCTACTTCATGCTTCATTGGATTGTTCAGAAAATAGAAATAGAAGAAGACATCCATCCAAGTAGGCCTTCCCAAGCTAGTGCATATGCCTTGGAAGGCCAAGTTGGGTCGGGGCAACTTGCAAAGCTTATAGAACCATCATTTCGAACTCGAAAAAAGGGAGCGTAACGCCGCAACGGTAAGTATAGACTCTAACTGAAGAACTTGTCCCTGTAGCGACCCTCGCAAAAGCCGACCCTAGTAGGATAAGCTTTAACGTCGAACCAATGCTCCGCACCGTCAAATAAGGTACTCTTGATAGCTCAAAGGCTTTCCCTATCTAGTCATGAGTCGGTCTCCACAACTTCCTTGGAGACCCACCAAGCGTTGCTCAAGTCCCTCGAAGAAGGGCCGTCTTCCGAGCTAAGGTCATTATAATTTTGAAATCGAAAAGGGAAGGTAACCTTGACCTTATCCTCTTCATCACCAGCTGGGGATACCCTTACATTGGAGGTCATAGGTATTTCCTGAGCCATATCTGTGTATAGGTCGGCAACAAACCCCTCTATGTGACACTACTCCCTATAGCATTATAATGGTAAACTTAAAAGGCGCAAGACAATAACCTATTAAGACAACTAAACTGTCTAAAGACGAGTAGAATCACACAAAAAATAGACGACGCTAGCACAAGTGTTAAACTAAAAGGGATGAAAGCAAGAAGGAGAAGAAACGCAAAGTCTAGAGAAATGAGCAAGAAAGAGGAAATAAACTAACTTGAGCAAGAAAATGCACGCAGACGAAGAAGGAGGAAGCGGGAAAGCCAAGAAAAAGCATCAGAGGAAGTCAGAGCTTAGCGAGCGACAGCAATGAAGAAAATAGATAGGGAAGCGAGAAAAAAAAAAGTAGGAAGTAGGGCAAATAGGCTCCTTATATAGAGAATCAGAAAAAAAAAAAAAAAAGAAAAAAAAAAAGAAAAATGATGCTGACGTCACCAAATAAATCCAAAAAAAGGAAAAGACAACGGGAAAATAGCACACCCCAAGAAGCGAGAAGCCACACGACAATAATAAAGGAAACAACAACAAGGAAGTTAAGAGCAAATCAAAGAGAGAAGCATCGCACGCCTGCCGAGGAGGTGTTACAACTTTTAGGGAACAATCGTGCGTCCAAAAAGCGTGAAATAGAAAGTCATTTTTTGGCAAGGCAATTAATAAAGGCAGCTGAAGATATAACACATTCTCCCTTGTCGAGGTACAATAAATAGGAACAATAAATAAATTCCCACATGCGACAATGACAAAGTCAAAACCAGACAGCTCGGACATCCCAAATCCCTTAGAAGCCCAAGCTAGGGGGCTGATGATATGGACCTAATTTCCCTACTCCCCAAATAGGCCATGTGCAATCCATCCCTCAAATATGGACCTAATGTCTTTACTTTCTAAATGGGCCACGCGCAGCCTATCTCTCAAGACTAACCCTTATCATGCGAATTTAAACATTGGACATCATGATTGGGCCTCACACAGCCTATCCCAACATAGCAACACTACACCCAACAAGCTATAAATAAAACGTGCCTCTTTCATTGGAGGGCAATTATAAAAATCTCACTGACAATATTCATATTATTAAAGAAACTTTAACTTTTCTTAATTTTTTTTATAATACATATTTTTTTTGTTACAACATCAAATTATTAATCAAAAAATTCAGATTTTAGAAAAGTAAAATATTTTTAGAGGGATGAAAATTTTCAAAAAAGTTATGGGCACAAGTGAAATAATCGCAATATTTATTTGTGTTGTAAAACTATAATATTTTAAAATAAACCAAAGAATTATATAAAAATTTATTTGTTTTTTATTATGTAATTTTTTATAATCTTACTTTCTTTATCTCCCATCTTGTTGGGCGGCTACTTTTTCTCTCATTTTCTATGGTTTATCGCCTCTTGACCAGCTTTTCACAATTGTCTTCACCATTTTACCCTTATCCACTCAATGCTTTTCCAAAAATGCCCTCCCTTTTGATTTGGAGATGGCTTGCACAGCATACCTCTCCCATTTTCCCACTCTATTTTCTCAGCATTCAAATTTCATTTCATTTTTCTAACAGAGTACAACACCCCACATTTCATCTTTTCATCTACTCTTATTTCTTCCTACCTCCTACACCGATTTCGGTTTCAGCAACATCTTCACGGGTTTCAATTGAGAATAAGGCAATTAATTTGCTACATGACCATCAATTAGAAAGTGGGATATTGAAGGTATTTCTTCAGCTCCATTATTTTTCGTTGAAGAGTTCCATCTTCTCTAACTTAAAAATCTCTGCTTTTGATTTTGTTTGTGATTAGGTATGATTTCGATTGTTTTTGAATGGTGTTAGTTTGTAGAGAGATTTTCAACAAACAAATTTATATTTCTGTGGTGGCTTTGGATATTTAGGAAGATATTTTTTAGAGGAGTTTGAGGACAAGTTATATGGAAAAAGATTTTATTTTTTCATGTAGAAATTTCAAAGGATTCCCTCTCCATCCTACACACACCATCTCTTCTTTCTTCAAAATTCTTCTTGCAATTTTGAGTTTTTACAAAAACTCCAAGTCCAAGTTTGTGATTTTGGGTTACTTCAAAATACCTTATTTGAACAAATATTGTCATATGAAGTCGATACAAATTGCTATGCTATAGGAGTCAATTCTTTCATCAGTGCATTTTACAAATGTGAGTGCTTGAGTTCACTCCTTCATCTTATCCTATATATTTGTAGCTTAGCTTTGGTTTTATCTGAATATTTCTCCCATTTCTAATATACCCACAAAAATAAGTGATGTCTTTTTCTTCTAGAATAGTTGGTTTCTTTAATCCATGGACTGAACTTTTTTGGGATTCCTATTAGTGATCTTGTGCTTCCAATGTTCACAACTATAACTCCTAGCGACAATAATTTGTTGAGGAAAGTGGATTATAGAAGATTGTAGTTTGGGGTCAGAGTAGAAATGATGACAATGAGAAACATCGTCCTTCTGCTATCTTGTTACTTTCTATTCAACTGTTGGCGAACAACAATTCTCATAGTTGTCCTGGCTCATCTTTTGAACTTGTGAAAGAGAACTGAAACCTCTTTTAGTGATTTGTCTCTATGTTGATACTTACGTTAACATGATGCTACAATTTTGGTATTGTCGTTTTTCATGCCCCAGGTTCTTAGAATGATCTAGACATGCACTATTAGTTATCTAATCTACATACAAATGCACAGTTAACACATAAGCATGCAAATCAAATGGCTAACAATTGACCGCACTCTGCAATCAACTGCAATATGTCCAAGTCATTATGGTCAAGTTAAGAAATACCATGTCAAATTGTAAACCGGAATGAATCATATTTTCCTCAACAGATGAGCTCACATTAGAGAAAATCACAGTAATCAGAACAATTTAACATGTAGTGCGTAACAGTCCAATCATTTACTGCATTGAAAATTCTCCAACTGCACCAAGTGCAGATGTTAATCAGCATCTCAACATTAATGGTTCAAAATTAAAGTGATACTTAATCAGCATACAAGTGAAAGCTATTTTATATACATATAGTTCAAACTAGGCCCCTTCTGGCTGTAGAAAGGGGTTGGCAATCTCATCTGTACCATCAGTTGGAGACACAAGCATGACAGCAGTTCCCCTACAAACCTGCATGACAATAAAAGCAATCACGTCACCAGGGTAATAATATATTCATGGGTGCTCAGAAAAATAAGGCCAAAATGGCAAATGGACATATATGAGCCTGATCATCAAACTGCTATTAAAATCCAATGGAAAAGATAATGAGATGCAGGAATACCACACATGGTATTTGCACTCTCTAAAGGCAAGGGTCAAGTGGACAGCTTCCAGATGGGGCTGAATCAAATATGTTTAGACTTGGGAATTTATGTATGACAAAGAGTATACCCTACCTGGCTATCAATGACCAATCATTTTGACAGAAAATTCCATCATAGTTAGGTCATCCAAGATTCCAAAAAGTAAATTCAAGTTCTAACTTAACAACCTCATCCCAATAATCCATCTGTCTCATCCAATAAATATTTTCCCCTTCACATCCATTCTCATTCATGCTAACTTCTTGATAACTGGCTTATTAACTGGACTAGACAAATGACATATCCATGTAACTTACCCCTCTTGATCATTTTTACATAAGATCATTTGACAAATAAAAAAGAACCGGCAAGTTAAAGATAAATGGTGCTTACATAATAAGCACATATTAATATTCAGCACATATAAGCAAGTATTTATCAACCAGAATATCTAAGATTGGCAACCATGCAATGCGAATTATGTTAAATTTTAAACAAAAATTGATGACATAGAAGAAACTTACAATTAAGCCAAGCCGTCTGGTCTGATCAGTAGTTTTCAATGGATCATCGGCATCTACATCAGAAAAGGGGAAAAAAGATAATGGGCTTCAAATTGCTATGGTGAATGGTAGATAATTTTCATTCAAATGTCAAGATGTTATTTCACTTATAAGAATTTAATTATTAAACTTTTTCTGTCAAGAACTTAAGAATTCTGATCAAGTCCCAAAGGAGCACTAGGAACACCAATTACAGCAAGAGACAATTCCCTAGGAAGATTAACTAGTATAGTCTTATTATGCAAGTGAAAGTTATATGTATTCTTAATATGTGATATTTAGGCTTATTTAACCTTTTTTTGAACTACTGCACCCAAATTATTTGCTATCATACCAAATTAAAAGCAAATGCTGTATTGCATTATTTTATATGAAAGGCTTACAATGGGTGGAACTTTGTATAAAGATATTGGCATCAACAAACTAGAGTACAGTAAACTCCTATGATTTTGAACAGTCTCGATCTGATTGTAGCAGCAATAGTAAAATGATGCTAAAGCATAGCATTCCAGCTCTTCATAAATTTACAAGTTTCCTCTAATCGAGTCAGCAGAAGTCCCATCTCTACTCTTTATTTTTGATATTTTGGGAAGTAGGAAAATCTCTCCCTATGTCCCCATCCCTCTCTCTCTTTCAGTGCATCAGGAAAGGTGCAACATGGATCCTATATGGATCAAATCAAGCAGCTTCATGACACAAAGAGGACAAATTATATACCTAAGTTATGTCGAGATTTCATCTTTATTAAGGTAAAAATTCAGTAATCAACAAAGTTCAAATGAATCTTCCAATTTTTTACCCCCTCTGGCTAAAATAAAAAGATTTTATTAAAACACATTGTAGGAAATTTCTGTTAGATCGATGTAATTGTTGCATTTATGAAGTCCTGGATATCACAATGAAGTAAATTAAGTAATAACAAATAAATTAAACAGGGCGTTGGAATTATGTACCTCTTAGAAACTCTACAGCTTCATCTAGGACAAGGTTAAGTAACTGATCGTACCCTTTCAGAGTTCCTGTCACTGTAATCCAACAAAATAAAATATGATGAAAATATATAGAAGAATTTATTGGTCCACAAAATAAGTTAGTTGATTCTCAAGTAAGTCTCTGAATGTTTCATTTATCAGCTGAATAATTGTAAATTATGTTCGAATGAATTTCTTTTTCCTTTGCCTATCATTTTTAACAACAAATTCAATTGATGATGAAATTGAAAACAAACTCTATCCCTCTAGAACCAAAATAATTTTTTTAATAAATGACAACAAAATCAATATATATGAACCCAACTTAACAAGTTATGCTAAAATTCAACATTCACAAATAGGGATGGAAATTTCACCCAATCAAGTGGGGATTCCCTGACAGGACGGGGATCACCCCCTACGAGACTTGCAGGGATCCCCAAAATGTTCAATTACCAAAATACCCTTATATATAAAATAAAATATATATAGTGAGAAAAGGCAATTTAGTAATTTAGTTGATAAATAATTTCTTTTTAACATGAAATAAGAGAGTATAGCTATATGTTCAAATGATTGATTAAAATTCATGATAACATATTGATTTAAATTGTAACTTTTAACCACTTATTTACATTTACTATTAGTAAAATGTTAGGAACCTGGACCCAGTTGACAGCCAAAAGGATGATGGAGCAGACCCAAAACCCAGTCGGAAGGTATTCTAGGAAGAAGTTTGGGAAAGAAGGGGCTCGTGTGAGGGAGGCGGTGGCTGACTTGGCATAGTTGGTTAGAGGGGTAGATGATTATATGTGAGGGACGTGAGATTTGGCAGGATTATGCGAGTCGTAGAATTGTTTTTGGAGGAGAGGAAGCTCTCTGGTGGGTGGTAGGAGCTTCGTGCTCTGGGAAAGCTTGTTTCTCTGGAGTACAGATTTTATCCATTCAAAAATACAGAAGAAAACAATACTCCTGCTCTACCCATTTTCTTTCTTTGCTCTGTGATTTGTTGCTTTCTTGTTACAGGTTTCTATCATAAAACTCAAAATATAATATATATTTCTTCATGACAAAATTCTCTGCAGTTCCCTGAATCCCCGTGGGGATGGGGACAGGGATCATACTCCCCGCCCCCGCCCCCGCCCCATTGTCATCCCTATTCACAAATAACGTTTCTTTGGAGTAACTATGAAACCAAATGATAGAAGATTAGCACAGAAACTTCCACTCAGAGAATTAAACCTTGTAGAAATCCAAATTCAAAAATTGAAATGCATTTCCCTTATAGCAATTACAATCTAAAAACCATAATAAAACTTCAGCTGTACTCATATTTGAAGCTTCTGAGCATTCATGCTTCAAAGAATATGTTTACTTGTTTAGTTAGTTGAAGCACAAAAGTTTACCTTATAGCAGTCCACATGTTGACTAGAATATTTGTTCAGATGTTTATATGTTTAGTCAACTTGTATTTGAAGCTAATGACTAGACTATTCATTCAGATTTTTGTACATCAAAGATACAAAAAAGTTGAGTAATTGCTAACCTTGTCTACCACCAGTCAGCTTGACTTGAACACCTTTATCCACAAACTTTGCCAGGTCCAGAACCGTTTCCTTTCTACCTGACTGATTATATGATAAAGCCCAAAAGAAAGAGAAAAAAATAATTATATATTGCAAGATAGTCTAGAACAAAATATAATGTTTACATTACTTTTTGAATCTATCTGATGGAGTACTATGGGACAGGACTGACGGATCATGGGGAAGAAATATTAGGAATTTGTCAAAGCAGAGTAGTTATTATTGTAATGGCCAACTACACTATTCTAATAATATATTAAGAATTCTGTTAAATTTTTTATATTACTTTGGCATTAAGTAAGGAGTGGTTGGGTTTGCATTTTTAAGGATTATTGGCAACTGAGAGCACCCAATCAATGTTTTGGCCTCAAAATTGCTACTGGGGGTGATCCTTACCATCTCCTTCTATTCCCCCCTTTATCCTATAACACTGTCATTATTTCCTTTTATTATTGACTTCAAGTAAGCTGCAGACTGAAATGTGATCAATTCAGTTGTAAAGAAACTTACCATGTCTCAATTGGGTTAGCTGGTTGTCAAATTTGTGGAAAGCCTGTGAAGATGAAAGAGTTTTAGAACAGTTCATAAATAAATGTATCTACATCTATAAAGCATCAAAAAATATTGAGAAGATACTTAATAATAGTCAAAGTCAGTTAACAAAAACAGATGCAAATACTGAAATCATAGCCTAAAAGGGCCTTGGACAGCATAAAATTCAATCATAAAAAGGGAAATCGGAACACTCAAACTAAAGAATGAAACTAGCTGAAACTCAGGGCATACACATAAAAATTCAAGTCCCTGAATGCTACAGAAACAGCTAAATTATTCTAATTTCTAGGGCATGGAGAGAGATTCAACTTCCATGGCATGATTAGCATCAGAAACAGTAGAAAAAAAAATACTACCTCCTATACCCAAGGACGAAAGCAGAACTGCCAACCACTTGTTTTGGATGTGTGAGCGAGCTGAGAGCCTAGAAATGAGACGAGCGGCACTGAATGCCTTCTAGCGCAAAAACCGAACGCTGGGTCTTCTCTGATTCCACCTTCACGGGGAAAGAAAGAGGGAAAAGCTTTGGGTAGGTTAAGGTTATGCTGTTAGAAGTTGGGTCTAGTCTCTAGATGTGATTTACGGGTGTAGAAAGAAAAAGACCAGGTGTGAAAATATATATACTCCATTCACTTAAAATTACACTTCCAAAATTTGTCTTGAAAGATATAAATTCGAAATATTAAATAATTTCTAGTTCTAATATTGCTAAATCTGGAGTTGAAATTTTTTCCGATTTGGATAACTAAAATTTGGAATTTAAAATTGCAAACTCCAAAACTAAAACAAATTCCGAAAGTTAAAAATTACAGGCTGATTGCAAAACGAAACTTGGTGTTTAAGTGTATTTGAGATCTATTTAACCAAACTAGCTAAAAATCTACTAGATAGTAGTTGTTGGATAAAATTTTCACTTTTACACTCATTCCCTGTCCTTATCTAATTTAATTAATTAGTTAATAATAAATAAATTAAAAATTTGAGATGATGAAATTAAATATTATTTATTATCAATTAATTGATTAAATAATTAAATATCTATTTATTTATTATCAATAATTAATTAAATAACTAAATTTTTATTTATTTATTGTCAACACCCTACCACTTCCTACAGCATATTTAATACTCACAATCAGGCGTTATCCATCTACATAAAGAAGGGAGTACTTATTCTCTTATTTCTACTCCCTGGTTGCTGGTCAGTGATTTTAATGAAATTCTTTGGCCTGATGAGACCTTTGGAGGCAGATTTTGTGCTAATAGGGCGAGGCTCTTCCTTAATACTCTTGATGACTGCGACCTGATTGATTTGGGGTATAAGGGGAGCATGTGTACTTGGCATAGATATGTCAACGAAATTCACAAGCTTTCTAAGAGACTGGAGAGAGCAATCTGTAACCAAGATTTGAGATTTTTGTTTCGGGAGGCCTCTGTGCTCCACCTTCCCCGGATCCCTTGAATCCAAAAAAGACAGCCCTTTTCTGGCTTGAAGCTGCTTGGTGCACGCACCCTGAATTTGAAAGCATAGTTAGAAATGCTTGGAAGCCCACTTAGCAACCAGTACACATGAGTTTGTCCTCTGTGAAAGACATTGATTCTGCTAGACTTTACTATCTTGGAAAGGAACTTTAGGAGGAACATGAACAAATTCTTGAACAGGAGGAGATTCTCTAGTTCCAAAAATCTAGAGAGCTTAATGTTAAGTTTGGGGATAAAATACCAAGTGCTTCTATGCTTAAACTATTAAGAAAAGAAAGCATGACAAGATTGAAGGATTGTTTCAGGCGAATGGGGAATGGTCTACTAATCCTACTGGTCTAGAGCGGGAAGCCATAGATTATTTCAAAAGGATATTTTGTACTACTGAGGAGAGGAACGTCCCTCTGACTATTCTACCAAACCATCCTATCCTCCCTCCGAAATTTGTGAATCTGCTCAACAGTGAAGTCACTAAGATTGAGGTTTGGAATGCCCTAAGACCATCTCTAATGGTGGTTCTTTGGTGTTGCGTAGGGCTATGCAACAAAAAAAAGAGAGTATCATGAGTAGAGAGTGATGAGAGAGTGGGTTATTTGTTTAAGTGATGAGTAATTAAAAAAAAATGAGATTTATTTATATTTTATAATATGAAAATAAGAAATTTATAAAAAGAAAGAGAAAAATTATATAATAGATTGATTAGAAATAAGAATATAAAATAGTTTGTGGGACTCATTTAAATTTTTTTTTGAAATTATTTGAGTAAAAAAAAAATTATATAAATTATATTGAGTAATATGTTATCGTGAAACTCACAAAAAAAATATAAATAATTAAGATATAAAACTCTATGGGTATTATGATTAAAGATGCCCTAAAGGGTATGAAATCTTGCAAATCCTTGGGCCCTGATGGCTTTCAACCTTTCAACCTTTCTTCTTCATGAAATCCAGCATCCCTCATTTATTTTCTTGCACATGATGTGCTTTTTTTCTCTAGAGCTTCCCTAGACTAGGAAAATATTGTCTCAGCTACCATCCAGGAATTCTGCAACTTATCAGGGCTAAAAGTGAACATCGGCAAGTCTAAAGCCATGGTATCCCCTGGGGTGCGAAGATCCCATAAACAGAGGATAAAAGACACTTCTGGTATTCAATTTACGAATAATCTAGGAGTGTACCTCGGCATGCCGCTCATTCATGGTCAGGTAACTAAAGCTCATTTTCAGGGGTTGACTAACTCTTGATCCTCATTTCTTTTACATAACTCTTTGGTGGGTTTGGCGTGCTCGGGAATAGTGTTGTTATCGAAGCTTAACATTGGTATTTACCTTTTGTCCGAAATCAAGCCATAGTGATGGCCAATCTTCAGTCAAGTTGCTAGAGGTCGTGCAGCATTGTCCCAGATCTCCAACGTTGATTAAATGGTCTGCTCCCAAAGCTGTTTGGTGCAAGTTAAATACAGATGGGAGTGCTTCATGATGATATGGGCACTTGGAAAGGAGGGATCATGGGCTACCTTGCACTTCGTCCAATGCCCATGCCGAGTTGGAAGCGATGCGACATGGTCTCATTCTAGCTTGGGAGAAAGGTGTTGATTGCATGGACATTATACACCTCATTGCAAGTACTACATGTATCACAAATATGGGAATATTAATAGTGATATCATCAGCATGATTAATTGGAAATGAGCGGTTCAAATTTCTCATGCATTTAGGGAAACGAACCAGTGTGCGGACAAGTTAGCCAAATTTGTTGCGACTGTTGAGATCAATCCTGTGGAGCTTGAGCACCCCCTTGGTGCCTTGGCTGCCTCAACCCGGAGCTGCTAGCTGATTCAGTGGGCACAGCCTTTTTGAGGATGTAGTCTTCTCTTCTTTTTCTCCTATGTACCAAAAAAAAAGCCACAAGCTCACTTTATTTTTTTTTTATTAAACAATTCTACTAGCTTATTAACTAAATAGTTTTTAAAAATTGTAGAATTGCTTAGTGAACAAAAAAATAAAAGAATGTTGTTGCTCTTGAAAAGCTATCTTAGTAGCTTTTAGTTCTTAGAAGTTAACTGCCAATAATTCGTTTATCATTTTTACCTTTACCTTTTTCAACAAATGACAAATTTTACTCTTGCATAATTATTGTCCTATTTAGTCGTTTAATTAATTAGTCAATACTAAGTAAGTAAAATGAGTGATATATAATCTTAATATTATATAAATATAATATTACATTTTTTAAGTCATTTTACACATTTTAACTAATTGTATAATTAGTTTTACTAAATAAATCTAATTCAATCAATTAACTGCACTTATATAATTTAAATTTTCAAGTACAATCTCACAACATTCAATTCATCTTACAACTAAAAGCTACAAGTTGACAACTTTCAATTAGTTTTATCAAACAAACCCATTGTGTTGCTAACATAGTATGCATTTGGTTATTTAGTTACCAAAGCAAGCCCATTGGAATGGGAATCCAGATTACAAAATTGCTTTTAATGGAGAGCTCAAGTTATACACCAACTCTCTATGGTGGTTTTCAATTTCAATGTTTCAACTTTTAAAAGCATAAAATGAGACGAAATGTTAATTTTCACAATTCTTTGCATACACCTACTTATACACCATGTATATATCAGTTATATATTGGGAAGGAACTAAAAATTTGGGTTAGAGGAGCGAAATTTTACAATAAGAATACTTATACTATTAATAATTGTCTAAAGTCTAATTTAATGAAAATTAAATATTATGTATCCAACAAAAGTAAAAATGACTACTAATGATTAAACTATATTTTGAATCTTTTGGTTTATTTTAGTATATAAATGTTTAGAGGAAGGGGCAGCAAGTATACGTATTAATAATATATACTAACACTTATTTTTATTTTTTTTTGGGGGGGAGGGGGGAGGGGGGAGACTACCCCTTTGCCATAATCTTGTGCTCTTATTTTTATATATAAAAATAAAAATAAAAATTAAAAAATATATGTAAAAAGTGACTTTACACAAATAAATATACGTATATACCATTACTTCAAAATAAGCTAGGTTAACCTAATCTTGCAAAATATGAAAGTCCCAACTTAGAGAAGGATAGATTAAAATAATATTTTGATCTCTCTTAAATTAAAGTTATCACAAACTAATTCTTTTTAAATTAGTGGTTATAAAATATTTTTTAAAATTTAAATTGTTATAAAATAATTTGTTTATTGACGTGACTTTTTTTTTAACACATCTACATTTTATTGTTAATATAAATGTTAACTGAGCTAGTCAAATCAATTTAATCCCTCAATCTCTAAAATTTTCTACTTCCATAGAGATGCAAGTACATATGCCAAATTTCTCACTTATTATGGTGACAACTAGGCTCCGTTTTTTTTTTTTTTTTTTTTTTTTATTTTGTCAAGGAAATTGTGGTTTTAGATGAAAGGGACAGAAACTTGCTAGGAAGAGTTCTAACCCCAAAAAAAAATATGTTTAAAAACTAATGCTAATCATAACACGAGAAAAACAGCCATATTAAGAAAACCACCAAAAATATAACAAATATCATTTTCAAACAAATAAATGAAGTAACATGCAGAAGATGATAAGCTTGAATTTCTACAACATTTTGATAATTAATTTCCCCAATTTTTGTGGCTAATCGGTGATTTACAGAGTCAGAAAAATATTTTATTTGATTTTTAATAAAATTTTGTTGAAATGATAAATATGGATTTTTTAGGATATTTTGATGTGGGCAGATTTGATTTTCCAAGACGCGTGTGATTAACTTTTATTTCAAGATTCTGCTAAAAGGATAAAAATTGTTAAATTTAGAGTAAGTTTTATTTTCTTTCATTTTATATTATTTGGTAACTTTATAAAGTTCATTCCCCCATAATTCTATTTTTCCTTAAATCAAAAGTGTAATTTCCCTTTAAAATTAAAAGAGAAGCAAGAGAAGGATATAGAAACAATTTTTATTTTTCAAAAATATCTAACTTTTATTTTCTTTTGAGTTTTATAATAAAAGAAAATTTTATATTTACACAAAGATATATAGTTTATTCTTTTAATATTTTATGCAAACCAAACATTTACAAAGTAAGGAATTCATTTTTTTTTTCATTACATACCAAACAAAATCAAGGACTATTATTTTTCTTTCTATTTTTTTAACTTATTTCCTTTTCTACTATTTTATTTCCATTATAGCATACCAAACGGACCATTAAAAAAGATATCTTTGACACTTCAACTTTACTTTATATTTTATGCTGTGTTTGAGTTTCTAATTTTCTTTCTTCTAGTAAAGGTAGGCATTAGTATTGTTATTTTGTTAGTGTATTTTATCAATTAAATTACGAATTGAACAATATTTGCATCTTAAAATTTTTGGGCATATACTAAAATACATTATAAAAATATAACTCGCAACGTATTGCGAACATTTAAATCTAATACTTATAAAAGAAAATTCAGTGCTTAAGAGTAAGCATGTATTATTACTTAGTATTCTCTATCCTTTCTTCCCTCCAAATCATATATCTTATTATATTAAATATTATACTTTTCATTGTTCTCATCTATTTTTTTTTAATATCCCATTTATTCTCTGTATTATTATTCTCTCTCTTATTCTTTAGAGTATTTATTGCTCTCTTAATTAATCTCACTTGCATTCTATAATTTTTCCTTTGTTTTGACTAAAAGTAATACAATTTCTTTTAATACATGGTTAATTATGAACATTAAAATTTCCTTTCAAATTTTACTTGCTCAAGAAAATTTTAAAAACCTTTTGATAAAAAGAGATGTGATTTATAAAGTTAATTCTTATGAAAATAAATTACACTTCACATAAATATAATTCACCTTGTTTAACACAGTATTAATATTTAGCTGGCTATTAATCCTATGCTAAGCACATGTGAGTTATATTTTTCTATAACACATTTTAATTAGGTTAGACCATGACTATAACCATACTCAATTATCATATTGTATTTGTTATTAGGTTTATAAACTTTTTAAGTCATTCTTTTTAATGTTATATGTTTTGGTTGATAATATAATTTTGTGTGTGTGTCTATATATATATATATATATATATATATATATATATATATATATATATCAAAATATGCATTACAGTAAAAAGTTATTGAAGCTTCAATATGAGGTTAAAAATTGTAGGGAGGAAGGAGAAATTTTGCTATCAGGTCTTAACTTCTTCGAATATTAATTGATATTTAATTAGGTATGATTTCTTAACTTTTTTAATTTTTTAAAAAATCTATCATTATTAATTCACTGGATTCATCATCAAATTCAAACTCAAATTTCCAGTGTGTTTTTCTTAATTTAGACAAAAATCATTTCAATGTACTTTGATTATCAATTATTTTATTTTATTTTATTTTATTTGTACTTATAACTATCGATCACAAATTGACATTCTCTACCTTACTCAATTGCAGCCCCCATTTTTTTCCCTTTGGTGCTTATAAGTTTGGATTTAGTTAAATTTAAAACTATATTTTTGATCTGATATTTTTATACTTTTGAATTTACTTAAATTTAGAATTGTAATTTTCTTTTACTTTCGAATTTAGTTAAATTGGGAACTGTAATTTTTCTTTTATAAGCTAAATCCGGAAGTATATACTTATACACTTCAAGACTTAACTAATTCCAGATAAAAAAGTCCAAAATAATAAATGCAAACTTCCTAAAAAATGGAAGTGATCTAACTATTGGTACAAATTTGGTGTTTTAAAGTGTCAACTATTTACATATATGAATATTTTAAAATTTTACCAGCAATTATAAAAGAGAAATAGAAGAAATGTATTTTATATTTTTTTTATTTTCACATTTTTTTGGTATTTGGGGTTATTTTATTTTTGGCAATTTGGAATTGGTTTAGGGTTTATTTTGTTATAATTGCTTTCGCTTTCATTTCTTAGGAAAATTGAAACAATGACTAAGAACATGTTTAGTTGAATGAACAAAAAAAATGTCTCCACTAAAAATATTTTTTAAGATATATTGAAAACTAAAATTAAAAAGTTGTTTCATGACCAGCAGCAATTTTATAATTTTATCAGTTTTATAAATTAATAAATTATATTTTTAAATGAAAATAAAAAATTAAATTTTTATGACACTAGAAAATCATATTAAAAGGAATTTAGTAAAAACAACGAGAAAATCTTAGCATTGACCTTAATATCTTTCTGGGTAAAGTGGGGTCCGCAAGAAGATGCCCCGCAATGTAATGAGAGAGAAACCAATAAAGAAAGTTACAGATACAAACAGGGCTATCGCTGTTGCACCAAACATCCCTTTGTCGTGTTTTGCTTTTTATGATCAAAAGTCTCCAAATTCCTTTATTGCTTATTTTATTTTGTTTGTTCAGGTTCTCCTTCTTTTGTTATATTACAATTTCTCAATATATATATAAAAGAGAAATTTTTTTTATTCTTTCACATTATTTTTAATTTTAAAAAATATTTTTATATTTAAAATTAAATTAAATTAAATTTTATATTTTAAATTTAAAATAAAAATAAAATTTTAATTAAATATATTTTTATTATTACTTATAATGTTAATATGTATCTTATTTAATTTAAAATATTAAAATTCTCTTTTTAGTGTGAAAAAAAAAAGTTTTTCTTGGTAGACTTAATGACTCAGTGATACCTATATCACGGTCTTTGACTGTCAACAGATATTATCAATAATGATATTAAAATAAACTAAAAAGGACAAACCTCTCCATGGCTTCAGTTGGCAACTTTTCTTGGTCAAATGGAAATGACATGCCAAATTTTATATATATTTGAAAATATTTATTTTATTTATAATTTATGATTGAAAGATTTGAAAAGACAAAATTTTCTTTTAAAGTGGGAACCGCCGTTGAATAAAACTTGTGGGATGGAGGGCTTATTTACTGGTAAATATAAAGAATTAAATTATCTAATTAACTAATTAAAGAAAATAATAAATAAATAAATATACATGGTTAAATAAGGTATATTGAATAGTATTATAAAATGTATGGCATTGTTTTGTTAAGTTTTTAAATCTTAAAGCTTAAATTATATAGGTCAACTTCATTTATTCTAAATTTTGTTTTATATCTTGTCTTATAGATTAAGATTGGTCAAATATTTAACTTGTAGTTTACTTACCGTATTAATTATTTGGTTTTTCACAAATTTCAAGCTTATAAAACAGAATTTGTGACAAGTAGTGGGACAGAGGAAAAGGATTTGGTTCCAAATTATATACCATAAATTTTAATAACTTAAATGTTAAACAATGAATTCTAAATTGAAAAAAAACAATTACTATTTAAGGTTTGTGTTTTAGGATTATGTTTTCTTAGTTCTGTTATAATTTAAGATTTTAAGGATTGTAGTTTAGAATTTTACAATTTAAAATTAGGTTATTAAGATTTATGAGGTAAAGATTAGGCTTTAAAATTTAAGAATTTAACAAAACAGTATCATAAATTTTGCAATAATCAACATATATTTATTTATTGATAATATTTTATTTATTAATAATTTTTATTTTAAATATTTTTAATTTATATTTAAATATTTATTATATTATTTTTATTTATTAATTGACTATTTTATTATTAATTAATATTTAAATATATATACTTAAAAATTAAAAAAAGTAAAGGAAAGTTTAATATTAAAAAAATAAAAATCATCTGTAGTCTGATCATAATGATATAATTTCTGAAAAAGTCATACGCACCAATAAATACTTTTAGATTAGGCATATATTCATAAAAAAAATTTAAGACTAGGATATACCAGTAAATAAGCCTTGGATGGAGGTCATGTTATTAGCCCAAGCCATTACAAACAGAGGTAAATGGTGGGGCATTTTCTTTTGGATTTGTGTTTGTTGAGGTTCTCTTTCTTTCATTATATTACAATTGATGACCCAGTCATAACTATATTAACGTCTTTCACTGTCAACACTTATAGTTGGAACCACCTTCACATACTATATATTTGTTTTGGATAAGTTTCCAAGTCAAGTCAATTTATTCAAATATTAATTAGCATAAAATTACAAAGGAAGAGGATTTCCTAGTAACTTCCAGCTGGTTGTTGAGACGTCCTTATAGAGTACCCCAGTCTCTAGCCGAGTATAGTATATCTGTCATGATGGACCCATCCCAAAGTGACAATTGCATTAAATTAAATTAAGATGACCAATTATACTAGTGGGTACTAGGTTGGGCATTTCCCTTGCCCATTATAAATTGGATCCAATCAATAGACTTATTACTTCAAAGCAAGCTAAGTTGTTTGTGTTTCTAATTAGCCAGTTAGCTTCATCAATTATTCTCATCTCAACACCATAGCAATTAGAGTAGAATGGCTCCACCAGCAGCAGCTAGCTTTCCCTCTGAATCCGATGATCATTCTCTGGTGTTTACTGTGCGTAGGCTCGAACCGGAGCTTATAGGTCCAGCAAAGCCCACTCCCCGGGAGTGTAAGCTGTTGTCTGACATAGATGACCAAGAGGGTCTACGTTTCCAAATTCCGGTTATACAATTTTATCGATATGATCCATCAATGGCAGGGAGAGATCCTGTTCAAGTGATTAGAGAGGCTCTGGCAAAAACACTTGTTTTTTATTATCCATTCGCGGGTAGGCTCAGAGAATTAGGGCATGGCAGGAAGCTTATGGTAGATTGCACCGGAGAGGGAGTCATATTCATTGAAGCTGATGCTGATGTCTCGCTTGAACAATTCGGTCAAGATCTTCAACCTCCATTCCCCTGCTTCGAGGACCTCCTTTTCGATGTTCCTGGATCAGCAGGAGTCCTTCATTCTCCCCTCCTACTTGTACAGGTACCCACATTTAGGTGTGTTCGCGAGTTGATGGAAACTGCTATCCAACCATGTGATTAATTTTAAAAAAATTTAAATTGTTTCGAATATATATCATAATTTTCTTTTTAAAATTATTCAAAATTCTCTAAATTATTTTAAAAAGAAAAAATTTATAAATTTTAGCAATATGACGTGAATTAAACCGTCTCTAAATTAAATCAGACCATATCAAATTAAAATTTCGATTTGTAATTTTTTTCAAATAGATCAAGTTAGTTGAGTGTGGTTTTAAGGCGAAACCACCTGTACTTACGGGGCTACCAAACTCACTTAATTTGGGGATATTTGGATTATTAATTGCTCTGCTGCAGGTAACTCGCCTGAAATGCGGCGGTTTCATCTTTGGCCTTAGGCTTAACCACACCATGAGCGATGCAGCTGGTTTAGTCCAATTCATGAATGCCTTGGGCGAAATAGCTCGCGGTGCGGACGAGCCATCCATTCCACCAGTGTGGTGTAGGGAGCTTCTAAATGCAAGGGATCCACCACAAGTAACATGCGTCCATCGCGAGTATGAACAAGTCCCAGACACCAAGGGCACCATCATTCCATTAGACGACATGGCCCACCGCTCTTTCTTCTTCGGACCCACAGAGATAGCCGCCGTTCGCCGTTTTATTCCCCATCACCTGTCTCAAAGCTCCTCCGCTTTTGAGATCCTCACCGCACTCCTCTGGCGTTGTCGGACGCTAGCATTGCAACCGGACTCAGACGAGGAGGTTCGCATAATTTGCATCGTCAATGCACGAGCCAAGTTTAACCCTCCATTACCCAATGGTTACTACGGCAATGGCTTTGCGTTCCCCGTCGCCGTCACCACTGCAGGGAAGCTCTGCCAGAACCCATTGGGCTATGGCTTGGAGTTAGTCAGAAAAGCAAAGGCTGATGTCACCGAGGAGTATATGCATTCATTGGCAGATCTATTGGTCTTAAGGGGACGACCCCACTTCACCGTCGTAAGATCTTATCTTGTCTCAGACGTGACTCGTGCTGGGTTCGGAGAGGTGGATTTTGGTTGGGGAAAGGCTGTGTATGGTGGACCAGCTAAGGGTGGTGTTGGAGCCATACCCGGAGTTGCAAGCTTTTACATACCCTTTAAGAATGCTAAAGGAGAGGAAGGCCTAATAATACCCGTATGCTTGCCAACTGAAGCCATGGAGAGGTTTGTCAAAGAGTTGGATAATATACTCAAGAACCATATCCAACCGGGTGCTGAAAATTCTAAGTTTATCGTGTCTGCTTTATAATTAACTAATTTGAGAGTACGTGATCAATCCATCCATCTATCGTTCAATGTATAAATATACTTGTGTTAATTCTTGTTTTTTGATCAGTAATAGCTTCTATTTGAGTTCAACGTGTATCCCCACTTTAATCAAAGGCACTGCTGTCCTTAATATTGTCCCTTTTAGTCCAATTATATTGTAATGTGCCTTTTGAGTTCATCATAAGAAAACCATTTTGCTCCTTTCATCTGTAGTGCACCTCCACTTTCCTTTACACGAGGCAGAAATACAGAGTCAAGGTACTTAGCAGATAGCTTTTTTTTTTTTTTTTATGTTGGAGCTTTCCTGCATGCTAATTCTCACAATACACCAGTCATTAACAAGATAATCAACACATGGAAATATTACCAAATGGAAATGGTCTACTTAATCCAATTGATGGCCTTCTCTGCATGCTTCTTTTGAAGAATCGCATATATCCCCAGCCCTATGAGACTCGCAACCAGAACTATGCAGCCAATTGCTTTCCAAACTTTCATTCTTGTGAAGCTCCAAGCCATATCTGCACACCAAAGTGCTCGTTCTACTTCTCTCTTTCCATCTTCTTTCTCAAGTTCTTTTTTGTGTGTTTGGCAAAGACAGTTATTAGCTTATTTAAAATATTGTATCTCATTAACTTAATCAATAAATTTATAGAGTTATTTGATAAACTAAAAATAAAAAAAAAATTATAACATTTAAAAGTTAAATTTTAAAATATTATTTAAAGTAGTGTTTCATTTTAAAAATTAACTACTTTTAATTTACTCCTCATTTTGACTATTGAGTTTTTTAATAAATTACAAATTTTATTTTCGTATAATTAGTCATAACAACTCAACCTCACTTTCTTTCATGTGGCCCTTCATTTTTTTTGTCCCTCTCCCCCTTCTCCTTTCATTTTCTTTCTCGCTCACAAATTTAGTTTTATTATTTAATTAATAGATTCATAATAAATAAATAAATAAATAATAATAAAATTAATTATTTAATAAATAAATAAAATGAAATATATTTAATTTTAATATCATATTAATATAATATTATATTTGTACAACTAATTTTACTAAATAACTCTAATTCAATCAATTAATTATTTAATTATATGCATCTCATAATTTTTAACTAACTTTATAATTATATCCTATAATCTCGTAGCCTTCATCTAATTTTGTAAAACAAATATTTTTTCTCTTTTGAAAAGCACATTTGTTTTTTGGTAGGTGTCACGTGTGAACGTGAATGTGAATATGAATATGAAAGCAGTTGTATTTTGACAAGTCAATCAAGCATGCACTCCGTCACAGTTATTATTTAACAATATTAATGTATAAAATAAAAATAAGTTGGATGACTAGTCCATTTTGGTTTTCCTTTTTAATTTTCCTATTGACCCACTGCTTTAATATTTTAGAAAATATGTCGTCAACTTTTCTTTAGTGGAATCCGAATGTTTACCCCAATATGTGATACTTATGTTTGTACCTTCCAAGTGATTTCAATGAAGGAAAAGCTTATTGGTCATCGTTAAATTATTGTGACTTTGGGATCCATGGATACTTTTGGGTGCAACAGCGATAGCCCTGTTTGGATCTCTAACTTTCTTCATTGGTTTCTCTCATTACATAGCGGGGCATTTTCTTGCGGACCCCACTTTACCCAGAAAGATATTTGTGCTACTTGCCCAACAATATTCAATTACGAGAATATTCAACTGTTAAGTGTCTTCAAAATTGAATTCACTTACTAAGTTTTTATTAATTATAAATCAACCCTATTTCTTAAAACACTCTTACATTTTAATCCCTCCTCTAATTGTTTTTAGCATTTTTATTTTCCCTCCCACTCTACTTTTATCAATGTAGCCATATCTGGAATCCAACTTGCTTTAATTTCTGGGACGAACACCGACTGGATGGATGTGTTTTTGTTAATAAATATTTTTATATTTTGTTTATAAAATAAAAATAATTTATTTAAATATATTTTATTTAATAATTTCCAGAGATATTTTAATAATTGTATTTATTTACTCTTTTATTCCTTCCAATTTTAATCATATCAAACAAAATTATTCTAACTAATTCATATTTCTTTTCATATCATACCAAACAAAGTTTAACAATTAAAATTTCTCTTTATTCCTTTTCTTATTCCTATTTCTATTCCTTCTCTTTGGATTCTTTGTATTAAACGAGTTGTTAAACCTTTGGTCAATGGCCAAAATGTCATTATCTTAACTTCTATATATAATACTATACCCTTTATTATTTTCAAACTTTGAGGACGTGAAATACATATGTTATTTTATAGATTATAATTAATTTAATTTAATAGCATAAAAGTGTTAGTCTGATGGAATGCATTATCATCAAGTTTATTTTCTCAAAATTATATATTAACATGTTTAACTTTTTTCTTTCTTCTTTTTTTTTATCAGCATGTTTAATTGTTTAAGCATAGTCTATTACATGTATAGTTCAACGAAACATGTTTTAATGACACTTGATTATGTGTTTTATAGAGCTTTCATCAACCATGATCTACGTGCTTATTCATTAGTGGGAAAAAATTGTGTTCTTATTTATCCCATCTAACAATGAGATACATGAAACAATAATTAATTTTTGTTTGAAAAATTTCACATTAAAAAAAAAAAAAAAACATCTACTTAGAATGATTTTTTAAAACAAGTGCAGGCAAATGCTACGCAGACAAAGATCAAAGATAAATTGTTTCCATTGTCTTAAGTCTTTTGTCTTTGATTAATGGTATTTTTAGACTACGAACTTATTACTAAACCCCTTAACCCATAACTAATCTAATTCGATTTAACTAGAGGATCTAAATAATAATAGAGTTATATTTAAGCGACTTTAGCTCCTTACCAATAAAATCAACTCATGTTATGAACTTTTTTTAAGTCATTCTTTTTTAATGTTATATAGGTAGGCCAATTATCTTCTCAACCTGCAAGTAATAGATAATATTTTATTTTTATTTTTTTGTCAATAATAAATAATATTTTCTTTTTCTTTGAAAAGTATAATTCTTTTTGTGTGTGTGTGTGTATATATATATATATATATATATATATATCAAATTATGCATTTTAGCAAAAAGTTATTGAAGCTCCACTGTGAGATGTAAAGGTGCGATGAAGTGTGTTTAAATTATGAAGCGTAAATAGATAAAACACGAAATGGCCTAATCGTCTAAAATGGCCCTTGCTATTGCCCTTATAAGTAGTGATGGGCAAGGCACTAAAAAATGGAAGTAATCAAACCATTGCTAGAAATTAGTATGTCAACTATTTACTTATATGAATGTCGTAAAATTTTTATAAACAATTATAAAAGAAAAATAGAAGAAGTATTTTTATATTTTTGTTTTTATTTTACATTTAAATTTGTAAAAAGATATTTATTTATTTGTTGTTTTTATTTTTATTTTCACTTAATCTCATTTTTTTTTAAGTATTTAGGGTTGTTTTATTTTTGGCAATTTGGGATTGGTTTAGGGTCTATTTTGTTAAAATTGTTTCTAGTTTTCATTTCTTAGGATAATGTGTTGATTGCACACCAGCTATTGCATGCTATAAAATCAAAGCACACTGGGAAGGAAAGCTACTTAACTTAGCTTTAAAGTTGGACATGAGCAAAGGGTATGATTGGGTGGAGTGGAATTTTTTGGAGGCTATGATGGAGAAGTTGGGCTTCTAGGAGAGATGGATATCTTTAATTATGGATTGTGTCACTTGGGTTTTAAGACTCAATGGTGGTTAATGGCCTCCTCAGTACCAAACCTTCCTATACATGGAGGAGCTTATGGCACAGCATCCCAGTTCTGACAAAAGGCCTGTGAATGCGTACTGGGGATGGCTCCAGTGCTGTTATTGGTACCCATCCCTGGCTACCACATGCTGAATATCCCACAGTGACTAAACCTATACCACAATCTATTTATCTAAGTCATGTGAACTCTCTTTTCGTGCAGGGGCATCAAGAGTGGGATAGTGAGAAAGTTTATAGCCTGTTCTCGGAGGAGGAGTATGGAGATACCTAATGAATGGTCCAAGTGGGAGGAGTGGTGCAATGTTATCAATTGAGCTGTATACCTTTTTTTACATTTTTAAATAGATTTACATTTTGTGCAATTTTTTGAACTTGTCCCTGCAAACTTAATATTCTTGAATGAGCTGTATTTTTATTTTTTTTTTACATCCTTTCTGTGATTATCTCAGCAACGAGGTTCCTCAGGCGCGTTCGTCAAGGGCGACGGCGGCGGTGGCCCATGCCTTCACCGTCGATCACCTCGGGTTCATCACTCTCATCTAACTGGATGTCAGTTAGGGTTTACAAATGTGTTTCTTCTATTTCTATTTCTTTTTGTTTTGAACTGTTGTTGTTTGAGATAGTGGGAGTATTGGGTTCCAATTTTTCTGGGTTTCCTATGTAGAATTGTGTTATTTTCACTCTGCGGTGGCATATATTGGGATACATGGTTTGCTTTGTGGCCTGGGGTTAGGTGATATGTGAGTGTTTTTTCTGAGATCATTATCAAGATAGATTTGGTGTTTCTGTTGAAAACAAAAAATTATGTATGGTGCTTTTGCTATATCTTTAGCAAGGCATTTGAACTTCATAGGAGATAAACTACTTGGCGCTTTCTAGCGTTTACATTATTTGTGATATGGACCAAAACTAATGGGCCAACTTTCATATGCAAGCCCAACTCAATAAACGATCAAAAAAAAATTACAAAGAAGTTCTCTTTCTTGAATTCATATAAAAAATTACATTACAATTAAAAGAGATAAGTAATTTTAATATTAATTCATAAACATTTATCCAATTTAGATTAGACACTAACTTGTGTGTTAGAATCTTAGTATCCTACTCAACCTTTTTCTATTTGCATGAACTTCTGAGATTTGGTTCAGCTCGAGTCTTACACAACTTTGGAAGTAACTTGAGAATAGTTCGGAACAAAAAGAGGTATGTTATCCCTTATATTATAATTCCTTATGAAAAGTTTCAACCATGCTACATGCAACATAATTTGTCGTGATGAAGGTTGAGTAAATTATGTATAGATTTCGAATTAGTTGTTGGAATTTAACGTCTCTGGAGTTGGTTTCAGTAAAAGATTGACAAACCTTAGGCTACATCTAGGAAATGTATTTAGGTCTTGCCTTGGTTAAGCACAGAGTAAAAGTGGACTCATGGGTACCATGATTTATTTCTTCATGAGAATTTTCTGTGCTTCTTTCTGTTATCAAAAGCCGCTGCTATTGCTGCATACTTATTTATCAACCTGGTTTCCATGCTTGAAATTGTCAATTGTAAATGTATTTCATTCAAATAGTTGATAACTACAAAACAAGGATCATTTTCTGTTGTCTCTTTGTTCTAACCTTGATCAATAATTAACCAGTGTAACGTATGAGGAACTGAGCTGCTTGCCTATAAATCCCCTTAACCCTTTCTATTGATATCAGATGCACTCCAATTTTCTTTATTTTTGTTGGTTTGGCATGTTGGTTCTATCCTTTGGTTGTAGAAAACCATTGGCCAACAAGAGAGAAAACAGTAAGAATCTATTTCTTGGTGGGTCTGCCAAAGCTTCTATCTCTCTTTTCCACTCGCACTTTCAACTCATCCTATTGGGTTTCTAATATATATTATTGATGAGTATTGTTTTGTATTTTGTCCAAAGGGCATGCTGATGCAGGATTTCAAGCTAAAGATGAGTAAGGTCTTAAGAGAGGTTCTATTCTTATGATGTATCTTGTCTGATATTTACATATATTGACCTGTCATAATAATGTATGCTTAATTTTCCTGTTTGGTTAACAGGAATAATAGATGCTTTGACTTCATTCTTTATGGGTCATTTGTGGCCTTCTGTTAACTACATAAATCTATTACAATGATGGGTTTTGAAAAGGTAATCAATTGCTTCAAACAAATTATTTGATTTAATTTTCTTTCTACTATGCAAGTTCAAATATTATTATCAAATTCTTTTATTTGATCACATTGTACAAGAGAAAGATACGACAATAAATAAAATCACGGGAGCATAGCTTCAAATGAATCCCAATTTGCCCACAAAGCAGGTGAAAAGCAAGTAAAAATTGGAGTCAAATTCCTCTATCATGCTCACAAGCAAATGGAATAAACAAAACAACAAATAGAAATTGAAGAGATAAAATCCTATGTAGAATAGAAAGAAAAAAACACAGAAAAATTCAGAAAAAATCCAGATTCATCAATATTTAAACAGAAATCGCACATGCAGTAAAAAAAAATTAAACAAAAATTTAAGAACATTCAAACTAGAAATCAAAGAAAAAAAGAGAAGCTACAGCAACAAACGGCAAAGAAGGAAACTTGAGACCAGTAAATCCCATGGTTGCGCGCGTGAAGAAAAGAAGATAAACTACAATAGCAAGGTTCGCGCCGTGAGGAAAAGAGGAGAACCAAGAGCGGCAATGTTTGCAGTGAGAAAAAGCAAGCATGGTGGTTCTGCCTTGTGGTCATTGAGGAGAATGACTGGGCAAGGAGAACGGCAAAGAGAATAAAGGCAACGCATGAAAAGAAAAGAAAGCCGTGAATGGGCCTTCCTAGGAACTGGGTTAGGTAATATATCAATGGTTAGATTTAATAAAAATATTAAAAGCTAATTAATTGTAAAAAGGAAAACTGTTAATTGTGAAATTAAAAAAAGAAAAGTCAATTGTGAAATTTAAAAAAAAAAAACCAATTACAATCACGTGCCATGCTATGAGGAATTATATGTTGAGTGACATTTATTTTATTTTAATATATTTTTATGTATTATGTATTTTAATTTACATAAATTTATTAAATATTTAGTATTAATTTTGTACATATTTAATGTATTAAAAATAAAATAAAATAAAATAAAAAATATTAAATTATAAAAATAAATATTAAAATAAAATAATGATGTGAAATAAATTGTGAGACCTATTTATGCAATTAATATAAGTTACCCCACTTAGAGAGAATTTTGTTTATAAGTTACCTAAAGTGTAATAAATGATGTGTTATTGTGGAGTCTACACAAAAATTATTAAAAAATTACTTATACAACTTTCATATATTACATAGTTAGAGATACTCTTATCACCATACATAATGCATTCAATCTGGTGGGACCCAGTGTTGCAGTAAATGCAATTTTGGCCGACAATATATGGAATGATCTGCCTACTAACATGTCTTATCCTATCAGCATATAGGACATGGTAATCCACAAGGCACAATGATCTTGTATGCATTCATACCACTTCTAATAATTGTGATTGACCATGTGCCATGGCAATCAATTTTTCTGTCTATTGCTGAAAGGAGTTATGTATATATACGTGACATGTCCAATTTTTAACACATTATGGCAAATATTAATACTCACATATAGAAATAATTACTCTTCCTAATCTCAGTAATTTCTGTCTTGGGAAGTTTATAGTATTGCCGTTACTATACTAGTGTTATTTTTCACAATAACTTTCTAATTGATTTCTAAATATATGGTCTCTCTTATTTCTTTGACTAGCATATACTTCCAATTTGATAACTATTTGGACAATAAATTAAAATTACTTAATAAAATTTCTCTTAAAAACTTAGATTAATCAAATAGTAACTCAGCATACTTATTTATCAGCCTGGTATATGAATTAACTCCAAGAATTACTCCAGCGGGCCTCATCTTTGCCCAAGCAAAGAGAATAATAAATATCATATTTTGTGTTTTAATATTATTGTTAATTTTAAAATAATTTTTATATTTTAAATTAAATAAAATAAATTCTTATATTTTAAATTAAAAATAAAAATAAATCATTGAAATATTTTTGATTTATAAAAAAATCCATTTTTATTTTTGAAAAAATCATTCTATCCACTTTGAAATATGAATGTTATTTTTGAAATTAGTCACGATCTGAAAAGACAAAAGAGATTTTTATGGAATAATATTATTATATTGGATCTGACGTGGCATTTAATGTCTGTACACACAAACTTGCTTGTTTCATTTGTTCAAAATCAGCAGCAGAGCTGCCCGGCCAGCTTCTCTATTCTTCCTAACCCCAATTCCTACCTAACGCTCACAGACACTCTCAACTTCATGGCTCTAACAAACGCTTTCTTCTCTTCTTCTTTCGCCGTCCATGGAAGTAAGGGCTCTGATCTTGTCTTCATTCCTGATCTCTCTCCCTCTGAAACGCTCAAGATTTCCACACTCGGCTTCAGTCTTCCCCACTTTGGACTCAATGTCTCGAGGAGAAAGTGAGAATCCCTTTTCATTTTTCTCTGTTTGTTTGGTTGACTAGAAAATCTTTAAATGGAATCCGAGCGCTAGCCTAAAGTTTTGCAGAATTTATGTTTTGAGCAAGATTCGGAATGCAAAGAAATGCTGTCTAGTTGTGTATGATTGGAACACGAGGCGTAAATTTTATTTTGTCTTCTGTGTGGAATTAGAGCAAGTGTAATGGATTAACGTGAGATTTTTCTTCCTTCGTTGCTGCTTGTTTGGACAGGGAAAAAGGGAATTTTCCTCCAGTTCTCTGCTAGAAACGTGACCTGATTTCATTCTCTTTGACTTGATGCACCATCACTGCTGATAATCATTCCGTTTTATTTATTATGAAGTAAAAAATGAATGGACTGATCTGCATGAATTTTTACTTTAAAGTTACAATCCATGGGTAGCAAATACTCACAGCAAACTGCTAGGTTGATCTGTGGAATGAGTATGACCTTTGGAATATTTTTGGGTACCACGTTCTTTTGATATCTAGTTAATTAAAAGCCTAAGACAATCAACTGTGAAAGCAGGATTTGATGAGGCAGAAGTTGTAGTTAAGCAATTCGTTATCTTCATTTTTTTTTTTTTTTGCAAATGATTTAGTTTGGTTTACCTGTAACTACTTGTATTCCTTACTGAATGTCTTATTTATACTCTGGTTACTAACTGAGTGATTCTGCACATAACTTGAACAGGAATAATTTTCCTAGTAGAGTCATTGTGATGGATTTATGTTGAATTTCTCTTAATACTGGCCAAAATGTCATGCAGGAACCTTCTGTATGCATCTGCCTATGATTTGAATGCAGTTGGTTCAAGCTCTTTGGTCAGTGATGAGTTCCTTGCCACCATTATTTATTTATGACTGTTAGATGTCAAAGGATAATAATGACATCCCACACAGGTTATAATCTTCAGGATAATAATAACAAATGTTAACTATACACGAGTAAAGCAGTATCTAATATCCTTTATCCTCAAACAATCACTTCTATTTATAATTACAAACATCAAGTACTAAATATAGTTTTATGAGGTAGGAGATCTTTTAATTGCTTCCTGGAAATATATGAAATTTAAAATATAATAATATAATAATTTAATATTGCAACTGTCAGCTGCAAGTGCAAACTGAAAAGTTGTTCTGGAAAAAGTATCCTTCAGATGTAGTTGGTGGTCATTGCCTGTATGCATCATGGAGAGTGGAGGATGTATTCATGTGATGTATCAGATAGAAAATATGACTTTTCCTCAATTCCTTATCATGCCTTAAGCCGAAAGATTATTTTCAAATATAAGAAATTGAGATTGGATCTTGTCCTTGAACCAAGGGATAATGACACAGAGGATTTATCAGGGTGTAACAGCTGATCTCGATGATAGATGGATTAATGGTTGACAGAAAAAGTGCCTTGTTTAGCTTTCTAGTAGGGGGCTTTAATTGTTGCCTTATACTGTCTAGATGAAAATATGTGGAGAAGACAGTTGGTCTGAAGTTTTGCTAATTCTTGGATAACCTAGTATAAGTAGTTTTGAATTATGAAATCAATTTAATTGTTGATGTATAAGTTCTTTTATATGTTTCCTTATTTTGTTGACTATACTATAATAAAAGCAAGTTTGAAAACTAGGGGAAGTATTCACATGCAAGAAGCCTCTGTTATGTTAAACTTTGCTTTACTATTTTCCAACTTTCCAGTTTCCTGCTTTTGACTGGTTTCTATTGTCTGATAGTCTTTCTAAGATTTATTTTTTTTCCCGCTATCAACTTCAGCTCTCTCTTTTTCCCATGCTACCAGTGACAATTTATTTATTGTTTTGAGGAACTATAGGCTGATTACTCCTTGAGATTGTTCTTTGTTTCTAGTTGCATATGCATAGCACAGTAAAGAATGAAAACCTGCTTACCAGCGTCTGACAGTCTGCTAGCCTTTGAAATCATTTGATATTTAAACATGATGTTTTCTTAAACAATAAGGTGCGTTTTGGCCTATCTTCCAGATAATTTTTAAATATTGATTGATATCTGGTGCATTTAGTGGTGGAAAAAGGCCTAGAAGTTTCATTTGAGTCCTTTATGAATCATGACTGAAATCATGTGGTTACTTTTGGCATGGATTGTTACAAACCTATGACAATTTCCCGCAGAAATAAAGAGAAAGTGTTGCTTGGTGTGGAGAATTGCTGCGTCAATATCTTTCTTTCTCTTCCAGTTTTCAATCCTTCAATCAATTTACTTTTTACAGCACATAAGATTATTGAGGATTATGTTTTAATTTATTGCTTTATCTAATAAAACTCAATGTGTCTTTGAGAATGTGATGCAAATGTTTACAGGATATTCTATTTTGGGGGGAGGGGGAAGGGAATTCTGGAAGTATGGATTTCAGTTTTAGTAGATTATTTATATGTCTTAGTACAGTATTATACAACTACTGAGGGCATTGTATGTTTTTATGCCCACATGTTATTATAGTATTTGATTGGTTAATTCTTATTGCAGAAATCCAGTGAAGGTCCTGATAATGTTCCTATGCCAATTGTTCTGATAGATCAAGATTCAGATTCAGATGCAACAATTGTGCAACTTAGCTTTGGTGATCGCCTTGGAGCTCTTCTTGATACGGTGATGTAGCTCTTGGAGACTTAAGATTGTTCAGTCTCTAACATTTCAATCTAATAGGATCACTTAATATTCTTGATTTTTCATCCTTGAGGTGTGGTTCTGCAATTACATGGATACCCAAACTATCTGATGATTAGAGAAGATTTATCTTTGAATTATTTCTGCTGCTATGGTCTTTCAAGATCAGAAAAGTTTTGGTCTAAGATATAGTGCATTCTGAACTTCATACAAACTTAGCTTAACAGTTGTTGTTGTTGTTTTTTGTTTTGTTTTGTTTTTGTTTTTGGTATATATGTTTTAAGTTCGGCTAATGGTAATCCTAAAGTTTCTTTGTTGTGGTATTTGGGAATTGGGATATGATTACACCCCTTGGGTTTAAGTGTGTTCACTTGAGTAAATAAGTCTAGAAACTATGATTTTGTTATGAAGGTCCGAAGGTTTGTTTAACATGTCTCGAGTTGTTTTAAAACGAGCACATCTAAATGACTAGAGTTGCATTGATGATTGCTTCATGCTGTCTATTAGCAGTGATGTTACCTTTGCCTATCCCGCTCGTACTGTTATCGTGCTCTTTGAGAACAGGCTCCAATTTCCTTTCTTTCATGAACTAATGTCCAGCTAAAACTGTTGGCCAGCCTAGTCCTCTAAGAATGGGCTATGGCTTATCTAATTTACCTATTAGGAAAAAGTATAAAAAGAAGGAAAAGTTGCAGTGAAGGTGGGAAGCTTGAAAATACCAATATATATGAGATTTTGATGGAGTATAACATGATTGAATTATTATATATATTTGTCATGATAATGAAGGGCATCTTTCTATGATTACAATGTCTCAAATTTTGTTACAGATTTCAGTTCATTTTTTGTCGACATCATTTTACAGTTATTACTGACTGATAATTGACCTTATTTTGTTCTTGTCAAGGCAGATAAACGCATTGAAAGATTTGGGATTGGCTGTAACAAAGGGAACTGTTTCCACTGAGGGATCAATTAAGCAGACAAAACTTTTCATCACAGAATTGTTAGTATACTTTTCTTTCATAATTTACTTTCCACTCTATAATGATATTTTGGGTGGATACATGGAAGCACAAAATTGGAAGTATTTTCTACTTTTATAGAGTTGTGGAATGGTTATTACAATCATTATTTAATTATAATATCATGAGCATTTATTTACATTATCTAAATTAATTTATTTCTTCTATTCATTCCTTGTGCAACACAGTTCACTATTTACCGATCATTATAATTAATCAATAGAGATACTGAGAAATATTTCTATTCACTCACCAAAATGTTCCTTTCTGTGTGTTCCAAAAATTATGATGTTGACTTTTCATGGTTTGCATCAATATTGTTCCTTTAGGATGCTGATCATAATTATTCATTTACTGCTGGCTTTATAATTAATCTGGAGTGAGATCATGTTTATATTAACTTGAATCATTAACTGAATCAGTGTTTAGTATTAGAATCTTATTTGACAGTTTGATTTTGTTGATGGGTAACGGGCTTGCAAGGACCAACTGAATTGCTCTAAAGCACAACAATAGGAATGATAATGCACATTAAGAATGAACTTTGCAATTGTTTGTGTGGTTGATGAACATCTTTATTTAGTATACGCTTCATTGGGAATCTTGAAGTCAATTCAGTAGCTCGCATAGGATAACATATGAGCTTCTTTGAGAAATTTTAATCCACATGCAGAAGTCTGTATATTTAATTTTTGTTTTGTTTGCATCCATTGTTAAAATAGACAAAATGCTTTATGTTTTCTTTGTGGCAGACTTAAGTGTAAATTTCAGTTAATATTGCTGAAACATGAGTTCAACATCTTTCTCTGTTGGGCAGCAGGGTTTATCTGTTGATTTACTTTCCTTTTTTCTCCACCTGTTCCTCTACTCTCGAACTTCTTCCTAGTTCCTTCCTTATCTTAATGACATTCTTCTTTTATTGAAAAAGACAATCTTTCTGTTGGTAATATTTCCAAGAATCTGAATATCTTTCCTAATTAGTACACTGCTAAATTAATACATTTATCATTTGAGGACAGCTTCTGATTGTCCTTTTGTTGCAGAGACACTGGACGCAAAGTTGAAGATCCTGAAATGTTGGAGAGCATTCGACTTACCATTATTAACAATCTTTTGAAGTATCATCCTGTAAGTATGCTTAGTAGATACTTACCTTTAAAGTTCTTCTCTGTTGTATTTAAATACGAGAAAATTTTCTGATGAGGGCAATCTTTGGAAACACAGTTTGCCTTTCTCACAAGTACTGCATATTTTTTACAGGAGTCCAGTGCGCAGCTAGCTATGGGTGAGGTATTTGGAATAAAAGCTCCAGAAAAGAAGGTGACATATTACCCTTCCAGTATTGCCTTTTCTTTCTGTATCCTATCTAGAGTTGGCATTACTTTTCAGAGAGAGATCTCTGTTTTTGCTTTGAAAAAGTTTTCTGATTTTACTTGGTGGTCCACAGCCTTTTGTGTCTGGCTGAAGTTTTGTCAGTCTGAACTTTGAGACATCATATTTTGTTAATTTATTCATATCTTTTGGTATTAATTTTCCCAATTGTTGGTTTTGTTAATGAAAACTATTCTGTAAAAGGTAATTAGAATGTTGTCATTATTTGTCTAATTGCAGTTTTTTTGATTAAAAAATAGTTAAAAAAAGTTTTGGAGATATACCTCAAATTTTGTCATTCTGGTGTTACTTATCCTTTGATTTTAACTGGTTAAGATTTGGAACTTTTGACATAGACGGGCGCCTGATTTTGCTATGCTGTCTCATGACTTTCTATTTGAAGAAATTGTCTCTGCTCTTATTTTGTCGGAGATACCACTTCCTTGCCATCTATGGAAATTTATTAACATGATGAAAAAGTGTTACGAGATCATTTTATTACTCAGGGTATGAAATAATGTGAAAAATAAGATGCAGATTTTAAACTAAGACAGGATAACCACTGTACATTTTCTCGTTTTCCTCATATGTTTCTCTATGTTAAATTTCTTAACTCTTTTCCCTAAAGAACTACATTGAAACTGCTTCATTACTGTGAGTTCCTTCGTCATTTTTTATGTTGTGTATGCATTGGTCCTTCTCTTCTTATAGTTCCACTGGTTAGTCTCGCAAATATTAACATTAATTTATTGTTTTAGCAGCTTGATGTCGATATTGCAACTCTTGTACAAGTCAAGGACGATGGACCCAAGAGGAGGTCTGTACTCTAGTTTATGATTAAGTTTTTAGTGTTATCTCCATTGGACACTGAATGATTAGCATTCCCTACTTGCACTGCATGCTTGATATGGTATAATGCATTTCAAATCAATATTTTTCAGCTTACTATATGTAGAGACAGCAGACAGGCCTGGATTATTGGGTGAAATCCTCGAAGTTATTGCAGATATCAACATTGACGTTGAATCAGCCGAGATTGATACCGAGGTTTGCATTTGCAATTTATAGTTTTAGCCCCTCTTTCTCCCTGTCCCATCTTTTTCTTTAGAAGGGAGCTGCTATTTGCACACTCTAGTCTGCTAATACCACACCCTCTTCAATGTCAAAATATTATATAGACTCAACTATCTCATTAAAAAATGGAATGCTTTTCAATTAGAAATAACTTGAATGGACAGAACTATAATTAATGAGTTAGAAAGAGAATACATGATCAGTCAATTTTAAAAATTCTCCAAATCTGAATGTGGTCAATCTTGTCTAGATGATTAATGGACATCTAAGAGGGTGTGATATTAGCAAACTAGGTATGAAAATTACGGCTTTTACCTGTCCTTTAGAATCGATTTTTACTTCTTTGTTTTCAGGGTTTGGTCGCAAAGGATAAGTTTCATGTCAGCTATGGCGGGGCAGCGTTAAGCAGTTCAATGTCTCAGGTAACTTTTGCTTCTGTAGAACCAATGAATCAAACACTTATTCACCTGATTATCATATGTTGATTTCATATAAGTTGGGTTGCCTTCTAATCCACACCAAGCCATTCTCTGAAATCAATTACATGACCTAGATGGCTCGATCATATCCACAAAACAAACTCTCTATTTTTGAATGAGCAGGTTTTAGTGAACTGTCTGCGTTACTACCTCCGGCGGCCGGAGACGGATATTCATAGTTACTGAGTACGCCAGGAGGAATCTCTATCTAGTCGTTAAAGAAGCCAATGTAACTTGTACCAAATCATCAATAATCACAAGATCAGCTGTCAATGATAAGACCTCACATTAAGGGGGCATATTGGTGTTTGAATGGAAGATACTTGTAACATCAATTTATCCTGCAGGCTAGACTTGAAGGAGAAAAATTGAAACCTTTCAATTGTTACCTCCAACATTTATGATACACACACACACACACATATATACTCATATGTGATATATTTGGCTTTGTAATTGGCTAGATTATCATAAGACGTGTTAAGAACAAGATAACCACTCAGATAAATAAGAAAAAAATATTTCACATAAAATAGCATTCAATCCATAGAATCAAATAACACTAATCAAAAAATAAAAAGAGGAGTGCTAATAGATAAGAGAATAGAAAAGAAGAATTCCTCTGATAAAAAGGTGATGCTAATGTGTCTAGAATAATTTTCAGGTTGATTTTTATTCCTCCCCTTCCAAATTGACAAGAATTTGGTGTAGAAAGGGGCTAGGGTTATGCTCTCTCTGTAAAATGGTGTTTTAGCTCTTGAAGGCTTGTTTGGCATTATTGACTAGGCTTGATAATATATAGTTTTAAGATAAGGCTTAATAAAAATTTAATACGACATTATAAAAATTTTGTATTATATAAAAATGAATTTTTTGATAAAAATAAATTTGGATTATTGAGTTTTATCTTTTACAATTTCTTTACCATGAATTTTAATTATTTTTTTCTTGTCTCACATTGAATACATTTATATCTTTTCAATATTTATTTTTTTAATAGATCAAAGGAATGAGACAATAGGAGTGATAACGTCCTTATCCAAGAATTTTTAATGACACTAATCAACAACTTTGGTTTAAATTTTTTTATTATATTTTATTTATAAAAGTTATAGGGATTAAAAAAATAATTTTTTAAAATACATTTAGGCTTAATTAGAGTAAGTGAAGTTGGATTTCTAATATAGTGATAAGTTATATTAAGTGAGATTTGATAGAGATTCAGTTTAGTTTAAAATTCAAATTTCCTTTACTTATGATTTTGCTATTTAAATTCAAGTGTCACATTTATCTTCTTAGGATTTGGTTTGTTAAATTTAAATTGTTTAGGATGACGATAAGTATTTTGTAAACTCTGTATATATATCCTTCAACATTCCATGGAAAGGTATACCATATTTTACCAATCTTATTTTCTCTATATGGCATCAAAGAGGTCTATCCTCCCTCCCTCCCAACCCTGATCCAATCACTTCCTTCAAACAGCCACCACGCCGCATCATCGGTGTCACCGCTCCGCCACTACAACTACGCCTCCTGCTATGTCATCCTCTGCTCAGACCTTTCCCGTATTGCACTCCATTCCCCTCACAAATCAATCCCACTATTTGCTCATGGCAAACACACAACATCATGTCACCATCCCTAATGCCAACGAACCCACAAAGCCACTCGTGGTAATTAATGCTTCAGGTGACAACATAATTAAACTCACCTCCACCAACTATCTCTCATGGAAGCTGCAAATTGAAGCTCTCCTCATCAGCTATGATATCCAGGAATTCATCGATGGATCTCATCCAAGTCCGGCCCCCACAGTCACCGTAAACAATGCTCCCATTCCAAATCCAGAATACAACACATGGTTCTGTCAAGACAAGTTGATTTTTAGTGCCTGGTTCGCTCACACCATCTATTGTACCTCTCATCCAACAAGCAAACACCTTTTGTGAAGCATGGCAAATTCTAGCTAACACTTATGCCCGTCTTTCTCGTGGTCATATCAAACAAATAAAAGATCGACTAAAGAACGCCACAAAAGGTTCTCAAACCGTTTCCGAATACATGCAACACATCAAGGCTTGTGCTAATGAACTTTCTACACTCGGTAAACCTCTGGACCATGAAGATCTCATTGAGAAAATTCTTGATGGTCTTGACGATGACTATAAGCCCATTGTTGATGCCATAAATGGTCGTGACACACCTATCTCGTTTGATGAATTACACGAAAAATTGATCAACAAAGAGCTCTCATTATGACAATTATCCACAGTTGCATCTCGCATCCAGCATTGGCCAACCCTGCCAACATTCGCTTCTCCAACAGGGCCACCTATTCTAGGTCGTCTTGGCCGCCTCATCGCCACTCGACTCCTCAACAATTAGCTAACATCTCTCCTCCTATCGACCGGTCCCGTCCTCAACCCAGGCCATACCTTGGTCGGTGTCAAGGTTGCCTTCAACAAGGCCACACCATTCTTCAATGTTCACTGTTTCGAGTGCTCTCGTCGACACCACCTTCCACTTCGGGTCCTCGTCCTTCTCAACACTGGCAATCCCGTCTACCACAACGATTGCAACCCCGGGCTAATATTGCTACTGCACCCGTTTCTGAGACTCTTGCCTGGCTCCTTGATACTAGTGCCTCTCACCATGTTACCACTGACTTGAACAATCTCTTTATGCACAATCCATATGACGGCTCTGATGACATTGTGATCGGCGATGGCTCAGCTCTCCCAATTATCCACACTGGTTCTACCACTCTTTCCACTCCTTCATATGATTTCTCTTTACAAAATGTTTTATTTGTTCCTACCATGAAAAAGAATCTTATTTCTATCTCTCAATTTTGTAAAACCAATCATATCTCTATTGAATTCTTACCCACTTCATTTCATGTGAAGGATCTTCGCACGGGGAAAATCCTTTTGTAGGGACGGACTAAAGATGGTGTGTATGAATGGCCAGTCTCATCTCCTAAGTCTTCTCCATTAGTTGCATTTTCCAGTGTCAAGACTACGTCTTCCTAGTGGCATCATAGACTAGGACACCCTTCTTCTGCTATTCTTAGGCATATTGCTTCAAATTTTCATTTAGAATTATCCAGTTCTATCCCATTTAATTGTAATGCATGCCAATGCAATAAAAGTCATAAGTTACCATTTTCTCTATCTTCCATTGTCTCTTCTACACCTCTTCAAATTATTTTCTCTGATGTCTAGACCTCCCCAATTCACTCTGTTGATGGTTTCAAATATTATGTCATTTTTGTTGATCACTTTACTAAATACATCTGGCTTTACCCTCTCAAGCAAAAATCTCATGTGTTAAACATCTTTACTCGATTCAAAGAACTTGTTGAAAATCATTTTGATCGAAAAATTAAAACACTTTATTCAGATAATGGGGGTGAATATTGTGCTCTATCATCTTTTCTTGCCACTCATGGAATTTCTCATCTCACTTCTTCTCTTCACACACCATAACACAATGGATATGCCGAACGCCGTCATCGACATATCATTGAAACTGATCTGTCTCTACTTTCTTATGCCTCTCTCCCCCTTACTTATTGGACCTATGCATTCTCCACTGCTATCTATTTAATTAATTGCTTACCTACTCCCACTCTTCGTCAGTCGTCTCCCTATTTTATGCTTTTTCAATCCTCTCCCAATTATTCCAAATTATGTGTCTTTGGGTGTCTTTGCTATCCTTGGTTGCGTCTGTATTCGACTCATAAACTCTCTCCTCGCTCTCATCCATGTCTTTTCCTTGGTTACTCTCTTACCCAAAGTGCCTATTTGTGTCTTGATCTTGTGTCTTCCAAATTATACACTTCGCGTCATGTCAAATTCGTCGAGTCCATCTTTCCATTTTCCTCTCTTCAATTGCACCTTCCACATCCTCGAGAAGACACGCTATCCCATCGGGTCCCTCATCTGCAACTCCCGATCACTCCCACACCATCTGCAGTGCAATTTGGCCCCTCTTCCTCGTACTCTGACCCCCTACCTCCATCTCAACCCTTGCCACCCTCGGCCCTAGGTCCACCAAGTCATACCTCACCCGGCCTAATTCCCCAACCTACCCCACCATCACATCCCAATCCTGAACCTTCCCCCTCACTCTAACGTCCACCCTTGACTGCCTCTGCCTCTCCCTCTATCTCCATTGAACCCAACCCCAACCACACCCTGACCGAGCCACCATCTCTCCAAAACCCACCAACACCCGAACCTAACCCGCATTATTGTTACCTGCTCCAAGAATAACATCCATAAGCCGATCCAAAAATTAAATCTCACTGCCCAACTCACCTCATCTAACCTTGAACCCACTACTATAACCCAAGCTATCAAAGATCACAAATGGCGTCTGGCTATGTTAGAGGAATATGATGCTCTTGTTCAAAATGGCACATGGGAACTTGTTCCCCTAGAGCCCTCTCAGAATTTGGTTAGTTGTAAGTGAATTTTTCACATTAAACGCTTACCTGATGGTTCTGTTGATAGGTACAAGGCCCGATTAATGGCAAAGGGCTTTCACCAGCACCCTGGTGTTGTTTATCATGATACATTTAGTCCAGTTGTCAAGCCGACCATTGTTTGTCTTGTTCTCAGTCTAGCTGTAAGTCGTGGCTGGACCCTTCGGCAACTTGATGTCAACAATGCATTTCTCCAAGGTAGCCTTATTGAGGATGTCTTTATGGCTCAACCACCCGAGTTCATTGATAAGGACCTTCCTCAATATGTCTGCAAACTTCGCAAAGTGATCTATGGTCTCAAGCAGGCTCCCCGAGCATGGTATCACGAGTTGTGCCAGTTTCTTGTCAACTTTGGCTTCACTAACTCACTTGCAAACTCTTCCCTCTTTGTCTTCAACACAGGTAGTGTCATGATCTATCTTCTTGTCTATGTTGATGATATCATTATTACAGGTGACAATGATGGGGCTGTGCATAAATTTATTCAACTCCTAGCCGAGACGTTTTCCCTTAAGGATCTTGGCACTCTCACGTACTTTCTTGGAGTTGAGGTCATTCCCCATCCTCATGGCTTACTTCTATCCCAACGCCGCTATATTGTGGATCTTCTTGCTTGTACACGCATGGCAGAAGCCAAAACAGTTACTACACCAATTGCCACTACTCCTACACTTAACCTACACTCTGGTATAACACTCTCCAATCCAACTAAGTATAGGGCTACTGTTGACAGCCTACAGTATCTGTCGCTAACACGACCAGATATAGCTTATACGGTGAATAAATTGTCTCAGTTTATGCATCGTCCTACCAGTGACCATTGGAATGCTGTCAAGTGACTGCTAAGCTTTCTTTGTGGGATTCTTGATCATGGTATAATTCTTTATCGGCATTCCTCTCTTTCACTCAATGCTTTCTCAGATGCGGATTGGGCAGGTAATAAGGATGACTTCACGTCCACCAGTGCTTATCTAATTTATCTTGGCTGCAATCCTATTTCTTGGAGTTCAAAGAAACAACGCACTGTTGCCCGCTCCCCTCTACTAAAGCTGAGTATAGATCTGTGGCTAGTACTGTTGCGGAACTTAGTTGGCTTTGCTCTTTACTCACTGAACTTGGCGTCCCACTCCCTTAAGCTCCGGTAATTTATTGTGACAATGTTGGTGCTACCAATTTGTGTGCCAATCCCGTATTTCATTCTCGCATGAAGCATGTTGCTTTAGATTATCACTTCATTCCTCAACAAGTTCAGAGTGGTGCTCTTCTTGTTACCCATGTCTCTTCTGAAGATCAGTTGGTTGATGCTCTTACCAAGCCTCTTCCGCGTGCACGATTTCTCAAACTGAAGGACAAGATTGGACTCTCCTCTCGGAGCTCCATCTTGCGGGGGCATGATAAAGATTCAGTTTAGTTTAAAATTCAAATTTCGTTTACTTATGATTTTGCTATTTAAATTCAAGTGTCATATTTATCTTCTTAGGATTTGGTTTGTTAAATTTAAATTGTTTAGGATGACGATAAGTATTTTGTAAACTTTGTATATATATCCTTCAACATTCAATGGAAAGGTATGCCATATTTTACCAATCTTATTTTCTCTATAAGATTAACTAGAGTTTACTGTATAAAATTATTTAATATAATTTGTACACCAAACACTATATAAAAATGAATTATATTGAGTAAGCCCATACAATACAACCTTATATGATTTGCGAAACACATGTTAGGTTTGTTGTAGTCACCAATGCTCAACGTTGGTTCTCTTAATAAAAACATGGGATTCATCATTTGTAGATGCTTGGGGTTGAGATGCTTAACAGAAATTTGAATTTCAGACCCTGACACTGGATATCCATCTAGCGACTTTCTCCACATTTACTCGAAATCCCGTAAAAACAAGCCAAAACCAATGACGTGTTCCATCTTTTATCAAAAGTCAATCTGACATAGAATAAATCCTAAACTAAGCTAAAAGATACAAATAATTTATAAAAAAGTTATAACATGCTCTAGAACATAGCAAGATATGCAAAATAAGTCAAAAAATAACTCTAATTTCTTAGAGTTATCACAATCTCAAACTTAAGCTTTGCTTGTCCTCTGTGATTTCCTTTCCTTTTCTCAACAAGCACGCTCAATAAGTAGAGGGGACTAGATCAATTAAGGCAACAAAGTTCATAAAACATTATATAAGTCATCTAAGCAAGCGGTCTTATCCACGTTAAATAATTAGATTCTTCATAGATATAGCATAGCTGACAATTGAGTCAACACCTCAATAAATGGAGTTTTGATACTCAACCTCTTTAGATTTCTAACAATTTGATACACTTTTGCATAAACCCTTTTTTGCATCAGTTAAATTTAACTTTTTTATATCAGTTCTCCAATTGATATAGAAATAGGCGTTATAAAAAGTGATCACTTTTTACATCCGTTCAATAACACATGAAAAAAAAAAATTTCTTGCTAGAATCGACGTAGAAAGTCTACATTTTCTTTAATAACATCTATATATGTATACCACTTCCCTGTTACATTATTCCATAAAGAATATAAAAAAAAAGGTCCCAAATCCAAAGCCACATTAAAATGAAAAATAAGTGAATTATCATTCATTAATAAAGTAGGCTACATTTTAACTAGTCCATAAGTGTACAATTGGATTTCAAATTTTTAAACTTACATATATTAACCAAAAAAGTCACAAGCTTACATAGACTCACAAGTTGGCAACTTTAATAAGATAATTTGCCTACCATTTTCGAATGTCGCCAATTTCCACTAGAGATAATGGATCCGGATTTCAAAATCTTGGAAATTTAAAGCATATCGAAACATTGACTTATAATCTCAAAAGAACATAATTAAACTACGTTAGAAAAAATACAATTACCTTTGCCCATAAATCAATAGTGTTTGTGGAGACGATATTAAACATATGTCTCATGACGTAATATCCACCCCCGTGCTCCTAGTTTGTTTTTGACACTATAAACAAAGACCAAATATGAAAGTAAAGAGTAATTTTCAAATATAAATGAAGAGGAAAAGATGAATGCTTGCATCTCGGTTTCAAAACTACTAACATGTGGGTAGACCCATGTAGGCTTCTTTCAAGTTGACAAGTGCCTACCATCCAACATATGATGTGATTCCATAGCTCTATCATTGAAAACATCCATGGAAAGTTTGTTATAGACTAATACAGAATCACAAAGCAAAATTTTTACAAATAGAAACTTACATGTCCACATAGTTCTTGAGTTCTTTCATCGGTTTATTCCATAGCGAGCACAAGAAGACGATGGTGTTCTGCCTAGGGCAAAAACCGCCAATTGCCAATGGGACCTGCAAATTGGGTATGAATTAGTCAAAGTCACACTCAATACCAAATCAATTTAAAAATTGTACTTACGCAAGATAATATGGTACTAGATAACACTCCTTTTCGTCACTACATATCCTACTTTGAATGTAGGACTGAATCTCTTCTAGCTTGTTCTCGGAGGATTGGATGTGGAGTGGGTCAATGAATCCACATGTATCATTGCTCCCCTTTGAGGTGAAAGGCGATGCATATACCTACAACATTGAAAAAAATGTTCATTGTAAGAATTGTATTCTTGGTTATTCATTTAAAAATAAAAATGTACTCACATCAACCACAATTGTATCACCAATATGCAAAGCATGTCTGCACCTGTAATTATTGCCAAAATATCCTTTTGGCTAATATAGAATGGCATTGGATAGGGCTTGCCTATGACATCAGGATCTAGGTGTAGATGCATGGGCAGTGTCTCAATTTTTATTGTCGCTTCACACATATGCATGAGTGGATTAACTTGACGATTAGGCTGTGGCCTTGAAATGTCTTTATTGGATCCGACAATTCCTTGAATAATTGAGAAAGCATTAGCAATATAACATGTTATTTAATTCATATGTAATCTTACATAGATGCAAGGTAAATATATGATTTTCTATACCTTCTCTGAAACAAGTTTGACAAGGCTTCTAGGCCATAAAATGAAATGATTGGGGGCTTGCCCCACGGTCTAAACCTCCTCACTTAGGATAGGAACTAGCGCATTTGTATCTTGAACCTATTTAACCACAACTCTCACCATATCATCTTCTATTTGCTTGTGGTGGATGGTTGGTCCTAAGTTATAGACCTTCCCATAGGCCACTAGATGGAAACGATCCTTTACATATAGCTCACACTTGTCTGCAGCATCGAGGACAATAGGATCCTCTGATAGATGTTCAGGAGAACAACTCCCTTATGAGCTTACGAGTCAGGGGAATGGGAAAGCTAGGCATTTGTGTTCACTTGAGAAAAACCTTTAAATGCTAACTCTTGTCTAATCTCTTGTATAAGCTCTTGTTTAATCTCTTTAATAATCTCCAACTTATCCCTCTTGAACACCTCTTTCACACGGAGTTCTAAATCATCCTAAACATTTTTTAGGATACTAGCATTACTGTGTTCAAGGAGAGCGGCATAACTCTTGAACTGCTTCCTAGTAGGCCCTAAAGGATTCCCAATCGACTTATCAAACTCAATTTGTATCCTTTGCTCACCATTACGGTTGAGGGTCAACTCCCTCAATTGTGTGGCATGTCTACCTTTCTTATATGTAGACTGATTATACGACTTGCTTTGTGACGAAGGGTTGCTAGATGAATGATTCATGTACCTATTTTGATAATAAGATAAAACAAGGTTAGTAACTTGAATAAATATAATATAAGTAACAAAGAAGTTTCAAACAAACTATTAAGCAATATAAATATTAAACACAATTCATATGACATCAAAATTAGGCCCATGTGCTAACCATTATATTGTATCAAAAGCACTATCATCCTTTGCAACATGTTCTTTAAACCATGTTAAGAAAGTCTAGTTATGCTCGTTCAATGACCATGAATTTTTTTGTTCATTTGAGGGTATTTTTCCTTAATAATGTTTTTGTGAGCAGATAAATAAGGTTGAATTTCATCAGCATTATTCAAGATGTACCAATCCTCATGATCCATGCTCTTCATTGTTATCCCTCATTACGAGACTTATGAAGCCCTATAGCTTCCATTTTTGACGAGTGCTCTATACAAATAAGTTTCTTTGACAATGTATCTTTCAAAATAATAAAAGCTTCAAGCCGGTGTGGATTTTTCATATACTACTTAAGGATTTTCATGTATCGCATCTTTGCATACTTGCTGTTTCCATGCATGGTATTACATCACATTTGAGCTTTTTTTTGTTCAAAGTGCTAATTTAACATACGAAAACAAATTTCAACTATAACTCAATAATTACAAGCACTTTATCATTGAAATACACGCATATTATGCATGTTATTAGGAACATCACATACAGAGAAAATCTGTTTTTTTTTTTTTTTTTTAAATAAGTATCTTATAAAAAAAGATTAAATTGTAGTTTTTTTTTTTTTTTTTTTCTTAAAAAGTAAACCCCTTTCTTACCCCCACATCTACAATTATTTATGTGACACAAATCTTTTTACGTATAGTTTTAATTCAAAGTAAGAAATGACATTAATGGTACAACATAATTAAAATGAGCAATAAAAATGTTTTGAAATTATTATGTTTTGATGTAAATTTTTTTTAATTTTTAAAATTTTTTTCAATTAAATAACAATTTTAACGTAGAATGACAAAGGGGAAAAGAAAGAAAACAAGGAATGAAATGATGGTTTCAATTTAGTAATCAGCAAAAGGTCCCAAATGTTGAAAGTATGGTAAATAGAAAGCCAGAGAGCGCCAAAGATGAGACAACATAAGAACTTTGTTCTTACTTTTCTTGTGTTTTCCATACAAACGGGGTGCCCTATGACAAGCTTGTAACGCCAATATCATGGTATATAATGTGCAATGAACATCCATTACAAATGTGTAAGGAAGTTATAACCTAAAAGACGTAATATTATATAATTTACAATAATGATTTGGGAGTTGAGAAGCTAAATGAGCATTCACAATAAAGGATTCATAACACTCCAATATCCATTATATAATGAATATGTCTCATTAAAACATTACAAAGGAAAAACCTAGTGAGACAAAAATCTTAGTGAAGAAAAAATAGTACATCATTCCTTGTACACTCCCCTTGTTCAAAAATCAATGAAGATTTATGAGCTGTTGTATTCTAATATTGTGCACTAATCTTTCAAATGTTGATGTTGGTAATGCCTTGGTGAATAGATCTACTAAATCATCACTTGAACGAATTTGTTGAACATTAATATCACCTTTCTTTTGAAGATCATGGGTGAAGAAAAACTTAGATGAAATGTGCTTTGTTCAATCCGTTTGATATATCCTTCTTTCAATTGAGTTATGCATGTAACATTGTCTTTAAAAAATATTGTTGGAGTTCCATTGAAAAAGGATTGTCCACATGTCTCTTGAATGTGTTGAGTCACAGATCTCAACCAAATATATTCTTGACTTTCCTCATGAATTGCTATGAGCTCTCATGATTACAAAAGCAGTAGCAAGTGTTTGTTTGTTGGAACATCATGAGACAACTGTATTACTACTTGTAAATAGATAGCTTGTTTGAGATCGAGCTTTATGCGGATCAAATAGATATTTGACATCAACATAACCTACTAGCTTTGGTTTGGATTTATGTGCATAACCCCATATCAATGGTACCTTGAAGATATAAAAAAATATGTTTAATTTCATTCCAATATCTTCAAGTTGGAGAGGAACTAAACCTTGCTAACAAGCTAACTGCAAAAGTTATAGTAGGCCTTGTATTGTTAGCAAGATACATCAATGCACCAATAGTATTATGGTATGGTACTTCAGGACCAAGAACGGTTTCATTATCTTCTCTAGGTCGAAGTATGTCATTTTTCAAATTAACTATCCGAACAACCATTGGGGCACTCAAATATAGATGTGCCTTGTCCATGTAAAATCTTTTAAGGACTGTTTGGGTATAAGTTGATGGATGTATAAAAATTTCATCTTTCAAATGCTTGATCTATAGGAGGAGGCAAAACTTTGTTTTTCTAAGATCTTTCATGTCAATTTTTTTTTTTAAATCAATTGTTTTTTTGGTCTCTTTAGGAGTTTTAGTAACATTTAAATCATCCACATATATAACAATAATCATGAACACGTTATTTGCTCACTTTATAAAAACACATAGATAAATTTGGTCATTCTTATACCCTTCCTTTGACAAAGAAATTGCTAGGATGATTAAATTACATTTGCCCAAACTATTTCAATCCATACAAAAATCTTTGCAATTCAATTGAATAAAGTTCCTAGGACTTTGATTTGCATGCTTCAAGCATCTCAAATCCTTTTGGGATTTTCATATAAACATTATGATCAAGCGATCCATATAAATAGGTAGCAACAACATCCATAAGACGCATATCAAGTTTCTCATCTACTGTTAGACTAATGAGATAATGAAATGTAATAGCATCCACCACAAGAGAATAAGTGAACTCATAATCAATTCCAGGTCTTTGTGTAAAACCTTGGGCAACGAGTTTGCTTTATATCGGACAACTTGATTTTTCTTATTTCATTGACATACAAATACCCATTTGCACACAACGGTTGTTACACCTTTAGGTGTTTGGACTACAGGTCCAAAAACACATGTTTCTCAATTGATTTCAATTATGCTTGAATTACGTCTTTCCACTTTGGCTAATCAAGTCTACGTCGACATTCACTAATAGATCTAGGTCATGATCCTCATTTTCATTCATAATATTGAGCACTACATTATAAGCAAAAATATTGTTGATAACTATTTTTTTGCAATTCATCTTTCCCCATAGGGACATAATTTATTAAAATCTTATCATTTTCAGACACTTGAACTTCTTATGGAGTTTCATTGTTTATTATGTCTCAAGACTCTTTAGAAGTATTTATTTCTTTAATGGATTCATTTTGAATAATCACTCATTTCTTTTTTTGGGGATTTTATCTTTTGAATTGATTGGTTTACCACGCTTTTGGCATGCCTTAGGCTCATTAGCCTTTTCATTGATGAATTGTCTTTTAGGAACATCAATCCTTACTAGAACATTAGCATATGGTACATATGACTTAATCACTTTTTTTATGTCAGTAAATGCGTCTAACAATTGATTTGCTACACTTTATAAGAGAATTATCTTTTGAACTTCGAGTTCACATTGCTTTGTATGGGGATCAATATGAGACAAAGCATTCCACTTGATTTCTTTAAGTAGTTGCTTGTCCTTTTCTCTCCCTAATGAGAACACCCATTATAAAGAGATGAGAGAATATGAGATCTTTATTCTTACTCTTCCCGTTGTGTTTTCCATACAAATGGGGTATCCTATTTATAGGCACAGACTTGTAACCCCAATCATCATGGTACATAATGTGTAATGAACACCCATTACAAATGTATAGGGAAGTTACATAGAAGAGAATAAAAACCTTGTAAGGAGATAATATATAATTCAAAATGACAATTTGGGAGTTGAGAAGCTGAATGGACATCCACAATAAAAGATTCATAACACCAAATAAAATAAGAAATGCCTATTTATAGGGACCAACAATCGAAAAAATGTAATTTAATAATTGGGATGGGGACAACCTATTCGACGTAAGAATAAAGCCCTAAATTACATTAAAAGAAAAATAACAAGTTTAAATCCCTAAATAATAAAAACCATAAAAAATAAAGTTTTAGAGACTATTCATAGATCAAAGCAATGTGACCTTAATTACTAATCTCATCACCGTACATGAAATCAGAAGAAAATTAAGTTTACTTCTGAATATTGGCTAAAGATTTACATGTAATTAAAATCTGGAAATCACTGTCAAATCAATTTGATCTCTCTTTACTTATTATCCAAGTCACCAAATATATTGTTGTGGTAATCAATTGTAAAAATATATTTACAATCTCCAATATTTGCTTTAAAAATCGTATAAATTTTAAGATGTGTGTTTCAATAAGCAAATTTTTTTTGCACAACACTGATTGGATCATAACCATCAGAAAATCAAGGAAAAAGTTTCGTTCCTTAATTAATATTTAGGTCAAGTAATTGATCGCAATAATGGAATTGGTCTCTTTGTGAAAATATATATATATATATATATGGCAGGCTCAAATGGTTGGACTACAAAGGAGATTAAAGACTTAGAAGAGGCTTATGCTGCAGACTCACAATTCTTGTTAAGTAGCAAATGGAATGAAATTGCTAAGTTGGTTACAACCAAAACTGCAGAACAGATTGAGACTTATTACTGGTTTGGTGGGTTTGGCCACAAGTGTCTAGATGAAGATATACGGAAGATAGTTTCTGGAGAACTGAAACCAACCTTGTTTCTGAAATCACCTAATTTCCAAACTGTGGCTGATGATTATTTCACTAAGTTTGCAGATCCAGATTCAGAGTCTTCTAGAATAAGACGAAGACGAACATCAGGATGATTTTGTTGATGAAGGTGATGAAGAAGGAAGCGAAACGATGAAGTAGAAGCAGAAGAAGAAAAGAAAGAAGAATCTTGAAGTTACCTGAGGAGTATTTTCATTTAATAGTTTGAGACTGGATGCCGTAACTTTTGTTTTCCTTTCTTTTTTCCCCTCTTTGAAAGATGGTATGGACGTATGAATATGTGTCACTTTATTATTATCATTATTGACATATCCATGATGAGTTGCAGGAATCTGAAATTCGTAATCTTAATCTATTGGTATGTTGTTACATATTGAAACATGTTTAGCTTGATCATCTCATCGTTTCATTTTGTTTGTGTCGGTTTATTTATCCCTAGATATAGGGATGCTTATGAGTGAATTAATTTTATGTTCTAATCAAGCATATGCATTTTTTTCTGTCCAAATTATTAAATATACGAGAACCACTGCTTGAATAAATATAATAAAAATTATTTAGTATCTAACATTGTATTAAATACCGATTAATCTGAATTTAATTGGAGTAGAACTATAAAAGCACAGAGCTCTCCCTCCAAAGTTTTTCAAGACTTAAACAAAACTGGTATTTTTACATTCTAATTTACTAAGAATCAATATATGTTGTCTTATCCTATGTGCCAATCCTCAATGAATGGTCAATTAATTTAATTATTTACTCTCTTTAATATATTACAGAGACTAAAGGCCTGCTTGATTCTATTCTTAAAAATAGGTTTTTTTTTTTTTCTTTGAAAACAGAAGAACAATAAAACTTGTTTGATGGACTGTTTTTTATGAGTTGTTCTAAAAACTAGAACAACTTTTCAATGTTCTCTTAAAGTTGTCCGCGAGAACAACCAAAGAGCACACAATACTCATTAATGGTAATATCGTAATTACCTTAACTTTGCTTCTTTTATTTGTTCTTCGTAAAACTCGATTCTACAACTCCATCTACTCTCTCAACCTAGTTCCTTCTTGGCCTCCTTTTTATCCTCCCTTCATCCTCCATACTAACCACCATTCCGTCCTTGCCGCTGCCATTGTCGCCACCAAAATCTGCCTCAGCATCACGAAAATTTTTGACTTGGTGGGGAAATCAATCATGCTTTGGGGGGTTTGCAAGGAATTAAACCTAAGTTTTCATTTTTCTCCCTTGTGATCTCTACAGGCGTACAAGCATCCAACTCAAAGTAAATCAACAAACACTTAAATGAGAGTTCTCTTCTCTGTCTCATTCCATCTCTCTAGAAATTTCTTTGTTATTTAAAATCAAACGCTTCCAGGTAACACAAAGATAAATGTGTTTGGTTCCAGGGAAATTATAAGGGAAACAGATTCTGGGAAGAAATTTATGTCATACGTATATTTCAGACAAGTGATTCATCAACTAGTTATATTACAAACATGAAGCACACCGTACATTATACCCCCCATTGAATTCTAACATGTTTACCAGATTTAGCACATTTTGCTTTTGGAACCTTGCCAGATTCTGGTTGAATTTTCTGTTGTAGACCCACTAAATAAGTGAGACTATAAAATAAAGATAATTCCTTTGAAGTGATTGGGAAGAATTCTGTAGAAAATCACAGGCTTAAGAGATAAACCAGTAAAAAATGCTACGAAAGGAATGTCATTATAGACATGGTTCCTCAAAATTCAGTCTCCAAAAGAAGAAAATCATAGACATGAACGGCGCGCGTATATTTGAAATCACTTTTATCAAATGATTTTTTTTTTTTTTTTGGTCCTTTTGGATGTGTTTTCAGAACAAACCATTCAAATAACCTTTTTTTTTTTTTTAAATTTTCAGAACATATTCTAAGAAACAATTTTATGGAATTGTTCTAAAAACATAAAAACAGAGAACACATTCAAATAGGCCCTAAATTTCCCTCTTTTAAAATAGAAAGTTTTTAATACTTGACCAATCATAATTTTCATTCTGAGTCATATTAATTGTAGCTCCATTTTTTTATAGGTATTTAGGTAATTGTATCTTAATCATAAAATAACTTTTTTTTTTTTTCGGCACATAAAGGAAAGAAAACAGAAAGTAGATGATAATTGCATTTTATATTTATAATTTGTAATTTCTTAGTATTTTTGGCTCTAATTTAAGTTCATTTTCTATTTTTGCAGCCAGAGAATAATTTGGAGCATTAAAGCAGAAAAAATAATATTTTTCAAATTTTTAAATAGTCACATTGTAATTAAGGAATATATTTTGGTCCTTGAGTTTCCTAATGTAATTGATTCTTTAGTCTATTAAACTTTCTTATTTTTATGTAATTAGGGTTTCTAGATTTATTAGGGTTCTTAGTTTTAGACTTTTTCCCAATTATAAATACCTCTTTTACAATTAGGTTTTGGGAGGAGACTTTTGACTAAGAGGAAGAGGAGAGAAGATTAGGCGAAAAGACAACTTCATGGGTTCAATTATTCTTTTTCTTCATTCTTTTCTTTTATGTTTTAGTTTTCTTTTCTAGGGCTAAAATGTAGCTAAAACTTGAAGTGTTGAATACTTACATGAATTATTTAGTTTTATTATATTTAATTGAGCTCTATTTTTTTTTTTTAATTTATTTATCTGGCCAATTAAAGGGATATTTGTGAGTTTATATGAACGGGGAAGGGATTAGATAACTTAGACTACAAGAAATAGTTCCATAAAGGAGTTTATGATATGGATATTCTGAGACTCTATGCAATCATAAAAAGGGAATTCATAGATCTTAATGCAACTTAGATTACTACAATTTATATGGGGATATGATTGAATTGGCAATTTAAATTAGGTTAATTTGACTTTGGAAAAGGCTTGCTGACACATTAGGAATCTTTGTTGGCAATTGATATAATTAATTTGAATTAAGGAAAATAGGTTACTCAAAACTGAAGATTGAGGTGAATTCGAAAATCTTTGAGCTTTTATATATTAAGTGTTTTTCTTTTATTGATGTTTTGCCTTCTTTCTTTATATTTCTTTTAATTTGAGTTATTGATTTTGATCACCCAAATAATATTTCAAATTATAGTATTTGGTAATGAGTAGCTAGTTCTTGAGAGTACAACCCTAGAATACTTTACCAGTTACATTAATAATGTACCCTTGCACTTTATTTCAGTATGTGTGTGTATATATATATGTAACCATTAAGTTCTTGCACCGTTGCCGGGACTGAGCCTATTAATATCAAAGGAAATAATCTAGTATTACTTTGGGTTATTTTATTTTATTTTTTTGTTTAATTTTTTCTAGTATCATTCTCGTTGGCTTTCCATTTTCTTTTTGCTTTTTAAAAAACCTTAAAGTGGTGGAATAAGATTTATGGGTTATGTGGAGGCAACCATGACAAGGAGGCTTGCTTTATGTACTATTGGAGTTTACAGGAGAATGCTAACTATCTTAGGCAATATTCTAACATACACTATGATGCCTATAGTCCTAGCCAGTACAATCAATCTAATTTTCCATGGGAGAATAATCTGAACATAGTGCAACAACAACAACAATCATCTCCAAGAATTACTCTTGATGAAACTCTTGCCCAACTTGAAGCAAGTGCAACTGACTCTATTGCAAGTATAAATGATTCTATGTCGCGAATGGAGGTTCATATGAGTCAAATAACCCTTGCTTTGCAACTTGAAAATTCCCCTTATAATATAGAAATAAATTCAAGTGGGGAAGCACAAGAACAATACGATACCATTGACCTATCTAACAACAGAGTTTGTAAGCTCCATGCAATTACAAGAGGCATCTAGTATTGCTCAAGAAGAAGAAATTATTAGGGAATCCCTAAGCTTGCGTAAGGATTTCCCTAATAATGCAAGCCAAATTGTCTATTTCCCAAGAAAAGTCTAATGAAGAAGGTGCTAGAAAGAATGAGGAAAATCAAGAATTTATTCTTACACAACCTCCTATACTTGAAGGATTTAAGATCATGGAAGATGGAGTGGTCATTATTTTTGATAATCACTTAAGTCCTATTTTAAAAACGGAGAAAAGGATTAAAAATTTTAATTTATTGGAAGTTTCTCCATTGGTGTGTTACTCAAATTTTTCATATTTGATCCACCTTGAGCATCATGGGTAGTCAGGCTGAAAGACAATAAATCAAGCATTTTTTGGGAAGCAACCCAATTTTTTTTTATCCCTTTCTCTTATATTTTTGTTATTTTAAAATTTGGTGTTTTTAGAATTAGTAGAGTCTTTTTTATCAGAACTTTGGCATTATTTTATTCTACAGGTGAAAAAGAAAAAAATTCGGGTCTTGTGAGTTCTTTGCAGCGGGTCGTATGCAGTTTTGCTTTGCTGCTCAGTGAATAGATTCGGCTAAGGTTGCTCTTTAATTTAATGAGTATGCTTGCATGGCTCAGTGGTCAGAGTTGTTTCTTTTTGGCATTAAAGCATCTGCTTATAGTTAATGGGTTGTCGTTGTGGATTCATGGAATTGCCTACGAGGCTTTGCTTCTGATCAATTGTGGATGGCAATGATGAATTATTCACTTGTTTTGCATCATTTTTCATAAATGTCTTGTCCATTTTTTTTTTTTTTTTAAAGTTTATGGTGCTTGAATTTTGTTTAATTTTGTTACTGCGGAATTAGACCTCTAATGTGACCATTGTCCATGATTTACTGTATAGCTGCTCCGCTTGATAATTATTATAGGTGCTCTCTAATTTTATGTGGTAAGTGTGCAGTGCTATGGCTGATGACATTGACTATAAGTGAGCTTTATTGTTGTGTGGATAAATACAATGCATCTTAAGACATGTGAGCCCTTACCTTGCGCATTAAGTTGACAGTTCTTGTTTTGACAGTCACCAATAGTCCAGCTTTAGTGTTTTGCTATAGACTATCGATTTGCATATGAAATATGTTGTGCATCTTTGCACGAGCTTTGTCATTTTTCTTATGCTTTCTTGTGATTCTTTGATGAATGAAGAGTGGAAAATTAATAATTTTGGATGTGTTGTCCCATTTTTGTCAAGAGTTTATGCAATACTTTCGAGTATGTGCAATCAATTGTTATGGAATTGCTTGCTGTCTTGTGCATACATTGTGCATTTATGCATGAGTTTTAGTTTTATTGGCTAGCTTGTGGTTCTATTGTTGGACAAACTTTGGGGGCTATGAGTTGGACTTGAGTAGATGCATAAATTGGTGATATTCTATTCTCTTGCTCACATTTTCTTGTTGCATTGTGTTATACCGTCAGGTAGGAGCTCTATCATTTTTCTTCATGAGTACCTACACTTGAGTTGTGTTATGTATTTTTATACATGAGCTTTTATCTTTCTTGCATTTTGCTGTTTGGTTTTCAGCTATGCATTTTATGCATGAGCAAACACTTTTTGGTCTTATCTTGTTCAGTTAAGGTACTTTGAGTTGTTCCATGTGCAGTTTTCAAGAGAGCTAGAGAGATGACTGGTAGCTCATATAGGACCAACACATATGGAGGCTGATGAGGATATGTGACATATTTTTAAGGGAGTTTTCTTTTCCTCTTGCATCGGGGACAATGTTGAATTTTAAGTTTGGGGTTAGAAAAATTCTTGAGTATTGTGCTTTAATTTGCATGCTTGAGTAGTCTCAGAGTCCTTTATATTTAGCTTGTTTACTGTGTCCTAGTTTCAAAAAAAAAAAAAAAATTGAAAACCGTAGTTCAATAATATAATTGAGCATGCTTGATCATTTTTCTAGGTATTGGAGACTCGTTTTTCATGCATATGCCAAGTTCTAACTCTATAGACTTGTTTTTCCGTTCTTGAAATTTTGCTTTACCTTGCTTATATTTTGAGATTTGCTATATGTGAACCTTTTGGGAATTTTAAGCCAACCCCTTGATGTGTGACTCCCCTTTTTGCTTGATAATATTTATTTTCTATGGATGATTTCTAGTTGTTGCACATTTTTTGAATATTTATTGAGTGAAGTGGATGAAAATGCATAGAAATGAATTTATTTGTTAGCCAATTGGGAGCTTTTGAGCTACATCTTTATTGCTCATCATTTGATTGTGAGTGTCATGCATCCTTAACCTTTTTAGAACTTGCTCTGTTATACATGTTGAAATTGCTTTGAGGACTAGTGCATTAAGAGGATTAGAGCATTTATTAACCCTTTTTAGCCTTTTTGTTGCCCACTCTTGCATTTTGACAATTAGTAGACCCTCTTGAGTCTTAGCATTCCATTCTTTTTAGTAACCCACATTACAAGCATACATCCCTTACTTTGGTAATTTCCCTCAATTTTTGCACCTCACACTTTGAATGTTTATATGAATTCTTTGCATAATGGAAAGTATCTTGTCTATGTTGGAAAGTGGAATAGATTAAGCCTCAAGTTATCTGTAGATTTCCATAAGTGAAAGAAAAATGAAGTGGCAATTGAAAAAAAGGAAGAACGAAAAAAAAAAAAAAAGAATAAAAGAGCAAAAGTGAGTTAAAAAGCTACTAAATAAGCAATATAGGGAATGAGTGTGTTAAGTTGGAGGCTTGGAAAGTTTGAAAGTTAATAAGCTAAGAGGTAAGCAAGGAATTCATATAGTACTTTCATTGTGCATTTTTTTTTATCAATTTCCATCTTTCATTTATTTTTCCTAACTTTCACCCAAGCCCCATTACAACCCTTTTCAAAGTCCCTTTGATTGGTGTATCTAGTCTTATTGAGTGGTGGAGATGTGATTATGACCAAGCATATGGAAAGGATTTTGTATTGCATTGACTTGAGTGAAAAAGAAAACCCCTTTAAACACTTTGAGTAAATCGAGTGCATCCTGCATTTATGTGAGGAAATTTATTCCTATTGTATCAGATTTCATTGAACTTGATGTATATTCACTTGTGTGGGTGCATTTGGAAAGTTGTATCTTGTTTCACCTTAATCTCATGAGTCATATTTTGATGTTGGGAGTTTTGAGCTTAAAGCCTTACTTTTGTGAGTGATCCTTTAGGGTATGAGTATGCCAATTGTGCAAGGATATGGAGTTGATCTTATTGATATAATTTTTCATACTTAGTCTCCAATAACTTTCAGATACTACTCTTTGAGGTCTTGGGGGATTTGATAATTACATTTCATATCTATATTTTGTAATTCCTTATCTTAGTATTTTTGGCTCCTATTAATATATATATTTGGCTCTAATAGAGAATAATTTGGAGCATTAAAGTGGAAAAAGAAATATTTTTTAGATTTTTAAATAGTCATATTGTAATTAATGAATATATTTTGGGCCTTGGGTTTCTTGATGCAATTAGATTTCTTAGTTTATTAAACTTTCTTATTTTTTTGTCATTAAAGTTTCTAGATTTATTAGGTTTCTTAATTTTAAACTTTTTCTAATTATAAATACCTCTTTTAGAATTAGGTTTTGGGAGGAGACTTCAAATTTCGTAAGTTTGAAACCTTATATACCCACCTTTGTTGGGTGAAACAAGAATTAGTCCTACACTTAGAGTACGATTTAACTTTGAGTTTAAATTGGTGCAAACTAAAAAGGAAAAAAAAAAAAAAGTTCTATATAAAGAGAGCACCCGTCCTTACACCAATTTTGTATTTGAATAAAACAAAATAGAAAATGTTTTATAGGGAGCAATATTTTTCTATTTTAACTTCAGGTTGCACCCTAACATATTATCCCATTAAATTTATAAGATAATAGTTGAAATGAAGATTTCCTTATTCACAAAAAAAGAAAAATGAGCCTAATTAGAGTAAAGTACTCCTTAAAAAAAAAGAAAGAAAGAAATTGCTTCATGTTATTTTTTTGGTCTAGTCACGTTTTATCTAAATATAGTTTTAATTTGGCATCTTTATTATATTTTTGATATAGTCACATTTTAATTTTAATCTATTTTATTTTTTGGTACAAATTTATTTGATATTTGTTGGACATACAAGTTTGAGTTGGAGTTTGGAATAGAAAAAAAGTCTTACATTGAAAGGGATTGAGATTTGTAAGATATATATATCTAGATAAGACTCATTAACTGTTTGAAGATTTAAATTTCTTTCCTTTTTATTCCTCTTTGAAATTAAATCTCTACAACAATACTAATCAAAAACAATTTTCCCAACAATAAAATATCACGTCAAATTAATATCATTGGCCGTTGGAAAAGCATTAAATAGAGAATATATTATTTGGAGTAAGTTAATTATTAATTAACCTAGAATTGCTACCGATGCGCAAAGAGGAATACCAACACAAATAGGAAAGGGTTTGATGTTTCCTTGAGAGTGAAGTTTCCTATGAAGCAAAACCATTCTATAAAAATCCCCAAATCCCTACATCCATTTACGTTTCTCACAATCATCTGTTTCTGCTGTCCTATTCTGTGATGGAGAAAGAAGGATTTTTGGAGTTTGTTTTGATCAGAGTTCCTCCAAAACCTCGTCAAGAATCATCTGTCGACCAAACCAGAACCTTTCTAATGAATTCTTCTTCTTTGTCTGCTGCTGCTACTGAGTTACCGCTGCTGCCTTCCGTGGTTGTTTCTTCTTCTTGTGTCCAAGAAAATCAAGACGGTAAGCAAGAATCTCGTGTCTCCACTGAGCTATCACTTTCAATTTCTGGAAGCTTCAACGATGGCGACCGAAACAAAAGCCAAGGCCCTGTTGCATTATCAAACGTGAGGAAACTGTGCTCTAACCCTCCTAAGAACGCGTCGCAATATGATGTCTCCACCGAGCTATCACTTTCAGTTTCAAGCACCTTCTGTGATGGCCAAAACAACGTCAAACCCCTTACTACATTGAAGAAGAGGAAATCATGCCCTAACCCTCCCAAGAATGCAGTCAAGAGATTGAGAGGAAGTGCAACAAACCGAAAAGAGATGCGGTGTGGCAATTTCAGAGATTTGAATCTTAACGATGACCTGTGGAAAATCAAGAAAGTACTCACAGGGAGTGATGTTGGCAACTTATGCAGACTCTTGTTGGCCACTGATTTGGTTGAGAAATTGATGCTACCGTTCTTGGGTGTTGAGGCCCAAAGAGATGCTGAGACCCTTGAGAAGGGAATCAAAATTGGGTTTTGGGATGTGGACACTAAAAGCATGCACTACCTGATTCTGAAGCATTGGATTTCTTCAAAGAGTTATGTTTTGATTGGAGGGTGGAACACAGGATTTGTGAAGAGAAGGTGTTTGAAGAAAGGTGATGAGATTGGGCTTCGTTTTGATACTTATAAGCATTGTTTTGATTTCTCTATTCTTAAGCGTGCCTAGTTAACGTTGTTCAAGTTAATAATGTATGCAGAAAAATTCATTATCAGATACTCCATGAATAGGATTTTGTATTTGATTAGCTCTCTAAATAGAATTATTCATGAACCTGTTTTCGTATTAAGTTACTGCTTTACTCTCTTCATTTTGTGACAATTTATATCAGAAAAGAATTAATGGTCTTTTGAGATATGCAGTTATATCTGATTTACATCTATAAGTTTAATTTAATTTTCTATTTTACTTAAAGTCTGCCACCAACATAATTTCACGCGTAAATACTATGAAAATTAATATCATTCTCTTAAGATGACTGTAATTCTATTTTAAATTCTAATCAAGTCATGGGGTGAAAGTTTCATTCAAAAGGTTGTAGTGAATTGGAATCAGTTTTAGTTTGATTGAGTTTCTTTGCTATGCGGTTTTTAGTTCTATATCACCCTTGTTTTGGGTTATTTATCCATGGTATTTGTGCTTACTGGTTCTAATTAATCTTTTTCTTAATGAAAGCTGTTATATGTATATATATTATATAGACACACACACACATATTATTGATCTTACATCTTTCACTTTGTTAATAGGAGAAATGGATATTGTTTCAAACTAGATGAGAAAATTATTATGTAAAACATAAAGTGGGCAGGAAAAATTTTCGCGCACACAACTCATTTATATGATTTAATATGTGAATTACTGTTATCTCAAAATAAAAACTGTCATAATTTAATGAATGAATATTATGTTGTCTAACATAGTAAAATTTTAAAGATTATTCATTACTGTGTGTACAAAGGAGCTATAAATTATAGTGTGGCCCATAATAGAGACAAATAACATTCTAAGAGTAAAAGAATTGTGCGTAGGAAATCAAGATCTAGGTTAGATTATGTTGATGTGCATAGGAACTTTTTTTCCTTCCATTTATTTTTTAATAATAATAATAGTAACTAGCTACTTTTTTATAGCGTTGTTGATTTTTTAATTAAATAATAAATAATGAGTAAAAAGTTATTTTTTAAAAAATATTTGATTTTTAAAGTGCACAAATTTGTGTATAATGTCTCTTTAAATAGCACACATTGCTAGTGTTTGAATAACCATTGCATTTTGATTACAAAAAAAAATAAAAATCTGAAAGCATATGGTAAATACATCTCATATTAAGGAAAAATAAAAACTTTAAAGTAATGACATACAATCACATATATAGTCTCTATAGTTAAACACAAATAATAAGAAAGAAATGTAACCAACAAAAAGATAATAATGTTCATGCTAGTTTATGTTGGGTATGGTAAAAATGTTGCAATTAAATATTTAAATCATAACAAATTTTTTTTAATCATAGGTTTCTTCAAGAGTTCTGTTGTTACAAACAGACGTTAGTCCTAGTGGTAATGAGCTAAAGCTACTTAAGTATATTGGCTAGGGTTCAAGTTACAAGTATATAAAAATGTTTTTAGGAGAGCTCTACTCTATTTATGTCCTTCGATTAATTCTAATCGGATTAGTTTTGGGTTGAGGGATTAGGCTATAACCTTTTTAGGGTTCCCTCTCAAGATGACAAAGATAGGTGATCAAAGCTGCTTCAAAACGGAAAGGTCTTCTCTGGGGAAGTTGGGTGGAGCCACAGCACTTTAGGAGAATAGAATGATGATCTGAGTGGACCCTTGGGAGATGAAAAACCGCTGCTTCAGGGAAAAGGAGCCTCCAGGGTTGATCACAGAGCCCCCTATCTAAACGCTTAGAGACAGTCCTAACACCATTGATGTGGGGGTGCCATGTAAAACAAGCTTATTTGAAATCTAAGTCTTGAGAATGTATCGCGAATCTGGTAACTATGAGCTGTAGTCAATGTTATTATTTCAAAGTCTTTCTAATAAACGACAAGGTAAAATTAGATTCGCATGTTGGAGTATCATGCTGTGAGATCTGAGGAGTGGTATTCTTCCCTTTCATCCAAGTTGTAAATCAGTAAAAGCAAATACTATGAATGCCAATCACTACTTTATTCAAATATCAACCATCCCCCTTCGTAATTAAGGAGTCATCATTATAAAGGAAGTAGCGAAAGTGGAAGGAAAATACCAAGTACGGAGAGCAATTTAATTATATTATTTAATTCCCTGATTAGAAACCATTGATTTGGTTTGAGTGCAGAAACAAGTACCTCAAGTACTTGAAAATGCTAGTGATGGATATCATTTGGCCAGTGAATGTTGTAATAGCAAGGTCAGAGTCTTCCAATTTTAGGAGGAATTGGACAATTAAAAATGTTCCAACAGAGAGATCCAAGTCAAATTCTCCAACATCTTTATCCATGTAAATAGACCATTTATATTGTTGAAAATATATTCGAGCTGATATTATTTATTCAAAATGCTATTTCTCGATAAATGAAGCCAAACAATTCACTATTATATGGCTAGAAAACAATATATCTTAGCACCACGATGTTATATCAAGTCAAGTGGGGTAGTATGAAATGGTTTAACTTCATGCATGTGCTTCTCCCTAGTGTGCTAGTTAGTTCTAACATAATTGACTAATGTCACTCAGACTCCTAGTTGTAAGATGGTAAGGCATTGATAGTGGAAAGGAAATGCTGATATTTGACAACGGAGAAAATTTCTATTAATACTCAATATTCTCCGACATGTGGTCCACTGCCTACAGTTCTGGATTGCCCATGAACTTATATTGTATTCACGTCAAGGTCAAGGCTGGACAGAGTTTACTAATTATTTTATTGTGAGGAAGGGATCCAACAAACTCACAAGACAATGAAATCATATAATTTATTCGGAAAATCACGCTTCACAAATCAATTTTAACATTTAAGGTTGTAAACATTATTTAGAAAAAAAATGTTAATTTGGTTGTATTAGAGAACTATGGGTAGGTACATTGAAATGTTAATCAATTATATTTTAACCTCTTAATAAAATTTAAGGTACCACTGTATAGGCAGTAGCTGTAGTTATTTTACATCAACACCCATTAAACTATGGCATTTGAGCACTATTTTTAGTTTTTTGACAATTGATCTAAACTTGATGAAAAAATAAAATAGATATATTATTAGAACTAATTTAACTGCAAAAATGGAAAATAACCAAAAAAAAAAAATTGTTATGTCTTGCTTAACTTGAATCGGATTTGAATACTCTTATCGTTTGTGCAAAATAAATGAAAATTGGTTTGAGTTTCTAAAACCAAATTATAATTTAGACATACCATACTTTACAAATTTTTAGTCAGTCATTCGTATATACCATGTTTAATTGGAATGATACTGTAATCCCTGTTGACATAAATGAATAACACGAACAACAATCAAGGTTACTGTACTCAACCTCTACTTTCAAGTAGTTTCAATGAACTTACTTTTCTTCTTTTTTAGTGCTTAGTAGTCTGAGGTATATTTATGACTTGTGCACATCACAATTTCTTTGATGAGCATGGAAGTCAATATTCTTGGACGAGAGAAATTTCTTCGAAGATGACTCTTTGCCGTTCATGGTTGTGATCTCAACCTTGGTCACTATTTTGACATAATTAAATTTAACCATTTCCTTTAAGTTGTTACTCAATTAAACCTCTTGTAATCTACTGCTCTAAAATGGGAAATTGTACATCTTCGATGAGAAGGACTGAAGTACATTTAAATTGTAAACCACTTAATTTTAAGGACCTGTTACAGCAGGAAATGGGATTTCAATGTAAGAAAGAAAATAATTAGAAAGCAAAATCCTATATCTTATAATGAGATTAGAAAATTTGTAAAATCTATTATATGAAACATGAGATTATAATGATTGTAAAATCTACCTTGTTTCTACACAATTATAATTCCAAGTCACAAACTAAAACATGGTGAGAAAGAAGTTTGATATCCATAAATAGCATAATTCTGATTCAATCAAGTTTTTCTCTCGTTATACTCCAAGTGAGCCTGTGTTTTAGTTCTTAAAATCGAGTTTTCTATTTAATGTCGGTTCTTAACTAGAGGCAACATCAAAGTCTATCAAGTTAACTGTCGTTCTTATTGAAATACCAATAATTCAAAATTATTTTTTTAATATATCACAAAATTTATCTTCTTTAAAAACGTCAAATTATATCACGCTTTATGAGAGGAAAAGTTTTTAAGGAGGACACCAATCACATAGCACTTTATGTAAAAGCATTAAATTATTTGGAGATTTTATAGTGTATATATATATATATATCATCCTCTGTAACAAATTTAAAAACTGTTGACTTGAGTTTGTCAATTACATTAGTAATTTACACATTAGTTGTTTCTATGTGGTATGAGATACCATATCCATACTAATTAAATGTACCCAAGAAACTTGTTTAAGTTATCATCTAGATATTTTTACTATTTAGCCTTATTTAAATTTTTTTTTTAAAAAAGTGACCTTATAAGAAAGTGACCTGAAATATTAAAATAATCGAATACTGAAAGAGAAAAACTAGTGAAAGTAAAGAGAGAATTCTACGTACATACGTAATTGGTATCTTTGACCAATTGGATGACTCCTTTGACTCTGACAAAAAGAAAAATAATATTTTTTGTTCATAATTAAAAAAAAAAAACTACTTTGCTAAATAATTTAAAATCAGACTAATTTTTCCAAAGTTATTCCTAAATTAGTCACTTTCTTTTATTGTTTTTATTGAGAGTTTCATGAAACACATGTTAACAAATAACAATGATCATTTTTTTTTTTTAATTAGAAATAACAATGATCATTTGTTTTCTTTGACATAGGGAGAGGGGTTAGGCTCTCGAACATCGCAAGGTAAGGAAACTAAAGCTTTTATTTTAGGATCGGCACTTAGATACATCCGTTTCTTATAATTTGTGCGTTTTGTGATAAACTTATACTGTAAATAATAAAAATAATTAAATTCAAAACTAAGAAAATTATAATTAAGAAAGGGAACTTATTTTTACATATTTTGTGTTTTTTTATAAAAAAAAAAATTACTTCTTTTACTTTTGTCTTATTTTGTTAGGTTAGAGTAAGTCTTATATACTTACTCATTTTAATAATTTAGAAGATTGGTTACACATGATGAAAAAAGAAAACATAATGATGAAATAAGAAAACATGGTGTTGGTGAAGATGAGTGACGCCTTGTGGAAGGATGCCTTGAAGCTTGCTTGCTTGATGTGGATGCCATCCCCTATGTTGACCCATGAATTGAACTTGCTCTTATAGCTCCAAATTTGGTCTAAACATAACACAGCTCGTGTAATTCGCAAAGAAAATGCCTAGATGCCAATCCTGAAAGTAAAAAGGAAAAGACAAATATTGAGTAAATCAAACTTTAAAATAGATAAAATGATATAAAATACAATTAATCTCATTTAGACCTCTGAAATGTAAATATAGGCTAAAGTCACTAATTAAGTACAAAATGGGATCATAAAGGCAATGAGTATGAAGATAGCACTAAATTTATTTTTAGTTGGATTAGTTAATTTGCTTAGCTGGACATAAGATTTATCTCTAGGTTGAGAATAATATCATTAGATGTTGGATAGAATTCTTAGGTTGTTTGCGCTTTCATCATTGTTAATTTCAGTTTTATCTATTTGTTGAGCTCTTTTACTTGGTGTTCTGAAAAACCCTCTTTCCTATAGCCTTCATTAATAAAAATCTGTACTAGTTAATTCTCTGTGATACGACCCATGGTTTAAAAAATTAATCTTAAATTTTAATTTAGCCACCATGTATAGTAGCAACATCATAAGTGTGTATATCTTGTTAGTTGTAAGTATTGATTTATGCTTAAATTTTTTCAAGCTAAGTGTAGAAAGTTGAAAAAGTGTTGAAAAAAACAACAAAAAACAAAAAAAAAAATTCTGGAAAAAGTATGAAAAAGATTGAAGAAAGCGAGAGTTAATGATGATCGTTTATTTTTGTGTTTAAATTCATAATTTCATGCTCTCACGCCTTTATGGGCTCTAATGCCATGTTGGAATTCTCGGAGTGGACCCGATCCATCTTGATGTGTGAGCGTGGGCTTGATCATTCTTGGTGTGAAATATATGGTCATTTCTCAACACACACCACATTAATTATTTTCATTTGTTTTATTCTCAAATTACCCCCAACCTGCACACACACCCTTTCAAATCCGTTTCCTGACCTTGATATCCGTTTCCATAAACCCTAAACCTTGATATCTGTTGCCCTCTTTGTAACTCCATACACCCCATTTCGGATTTGGGTAAGTTTTTCTTCTCAATTTGGTTGGTGTAATTTGGATTTGGGAGATTTTGTGTTGTCCAATCAATGTATTTTGTGATCGATGGTTGTAGGTAAAGTGAATTTAGTTTGAAATTGGTTGGATGACTATGGAATCAATCTACTGCAATTTTTTTTTTCCAATTTTGTGACTCAACAAATTTTGATTTCCGTTTACCTAAAAATTGACCTAAACAGATCTCGAGATTCATTTGGGTCAAATTTAGTCCGAACGGATCTCAAGATCTATTTGAGTCAAAGAATCCTGGGTTTTAAAGAATTTGTTGTAGGGGATAGTTCGTATCATTGGTGGATGGCAGTTATTGCATTTGTGTTGAAATATGACCATCGTAATTTTAATCGAAGACAAGAACTGAAAGGTTTGTTTATCATGGACCATTTCTGAGAATTATTCCTTTGAAATTGTCTATGCATGAGAAAAGTGACAGGAAATTGATACTCCCTTCATTTCAAAATAATTGTCTTTTAAGGTTGTTACATAGAAATTAAAAAATGTAATAAATAAGTTAATAAATTATGTAATTTTATGAAATTATTCTTATTTATTTTTTGAAGAAAAAGAGAATGGTGACTGAGTGGGAGAGAGAAACACATGGAATGTTAATTAAATGTTGAGGGCAAAAGTGAAAATAAATAATTAATGTTGCATTAGAATGGTAAATGTACAATTATAATGAAACAATTTTTTTCTTAAAAAACAATTATTTTGAAATGGAGGGAGTACTTATTTTGGTAAATTATTGAAGTAAAGGGAAAGTAACGAGGAATGATTCATTGATTATAAAAATGCCAACCAAAAAAATAAATAAATAGAAATCCAACCAAAATAGACATGTTATGGTTACAACACATAACAAAAGGCAATTTCTGCATCCATGAGCCTAGAATTCTGCAAAGAAAAATATAAATAATAGTTACACATTTTTTAATAATTTGCAAAATAGACTGACGGATAAAATATCCGAATCTATATATTAAAAATAAATTTTAAAAATTATATGTGTAATTATATCATAAGGATAATATTGTTATTTGAATACAATTTATATCATATTCAATTATTATTTAATCCATAATTTCAAATAAGATAATATAATACAATCCTACAAGTTATGTGATGCATATCAAATATTATATTCAATCCTCTCTTATCTTATTCATCCTTATCAAATTTATTGTGAATTTAAAAACGGTGCCTTAATTACAAATCTCATCACCATTAAAGGCTTCGTAATATTGATTGGATGTTTTCCGAAAGTTTCCGAGATTAATCGTAAATCAAATCAATGGGACCTTAATTACAAATTTCATTACCATCTAGAAAATCAGGAGAAATTAAACGAAGTTTGCTTTTGAATATTAGCCAAGATTTGTTTCAAGTAATGATTTCAACGTAGCAATCAAAAAATTGGTACCTCTGAATCACGTTAAATCAATTTAAGATCTCTTTTCTTATTATTATTCAAGTCACTAAATATTTTGTTTTGATAATCAAGTCACCAAATATATCTATATCTTTATTTGTTTTAAAAATCACATGGATTATTTTATACTCAAAAATATTATCGCTTAACACTAATTGATGATAACCATGAGAAAATCAAGGAAAAAGTTTCGTTCCTTAATGTTTGTTTAGGTCAACATATTGATGATCATAACATTGGAATTGATCTCTTTGTGAGATTCCTATATATATACTCCATTAATTGTGAAAAATCCCTGGTCCATCATACATGCATTCTTTCACCATTGGAAACTTTTACCTTTATCACTAGCACCGTTGTTATTGTGGCAAAACAAAGAATGGAAGGCTCAAGTGAATGGACTAGAAAGGAGATGAAAGAGATAGAAGAGGCCTATTCTGCAGACTCACAACTCTTCTTAAGTTGCAAGTGGAATGAAATTGCTAAGTTGGTTAACACCAAAACAGCAGAACAGATTGAGACTTACTACTGGTATGGTGGGTTTGCTCACAAGTGCCTACATGAAGATATAAGGAAGATAGTTTCTGGAGAATTAAAACCAACCCCTTTTTTAAAATTGCCCAATTTTAAAATTGTACTAGATGATTATTTTGCTGAGTTTGCAGATTCAGACGGAGAAGGAGAAGAAGAAGACGAAAAATCAATAGCAGAAGAAGAAATGGAAGAAGGTTCTTGAGGTTACTTATAATATGAGAGTGGATATTTTTGTTTTCAACTGTGATATAATAAACTGGATGTTTTCTTGGTATTGTTTTATTTATAAATTCAAAAGTTATTATTGGTTATGTGATCATTTTAATTTAGGGTTTACATTCAGCCACTATATGAAAGTTTTTCTACTTCGGAAGCCCTAGGTAGAAGCCAACTCACTTCTGTGAATACCAAATTCGTTACAAGCTAAGTAGCAATAACTGTTCTTGGCCTGTGCTTGTTCATTACTGCAGATGTTCAAACGCACAGAATACTCATGTATTAGTTTATATCATAATTAAGAATGGTATATTTATTATTATTTAAGATTGACAGTGGAGATAATTTTTTTTTTTTTTAAAATTAAGAGACGTCATTAATAAGAGTTAGAAAGAGATATATGTCATGACCAAAATTAAAAAAAAAGAAAAAGAAAAAGGAAAGAGATATATGATACGGATAAAAAAAGAAGAAGATATATGGTGAGATTAAAAAATAAAGAAAGAAAGAAAAGTGATATATCATATGTGATTGGTCAATTGTAATAATTATTTATTGTTAAGTGCGAATTATTTCATTTATGCTATATTCAAGCTTTAAAGAAGGTGTGATCGTGACAGTAGAAATGAATGAGTCCCTTCTCGCACCATTTACTAAGGAGGAGATTAAACATGCTTTATTCCAAATGGGAGCAACGAAGGCGCCAAGCCCAGATGGTTTTCCTGCAATTTTCTATCAACAATTTTGGGATGACATAAGCCAAGCTATTACAACAATCGTTCTTGAGTTTCTAAACAATAATTCTCCAACAGACGAAATCAACTTCACCCATATAGTGCTGATTCCCAAAGTGGCTAGCCCAGTAAATATGACTCAATTCAGACCCATAAGCCTCTGCAACGTGGTTTATAACATAATAGCAAAAGTGCTTGCCAATCGCCGAAGATACTTCTTCCAAATATTATATCTATCAACCAGAGTGCCTTTGTACCGAATCGCCAAATTACCGATAATGTGTTGTTTGCTTACGAGCTTCTACATGCTCTAAAGTCCAAGCACTCCAGAAAGGAAGGTTATCTAGCCTTAAAGCTAGACATAAGCAAGGCCTATGATAGGGGGGAATGGAGGTTCTTGCAGGCTATGATGGAAAAAAGTAGGTTTTGCAGAAATATGGATCTCATTGATCATGGTGTGTGTTTCATCGGTGTCGTATTCAGTCTTGGTGAATGGCATTCCGATGTGCCCAATTATTCCAGAAAGAGGGTTGAGGCAAGGGGATCCCTTATCACCATACCTCTTTTTAATTATTGCAGAGGGTTTTAGTGCTATGCTAAGGGCTACAAAGGAAGCTAGGTGCATTAGTGGAGTAAGAATTTGTAGAAGAGCACCATTTATTTCACACTTACTTTTTGTTGATGATAGCCTAATTTTTTCACAGGCAATGGTGCAAGCTGGCTTAGAGACTAAAAAGGTGCTTGTTGATTACGAAGCATGCTCTGGTCAAAAAATTAATCTTGATAAGTTCTCAATATTCTTCAGTCCAAATTGCATACAAAGTGATAGGGATTTGATTATGAAGAAGTTGGAGATCCATAATGTGGTTTTTAATGAAAGATACTTGGGTCTCCCTACGATGGTGGGCCGCCGCAAGAATAATTCATTCCAATCAATTAAGGAGAGAGTTTGGAAGAAATTACATGGATGGAGGGAGAAAATACTCTCTAAACCAGGGAAAGAAGTGCTTATCAAAGTAGTTGCCTTATCTATCTCGGTGTACTGTATGAGCTGTTTCCGTCTATGTAAGAGCTGTCGTAGGCTCACAAATTAATTCACTACTCCCTTGAATTTATAATATAGTACAGGGCAAGTAGGATCGATCCCACGAGGAAGCGTGTATTTAATCTAATAGGATTAAAAGAAAGTAAACTAGTAATTGAAATAACAGAAAATTAAACTATTAACTAACCTAATCTAAACACACGAAAGGGGGGGGGTTTGAATTGGTTTGTTGAATGAAAATAAATTCTGGGTAGAATGTAAAGAAAGCAAGGAAAAGTGAATAAAGAGAAGTGAGTAACAATAGATTGAGTAACAGAATTAATAAGGCATGCTTAGCATCGACATATCCTCACCATGATAACACAAATTCGATCATTGACACATAGGTAAATTAATTTTGAATAGCTAGACTGTAGAACTTTGTACGAAAAAATTTCCTATTTTCCCTTACTGTTTGTTTTGTAACTAGAACGTCTGAGCTCAAAACCTACCAAGTCCAATAACCCCAATACACCAGCGCATCAGATTTAACTAGACTTGGAGCATTAAGATCTATGGAAAACATCATCTAACCTAAACCATAAAGGTCCACCAGCGAATTTATGTAATTCAGATCTGAAATTATTCTAGTCAATCCAATTCTAGGGTTAACTAGTTGTTACTTGTGCCGATTAAATAAGGTTCCAGACTTACTTAATTGGCTAACAATATGAATCATTCAAATAGGTTGGTTAGCTACTCCAAACAGATCTAAATAGATTCAATAACAATGTTGTCAAATAATTTCAGAATACTCAAATCAATTGATCTAACATTAAAATCATAATCTTGTCTCACAAATTTGACATCATGGTTTAGATATGTCTAGCTAAGCATAAAAGAAATTAAGCTACCATACTAACAGATCCAATAGAATTTGGACTGCAAGCATGGTCACTTGAACAAAAATAAACAAAGAGAAAAATACTAGTTTCGGCAAAAGGGACAATGGATGTCTTCAGCTCTTGATGCGTGGCTCTTGGTGGTGTTGCGTGGATGAGTTTCAGATCTGGCAGCAGCTCTGAATGTGGGGTTGATGGTTGTGTGTTGGCATGGTGTCTGTGCTCTCCAGCCCCTTTGGCTATTTAAATATATCCACTCCTAGTTAGACTCAAAATAGGACTCTTAATTAAATTATATCTCTAAGTATAAGTCAATCCTAATCGTACTCTAACTAGGACACTAAGTGGATATATTTTTCTAAGACTTTAATTCTACTTGAATTATGACTTTGGAGAGTCTTCAAAGCTTAGGAATCCCAATCCTTGTATGATAAGGCTTCTCGGTAATTGACTTGCCTTAAAACTCCTCAAAATCGCATCAATGCAGGCTCTGGGCGCTACGACAGTGAGAGATGGGCGCCACGGTGTTGAGTTGCAGAATTGGCAGCCCTTTGTCTCTGGAATGCGGTGCCACGGCGCCCATTGGCAGCATTGCCATTTTTCTGTTTTCTAGCTTGGCTCTTCAATGCTTGTTCTTGGCATAGAAATTAATCACTTGTGAAAATACAATTGTCAGTTAAAAACATGCAATTAAGCTCAATTTATAATATCATCCACATGAATTCAAGAATCTAAAAAGTGATTTAAATCAAATGAAATAGTCTAAGAATATGCCACTAAACCAAGAAAATATGGGGTTGAAATGTGACTAAAATGAGACCTAACAGTCTATCAAGATCTTTTTGCATAGAGCTTAATCAATTAATGGCTCGGTTTTGGTAGGGGCAAGTCAACAAGGAAAGGAAGATACATTGGGTTAGCTGGGATAAGATAGCTACTCCTAAGAGTTGGGGAGGATTGGGGTTTAGAAGATTGGAAGTGTTTGACATAGCTATGCTGGCTAAGCAGGTGTGGCGTATACTTCAAAACCTAGATTCGTTAGTTGCCACTGAGTTCAAATAGAAATATTTCCCTAATAGCACAATATTGGAAGCATCACTAGGCAACAAGCCATCTTATACATGGAGGAGTTTATGGGGTAGCATTTCTCACCTTAATAAGGGGCTGGCTAGGCGTATTGGGAACGGGGAAACAACAAGGATTGGGTGGCAACTGTAAATGTTTTGGAACAGTAGTATTTACGTAAATGAATAGTACAAGTATATATAGTACAAGTAAAGCTAGAAGATAATCTTAGCCTAACAAACTTAGTCTAACAATAAGGTAGAATATCAAGGATAAATATATCCTAATTGGAATTATTAACAGCTAGAATATTGTTGTAACAAACTGCAAGATAATAGCAAGACTAAGTCTTGGCTTTATCTTCAACATGCCCCCGCAAGATGGACGTCTGATTGGATAGGCCAGTCTTGGATATCAACAGTTCAAACTGAGCCCGAGCCAACGGCTTTGTAAGAAAATCTGCTAGTTGGTCGCCCGTTGGGACATGAGTGACACGAAGGGTGCCATTTTGAACTTGTTCACGAATGAAGTAATAGGCAAGTGCGAGATGCTTCATGCGGGAATGGAAGACCGGATTAGCACAAAGATGCGTGGCACCTAGGTTGTCACAATAAATGACAGGGGTGCAAGTGAGCTGAATACCAAGTTCACCAAGGAGATTTTGAACCCACATGAGTTCAGCAGTTGTAGAGGCAACAACCTTGTACTCAGCTTCCGTAAAAGACCGTGCTAGAGACTTTTGCTTCTTAGAGCTCCAAGTAATCGGGGTGCGACCAAGAAAGACTATGTGACCCATTGTAGAAGTGTAGTCATCCTTGTTTCCAGCCCAATCGGCATCTGAGAAGGCATGAAGATTGAGTGGCGAGTGACTAAAGATTGTGAAGCCTTTGTCAAGAGTGCCACACAAGTATCGAAGGAGTCGTTTGAGGGCATCCCAATGAGCACTTCGTGGCTTGTGCATGAACTGAGATAGCTTATTTACCACAAATGCAACATCTGGCCGAGTGAGCGTTATGTATTGAAGAACCCCAACTGTTGCTCTATAATCTGTAGGAGTGTCAAGTAGTTCATCAGAAGTGAGAGTTAAAGCATTGTTGACCACCATGGGAGTCGGAACCGGCTTAGCATTGAGCATATGCATGCGCTCAAGAAGATCAACAATATACTTCTTTTGACTGAGAAAGAGACCATGAGAGGTAGGTGTGACTTCTACTCCCAAGAAGTAAGAGAGTGTACCAAGGTCTTTCAAGGAGAACCTGCTAGCCAATCTGTTAATGAAAGCATTTAGGTTAGTAGCATTAGGACCAGTTACTATAATGTCATCCACATACACAATGAGATAAATAGGTGAAGTGGAATGGTGCATGATAAATAATGAAGCATCAGCAACCGATCGCTTGAAACCCGAACCAAGAAGAAAGTTGGCTAGCTCTGTGTACCATGCTCGAGGTGCCTGTTTAAGCCCATAAATTGCCTTGCGCAATTTGCAAACATGAGTGGGGAAAGCAGCATCTACAAAACCGGGGGGTTGTGACATATATACCTCTTCATGAAGTGTGCCATGAAGAAATGCATTATTAATGTCAAGTTGCCGGAGATGCCATTTGTTTGTAACTGCAAGGCTAAGAAGAGTACGGATGGTGGCTGGCTTTACAACCGGACTAAAGGTTTCTGTATAATCAATACCAGGTCGTTGTTGGAATCCTTTTGCAACAAGTCCGGCACAATATCGTTCGACACTCCCATTGGGTTTGTATTTGATACGAAATACCCATTTGCATTTGACAAGGTTGCGGCTATTTTCGGGAGACACTAAGTCCCAAGTACCAAGCTTATGTAATGCTGTGATCTCAGCAGTCATTGCTTGCTGCCAAAGAGGGTCTTTAAGAGCTTGGGCTACGGTGGTAGGTTCGGTTGGTTTAAGTTGAAGAGTGGTATGGTGGTTGTATTTGGGGTTGGGCTTGTGGATGTTATTTTTGGAGCGGGTGACAACTTCGGGAGGTGGAGGAAGGGGGGGGAGAAGGTGGTTGAGGGATTGTAGAGGATGGATGGCTAGGCTAGGGTGTAATAACTGGCTGGGCAGAGAGTTGCTGTTCCGAGGGAGTGTTTGGCACTGGGACAGTGGTGAGACTATTGTCATTGACCCTGGGATTATGGATGGGTACTGGCTGAATTATAGGCAATGACAAGGGGCACCAATGATCCGGATTGGGCATGGGATTGATACGAGTGCAGGTGCTGAGACGAGCATAAGGAAATTCAGTTTCGACAAACTGAACGTGCCTAGACGTGTAAACTTTGTGGGTGGTGGGATCTAGACAATAATAGGCACTTTGAGTTTTAGAATACCCAATGAAGATACAAGGAATCGACTTGGGATCCAGTTTGTGTGAGGCATAAGGGCGTAACCAAGGATAACACAGACAACCGAAACTCCGTAACTTAAGATAGTTAGGAGGAGCACCAAAAAGACGATGATAGGGAGAGGAGTTTGAGAGAGTGGGCGTGGGCAATCTATTGATAAGATAGGCAGCTGTGGCGAAGCTATAAGACCAAAACTCGAGAGGAAGTTGAGCGTGGGCAAGAAGAGATAAGCCCGTTTCAACGATGTGGCGATGCCTTCGTTCGGCATATCCATTATGTTCCGAAGTGTGAGGTGGAGAAGTGAGATGAGAAACACCATCAATTGTTAGAAAAGTTGCCAAGGCTTGATATTCCCCCCCATTGTCGGAATATATAGCTTTGATATTTTTCTCAAAATATTTTTCCACTAAAGCTTTGAATCTAATAAACACAACTTTTGTATCAGATTTGTTTTTAAGAGAATAAAACCAAATGTATTTTGTAAAGTGGTCAACAAAAATAACATAATATTTATAACCATCAATAGAGTATAATGGCGAAGTCCATAAATCAGTGTAAATAAGATCAAGGGGAGCATTAGATATCAAAGTTGATTGACTAAATGGGAGCTTATGACTTTTATTACAGTGGCATGAATTGCAATTAAAAGAGAAATCACTAGAAACATGAAGCCTAAAATTTGAAACTATATTTTTGAAGGTAGATAAAGAGGGATGGCCAAGACGATGATGCCAAGCTAGAGCCGATGCTTTGACACTAGAAAAAGCGAGAATGGGTGCAGGAGATGGCCACTCATAAATGCCGTGCCTAGTTGGACCCTGGATGAGTTGTGCCCCTGTGAGACGATCCTTCACAACAAAAGAATTAGAGGTGAATTCAATGATGAGATTATTTTCGGAGCAAAGTTGTGAAATGGAAATAATATTACGTGTCATAGTGGGTGCACATGAAACATTTGACAAGGATAAAGATTTGGAAGAGGAAGTAGGAAAGAATAGTGAACCAGTGTGAGTGATAGGAATACCCGTGCCGTTTCCAATGACAATCTCTTTAGTGCCATCGTAGGGGTGATGGAGGGATAGGTTTGCTAGGTCATGGGTAACATGGTGGGATGCGCCGGTGTCCAAGAGCCAAGGGGAGGGATGGGAGGAGATAGATGCAGTGGCTACATGAGCTTGGGGTTGCGATGGGTTGGAGGTAGGCCGGGGAGGTGGGTGAATGGCTGGGTATTTCTCCTGGAAGATGGGACATAAATGGAGTGAATGCCCGATTGTGTGGCACCATTGGCATTTGCCTTGGTAGCCACGAGGTCCAGGTTGAGTAGAACGTTTGGAGTTGGAGGAGATGGTTTTATGGGTGGAGGTGGGGCGGAAATGGTTGGTAGGGGTGAGCTGGGTGTTGTAGTGGAGGCGGGTGGTGGTGGCGTGTACTGAAGCAGGTAAGGTGGGCATAATGGGTTGTGACTTGGCCATAAGTTCACGGTTGAGTAGCTTCTCATGAAGCTCATCGAATGATATGGGCGTATCGCGAGCATGAACAGCATCAATGACTCCTTGGAATGTGGAGTCCAGGGATTCAAGGACCTTGTCAGTGATGTCTTCAGGATCTATAGGGTTACCGAGGAGGGCTAGTTAGTCAGTGCATGCTTTAATTGATTGCATGTACTCAGTTATTGATTGAAGACCTTTTGTGAGAGCCTTGAAGGTAGTTTTCAGCTGCTTGATATGGCCACGGGTGAGACGAGCAAAGGTGTGAGCAAGGGTATCCCAGACCTCTTGAGTGGTGCGAGATCGAGAGATGAGTGGAACAAGAGTAGGTTCCAGGGTACCAATAAGGGCGCCAAAGAGGAGTTTGTCCTGGCGAACCCATGTGAGGTAAGCCGGATTGGGTTCGGAGACTGTTTCCATGGTGATGGTGGTAGGAGGCGCAGGGAAGGTGCCATCTAAGTATTTGAAGAGACCATACCCGAAAAGGGTGGCTTCAATTTGAAGCTTCCACGAGAGATAATTTGTGGAGGTAAGCTTGAGGATATTGGAGAGCATAACAACGACAAGTGGGCATTTGGGATCAACGTCGTTAGGAATGGTGTGAGGGGAAGACATGGTAGGTGACTAGTATGCCTTGGAAAAAAAAAATGATGAGGATCAAAACCTCTCTGATACCATGTAAATGTTTTGGAACAGTAGTATTTACCTAAATGAATAGTACAAGTATATATAGTACAAGTAAAGCTAGAAGATAATCTTAGCCTAACAAACTTAGTCTAACAATAAGGTAGAATATCAAGGATAAATATATCCTAATTGGAATTATTAACCGCTAGAATATTGTTGTAACAAACTGCAAGATAATAGCAAGACTAAGTCTTGGCTTTATCTTCAACAGCAACCATGGTTACCTAGGGAAGATAACCCGTATGTGACAACGTCGATGCCACATGAGACTTTTTCAAAATCTATCAATTTTCTATTCTTGCAGGGGACTAGGGAGTGGAATAGCACTTTAGTACATATTATCTTTGAGGATGAGGAAGCGAGAATTATTTGTTGCATACCTCTACCTCGGAGAGACATACCTGACCAGTGGTATTGGAAAGACAGCAAGGATGGCATATTCACTGTAAGATCTTGTTACCGAGGGTTGGTTAAAGCTACAGCAGAAGAAGAAGGCCAGGGCATTTCGGTGCAAGCTCAGATGCAGTGGAAACTGTTATGGAAAGTTGATGTCCCTCCAAAATACAAGCACTTTATTTGGCGCTGCTGTAAGGACATGCTACCTACTACTTCTGCCTTATGTCGAAGAGGAATGGACATACCTAACGAATGCCCTTGTTGCTGCTATGAGGAGGAGACGATCATACGTGCACTATTTGGTTGCGAAAAGAGCCAAGTTGTTTGGACCACTTGCATGCATTTCTTTGAGATACACACATTGCCAGACAACGATTTTGATGGATGACTTAAAACAATCCTTGGTGGGTGGGATCATAAGAGCATTGGTGTGTTGTTCTTCCTATTGTATGCAATATGGAAAAGGCGAAACGAGATGCAGTTAGGGAACCATGTTAGCCCAACGTCTGGGGTTTTCCTGGTTGTCTTGTCTCAATGGAATGAACAGAGTAATACCACAAGCCTTTACAATGCCCAAGTTCAGCTGAGCGTTCCCAAGTGGAGCAAACCTGTTAGTCCATGTGTGAAAATAAACATCGATGCAGCGGTGGGTTTTGATCACATAGGAGGAGTGGGGGGAGTTCTAAGAGACACAGCAGAAACGTTTCTTGGAGGATGGTGTAACCAATGTGATTGGAGCACATCTATCTCTTCTCTTGAAGCGATGGCCAATCGGGAGGCGCTTGTACTTCTAAAAGCGTGGGGCTATCAACACATAGTGTTGGAGGGAGACTCACAAAGCATTATCCATCAACTCAACAGCCCGCGTTCTAATATGTCTTATGAAGGTTTGATTATCAATGACATCCTTGCCCTTAGTAAAGAGTTCACTTATGTTTCATTCTCATGGGTCCCTAGAGAAGCCAACAAAGTGGCTCATCAACTAGTTGCCTTAGTAAAGACCACTACTGGATGTAATGTTTGGTGGGATGACCCTCCCACTATCCTTGTAAACAATCTCCTGATTGATTCTCAATAAAGTTACATTCCATTATCAAAAAAGAAAAAGAAAAAAAGGTGTGACAATAAGAGTGTGGAAATAGGGAATCCTTAGACATATTTGTGCAATTAGACACTTCTATTCATTTATTTTTTTTTGAAATTTTGGTTACGGACTTCAATTTGAATACTAATTAAACACTTTTTTACAAAAAACCATGGCATCAATTGTTCTACTAAAACTAAAACTAGGCAAAGACAATTACACTAAATCAATAACTAAGATGCTTGCTTGGTAAAATAAACTAAGATGACAATATAATTAAGCCAAGGAAAAATTGCAATTAACCCAAAAAAGAGTTGGCCCTCTTCCACCACGCCCCCAAATCTCGTTCATGCACTGTTAAATTAAAAGTTCAGAGCATAAATAAAAGTTCAGATTAAACAATAGGAAGAATTATAAAAAGTTCAGGATTTTAAAAATTATAGGTTGAGATTAAATAATTGAAAAAAAATCCTTTTTATCACATTATCGTTAATTTTAAAAAAGACTCTCACATTTTAAATAAAAAAATAAACTCTTACATTTCAAGTCAAGAATAAATGTAAATTTATTTGAATTATTTTTAAAGTTTAGAATTTAAGGTTTAGGTTACTATTACGTACTACTATATATATTTTAAAAACATATTATATATACATTTTACTATATACACTTAATTGAAATCATATTATTTGTATATTTTTACATATATTTTTGTAATTTCTCTAGTTTAACTAGTAACTTAACAATTGAATTAATGAACTAATGAATTAGTGACCTCTTCAAATCAATATTTGGTCCAATTCTTAAAATATGCTTGAGAGTTTCTATATACTCTAAATCCCTTAAAATCTAAGGGCCATGCTTTGATTGATAGGATGGTAATCCGCATTCATCAATGGGAAGCTAGAAAACTTAGTTATGCCGACCGATCTGAGTTGGTGAAATCAGTCCTGTTTAGAACCGAAAAGTTTTGCGCTGTCGATTTTTTCCAATACCTCATACTGTCTTAATGAAATACAAGCCATTTGCAAAAACATCTATGGTTTTCTGTCCATGGGATGTTATGAAAAAAACTTCGGATAGCACTTGATGGAAAAAATTTCTTTATATCAAAGACAAGTTTCTTCTAGAACCTATGGTGTAAATGAGGACATGATTGATAGCAAGGGGAAAATGTAACTATGTAATATACAATTTTTTTTAGCTTAACAAGCCTTTGGTTCCTTAGAGTTGTATAATTTCGCATCGCTTCAACTTACCCAGACTCTCTTTTCTTTTTTGATATAGAAAACAAACTCGCTTCATCTTAAACTTATGTTAAAAATAATAATAAAATAATTGAATTCAAAACTAATAATTCTAAAGAGTTAACATTTAATAAAAATAAAATATCCTAAATATCCTTAATGAGTCATACATTTGTCCTCCCTTTTTATATATATATATATATATATATATATATATTATATATATATATATATATATATATATATATATATATATATATATATATATATATATAGGTATTTTTCACTTGTCTCACCTCCCCTCCAAAACCTACACTTCCCTCTCTTGTAACTTGAAAAAAATGCAACACTTAAATTCAACCAATAAAAATTGTATAAATCATAGTATTATTCTATTATTTCATGCAATATGTTAGACTGCAATAAAAAAACTTATTTGTGAAATATATGACAAATCATAAAAACATGTAAAAACCAAAATTTATCTTTTAATTTATATATAATACTATTATTTCATCTTTTTAAAAAAATATAATACCATACTTAATATAATATATAGAGTAGACCATATAGAAGACATACAATTTGATCTCCTACCCCTTGGGATGAATTTTATTGAGAATTTAAGTGTTTTCGCCCTTAATGTCCAATTCAACATTCTTCTTGAAACCTATGAAAATTCTCTTAAATTTATGGCACCTAATACAAATAAAGGATTGATTACATATTAATAATGACTGTAGCTACAAATTTGTTAACAATTTTACCAAGATTCAAAAAATAAAAATAAAATAAAATAATAAATAATAAATTAAAGTAGAATTTTTTAATTAAATATCATAATTACCTTTATTTTATGAAGCAAAGAAAATAAACAGGTAACAAAACTAGTTAATATAAGAAAATGGGGACTTTCATATAATGGGACATTAAAACAAAATCAAATAATATTATCTTTACCCATAATTTTTATTATTTAGAATTTTTATTTGAATTATCTATAATACTTTTAATTAATTAATTCATTTCATAAATACAATATTATCTTGCACACAGAAATTTTAACTTGAAAATATAGAGCACTCCACTACTTTATTGCATGGCATATATGCATGCGTAATTTTGCCATATAAATTTTTCGTCCTATTTTTTCTTTGAAGAAAAAGAAGGAAGAAGCATATAAGGAGAATACTATTTGACTGTATGACTTAACTGCGTTTAAGTGGATATTTTCAAAATAGAAAGGAGATAAGTGAAAAATAATATAAGTACAAGAGAAGTTAATCTAATTTACTCTAAATTATAATTAAGAAAGATAACTTATATTTACATCTTTTGTGATTTTATGTAAAAGAATAAATTTTAAAACCATCAATAAATCTTACATCTTCTACTTTTGTCTTATTTAGTTCTAGAAGGATATTTCTTGCAGCGTTTAGTAGCAACCATATATCCACAGCACTTCTGACATTTCACTTAATTGAGTTTGTGAAATGTGCATTAAACTTGACAAGTTCAGTTGCACTTTCAGTCCACCAGTTAATCTAGACAAGTTCTGTAGTTTTAACCAACCCAGATTTAAACATATTTTGAATCATTTTTATATATGTATCGGTTTACACTGGACCATAAGGATATCATTTTTAAGGCATACTTATAATTAAGTGTTTTCATACTACAAGGAAAAAAAACTTTTTCACAGAAAAATCCATGAAAACATCATGAAAAATTCGTGAAAAATAGACATTCTCACACAAATTTTCATGGAAATCGTACAGTATGGAAAATTTCGTAGAATCAAATTTGCTCATAAAAAATGTACGAAGAATTTCTCAAGGAAAAATTCCCTGGGAGATTAACTATGTGATGATTAAAAAAAAAAAATTAAAGAAAGAATAACAGCAAATACTATCTTCCATTGTTTTTTATGTAAAAAATAATATAATTTCCGCTCTCATGCCTTACTATGGCTAACAATTTTACGAATAAGAGAATTAATATTTGTTGAATGACCATGAGGATCAATCTCTTGTTTTTCCTTTTTGATATGAAGAAAATCAAATCAAATTTTTTCCTTCGTAGATTTCCATACTTACCTTAAAAAAGTGGCATTTTATCTAAAGAATGCTTCAATTTTAGTGTAAACCACTAATATCTAACATCATATTAAGCACTAACTAATTTTGTTTGAGCTAAATAATTTATGAATTGTATCTACTGCCACTTGTATCCAAGATTCTACACATAAGATATGTAAATCTCTTTGATATTTGGTAATATTTTCATGACTAATCACAAAAGTGATTAAACTATACATATCATGTTTAATATAAGAACAAGCTACATAGAATTACACATCCCTCCATTGGTGGGGCACTTAAGTGAGAGAATAGAAAGTAAATATGGTGTCGATTTTCCAATTTGGATTTAGTAACTTTTTATCGAGAAAAGTTAGCCAACTTCTCTTAATCTAGGACATTAGATCAATTAAAATTAAAAAACTGTGAAGTTTTAAAAAAAAACATGTCTAAATATTTTCTATTAAATATCATTATTTAATTACTGGCTTCATTCATATTTTTTTTTTTTATATAACTTTTATACCCCATTCTCTTTCTTGAATCTCTACACTCTAAATTTAAGTTTTATGATTAGAATTTAAGATTTATATTTATAATTTCAGGTATACATTTTAGGATTTATATATAGGATTTAAGGTACATATTTTAGAGTTTAATATTTAGAGTTTAGAATTTATATTTTAAGGTTAGGGTTTATATTCTCGAGTTAGAATTTATATTTATTTTTTATAATTTAAGGTTTAAGAATTTATGAAGAAGGATGAAGCTACAAAAGTAATATAAAAAAATAAGACATAAATGGAATTAGTAATTAATAATAAAATTTATTAAATGCTTCATTATTATTTAAATTTTTTGTAATTAATGTAATCATATTTAATGCTTAGGTTGAGATTAACAAGACCCTTAGTTTTAAAGAAAAAATGATATTACTACCAAGAATTTAGTAAAACTAAATTGATTCTATGTAAAATATAAACATGTTTTTATTTTTTAAAAAAAAACATCATACTTTTCTTAATCTAGTTAGTTGAAATGATCTAATATCCCAAATTTAGAGAAATTAAGCTAACTTTTCCCGATACAAAAGTTACTGAATTCAGATTCATCAATTTCAAGGCTCTAAAACATGAGTCACCCTAGTGCGAATCAGATTCTAAACTAGTTGACACTAAGTTTCTTTCTTACTCTATACATGTTTTGTTGAATTTTTAATTTGCAAAACAACAATTTGTTTATTAAAAAAATTTATTTTTTAAATACATGAATTTGTGTATAATAATCTTAAAAAAGCTGAAATTTTGCTCCCGGTGAAAAAAGTACTCTTCAATAAATACACATTAAAAGTGTATTAACAATCAACACATTTTGAAAGAATTAACAGTTATGCCTATCAATATAAATAATTGCATATTTTTGCATAGGGTCACCCAGTTGATAGGATTATTTCCAGTAAACTACGTCATAATATCTTAGTTAAAATTAACCAAAGACACGAAAAATGGAAATATGATAAAGTTGCAACTACATTAGAAATTCCTTTTTTTCAATTAGCATCATTTTACAACAATTATTTTTTTTTTATTTGGCAACATATGAAATTACACGTAATTACATATCTAGTGATATAAATGTATTTTAACATCAAAGACATTTTACAGTGAAAGAAAAAAAATACTCATACTTTGTTAAATTTATTTTAAGAAATATAGATTCAAAATGAAAACATTTTACAATGAAAGGGTTTAAGAAAAACATTTTGCAACCAATTCTGGTGAAAAATTTGATCGTAAAATTGAGAGCACTTTTGTGTGTGTGTGTGTGTGTGTGTGTGTATTTATGTATGTATGTATGAATTAATTTTATTTTTATTGCCATATTCCTTTTGAAAGAAAAATCAAATTATTTTTAATAGAAAAAATTGCACTTTAATTGTTAATCAAATTATATTGAGTAGGGTAAACACTTTCCCATCTCAACAATCAGTAAGGATGTTTGATTAGTTTATGAATATTCATAATTTTAGCTTTGCTATATTGAAAATTAAATTATGAAACTTTAAGGATTCTTTGCTTGTTTTTATTTCTTTATGAAATTGAATGATAGCCCAAAAATACATTTAATTGCTAAAAGTATTTTCTAAAATATAATGAAAAATATTTATAATGATTCAAAAAATATTAATGACAATTTTATAATTGTGTTAACTTTATTTATTTTTTATTAGAAAATGACTACGGGTTTAATAAAATAGTAATGAATGAATATGAAAATAATAACAAATGAAAATAGAAAATTCAGTAAATTTATTTTTGAAAAAATATGAAAAAAAACATATTTCAAGAGATGAAAATAGGAGACCATTTCTTTAATCAAGCAAGCCCTTAACTTCTTGGTAATGATTAATATTTTCACTTTTGTATGCCAAACAATAACTCTTTATTTTGACAAAATTGTATATAAGGCATTGAGTTATTACCTTAATGGAAATCCCATAGCATTTTATGTCAAATTTCAGAAGTTTGAAACCTTACATGCTCATCTTTGTTAGTTTAAACAAAAATTAGTCTTACATTCAGAGTGTGTGAGTTAATTCTGAACTTAAATAGGTCTGTAAAGAAATATGGCAGCAGAAGAAATTCTTTGTTGTCTTCATTGATCAGTAGTGATGTGTTTATATACACGAAAGAATGAACAAATAGCTCCTATAAACATGGTAACAAAATGAAGTGATTATCTCCTATAAACATGCTAACAGAATTAAGTTAATTGGTTAAGATTGATAGTTGACTCTGTCAGGATGCCAATCTGCAGCGTTGTGGTTGGCCCGGAATTATCTCATGCATATCTTATCATAATTATCTCATTACCCCCCCCCCCCTCAAGTTGGTGGAGAAACATTGTGAATACCCAACTTGCGCAACAAGGAGTAAAACTGAGATCGACCAAGGGACTTAGTAAGTATGTCAACCAACTGAATAGTAGTAGAGACATAAGAGGGGCGAACTTGGCCATGCATGATAGCATTTTTGACAAAATGACAATCGACTTCAATATGCTTGCATTCATGGAAGACTGGATTCTGAGCAATATGAAGAGCAGCTTGGCTATCACAGTAGAGTCGCATGGGCTAAGGGTGAGAAATGCCAAGACAATGCAAGATATTTTTCAACCATGTGAGCTCACATGTTGTAGTGGCCATGGAACGGTATTCTGCTTCAGCAGAGGAGTGAGATACAGTATGTTGTTTCTTGGTTTTCCAAGAGACAGGTGAGTGACCAAGAAACACAAACCAACCTGTGAGGGAGCGGCGAGTCAATGGACAACTGGCCCAATTAGAATCGCACCACCCATGAAGAGTAAGAGAGCTGTCATGCCGTAATAATATCCCTTGGCCTGAACTGCCTTTGAGATATCTCACCACTCGAAGAGCAACATCCCAATGAGTTTGCCGAGGTTGTTGCATGAACTGAGCCAGCATATGAACACAATAAGACAGCTCTGGCCTGGTGAAACATAAATAGATCAGGCGCCCGACCAAACGACGATATTTAGCAGGATTTTCCAAGTAGTTGCCATCAGCAAGAGCCAAGTGATGATTTGGCTCCATGGGTGTGAGTGCTGGTTTGGCCCCTAGCAAACCAGTTTCTTGAATGATGTCTAAAGCATATTTCCGTTGGGATAAAAATATACATGTGCTTGACCGAGCAACTTCAACCCCCAAGAAATATTTAAGAACTCCCAAATCCTTCATATGGAAGCATGCATGCATGAAGAGCTTAAATTGATTAATAGCGGCATTATCATTGCCAGCGATAATTAAATCATCAACGTAAACTAAAATAACAAGATGAGACCTGGACTTTTGTAGCATAAATAAGGAATAATTAGAGAGAGATTATTGAAAACCATAAGTTTTAAGAGCATGAGATAGCTTAGCAAACTAGCATCTTGGAGCCTATTTAAGCCTATATAGAGCTTTCCGGAGACGACACACCAAGTTGGAGGAAGAAGGTGAGAAGCCAGGGGGAGGCTTCATGTACACTTCCTCTTGTAAAACGCCATGCAAGAAAGCATTATGGACATCCATTTGATGAAACTCCCATTTCTTAGTAGCAGCGATTGCCAAGACCACCCGTATGGTCACCATTTTGGCAACAGGGGCAAATGTTTCATTGAAATCGATGCCTTCTACTTGATGGTTCCCCAAGATCACCAGTCTAGCTTTAAATCTTTCCACAGTGCCATCTGAATTACGTTTAACTTTGTACACCCATTTACACCCCAGAGCCCTTTTATCAGGGGGTAGAGGCATCATTGTCCAGGTTTGGTTGTTTTCCAGTGCAATAATTTCATGTTTCATAGCCTCTTGCCACCGAGGATCCTTGGTTGCTGCATGATAGGTCAGTGGCTCCTTGTCCTGTTCAAGTGAGGCAAGAAAAACATGGTGTGGCAAAGAAAAAGCATGATAGTTCACATAATGAGCAATGGGATACAGAGTACCTGAGGATGGAGATGATGAAGGTGACCGTGGAGATGGGCTCAACAACTGCACAATATTAGTCACATAATCACGTAGGCGAGATGAAGGAGTTTTTGTGCGACAACCACGTCCTTGTTCTGGCTATCCAATTAAGGATCCTATGGTAGGGAGAACACAAGCCGATTGATCTCTGATTGTGTCCATCCTTGTTTCGGGCCCCCCCTGTCTGGGAGCCCACTTAAGTCTTGGTTAATGGAAGTAATGGGATGGTGCTCCTCGGCAACATATTCAGATGAAGTGTCCCTTGTAGTGTCATGTGTTTCAGTCATTACTCGGGTGAACGGAAATTCACATTCATTAAATACCACATCTCGTGAAATAAAATATGTCTTGGTATCTAGATCAAATAATTTCCAGCCCTTCTTACCTGTAGGATACCCAACAAAAATACACCTTGATCAGAAAAATAATTCCTCATGCAGAGAAATTCGGTTCCGTTGTCACTTCGAAAAATTTTAACTTGCTTGTTAAATTGTCGTTTTATCAAGGAAATTTTTTTTGTAACATCCGAGGCACTTCTTTCTTGTCAAACAGCAAATATATCCACACTCCACGAGAATAATCATCCACAATAGTCATGAAATAAAAGGCATCACAAGAGGAGGGAGTTTATTACGGTCCCTACAAATCACAATGGATTATTTCAAAAATATCACTGGTATTATGTTCGCTAATAGAAAATTTGTCCCTAGAATGTTTTGCTCTAAGACAAATATCGTAACTATTATTAGATACTTTATCACACTTGTTCTTACGGAGTTTAGGAATGGATTGTGTGATTTTGTAAGATGGATGTCCCAAACGCTTGTGCCAAAGACTCAACTGATTCTCACCACTTGTCTTGCAAGCCTTCACTACTCGTTCTCCACGAAAATAATAAAGCCCATCTCGACGTTTACCCGCACCAATCAGCATCCTCGAAGTGCGGTCCTGCATCACACATAATTTATTAGTGAACTGTAGAAGGAAATTAGACTCATCTAATAATTGAGACACAGAGAGCAAGCTGCAGCTCAGTTTTGGAACATAAAGAACACGAGTAAGCTTCAATCCTCCTTCCAGAAAAGTTGTCCCTTCCTTGATAGCATTGGTTTGCTCTCCATTGGGCAGCCCTACTGGACATGCCACAATATCATGCACATCATGCAATGCTTTTAAATTTCCTGTCATATGATTAGAAGCTCCTGAATTAATAATCCACTGTGATATACTTGTCATTTTCTCACTAGCATCAGATTTATTTAACAGTTCAACAAGCCTTTGCCATTGGTCAGCATTCAACCCAATTAAACCGTTTCTATCTATATCTGTAAGGGTGGTGGAGGCAACATCACTTGCCCCAAGCCGAGCAGCATTTGCTCGGACATGAGACCCCCTGCCTTTCCTAGTTCCCATACGCTGTGGTGTCTTGCCTTTCCCAGCTGCTTTGCTTTCATTTTTCGGCCTGTCCCCCCACCAGTGGAGATACTCGATCAATTGGAAGCAGTTGGCAGCACTGTGTCCAGACCTGTTGCAGTAGGTGCAAGTCAATGTACTGTCTCTTGGTTCTCCTCGTCCCTTGGGTTTAGTCTATGCAGAGAACCCAACAATGTCACTGCGTTCTTCTTGAGCTCGTGTGATTTGTCTCACACGTTCTTCTTGCACCATGGTCGAGTATACTCGGTTTAAAGTGGGCAATGGATCACTTGCCAACAAACTCGAGCGCACGGTACCATACAGAGCATCATCTAGGCCCATGAGAAACTGGTGCAGTTTTTCTTCATCTTGCCGCTTTTCTAGCGTAGAGGCCACATCACATGTACAGCCTTCGCATTCGCAGAGTGAGATTTGCTCATAGTGAGCCAACTCATCCCATAAAGTCTTCAATTTCCCGTAGTATGCTGACACTGTCAAACCATGTTGTTTGTAGTTTGCCAATTATGATTTCAGCTGATGGATTCGTGGTCCATTGATGATGGAAAATCTTTCCTTGATGGCTTGCCAAAGGTCTTTCACATTCTCTATGTAGGAGATCGTAGAGCACAGAGTAGGCTCTATTGTATTCAGAATCCATGACACAAGCATGGATTGAACAGTCCATGAATCTTCTATCTCTGGTGTTCCTTCCTCCGGTTGTTGAATAGTCCCTTCAACAAAGCTCCACTTATGTCTTGCTCATAAGGAGGTACGTATTGCTCTAGCCCACTCCTCATAGTTCTCACCTCGTAGTTGAACTTGAGTAATAATGCTGCCAGGATTGTCATTAGAATTGAGGTCATATGGAGAGGGAATTCGCTTCCCTTGATCACTGGTTGATTCATGGCGTCCCGCCATGTCAAGTCTGCTAGTCTATCTTGCCGACGAAGAGAACATTCTATGATCAGGCCCTGTGAATGGGCTCTAATACCATGTAAAGAAATATGGCAGCAGAATAAATTCTTTGTTGTCTTCATTGATCAGTAGTGATGTGTTTATATAAATGAAAGAATGAACAAATAGCTCCTATAAACATGCTAACAAAATGAAGTGATTATCTCCTATAAACATGCTAACATAATTAAGTTAATTGGCTAAGATTGATAGTTGACTCTGTCAGGATGCCAATCTGCAGTGTTGTGGTTGGCCCGGAATTATCTCATGCATATCTTATCATAATTATCTCATTGAGGTGCAAACTAAAAAAGAAAAAGAAAGAGTTTTATAGAGAGATAGCTTCCCTTCTTATACTGCTATAAAGGGAGCGATATTTTTCTATTTTAACTTCGGGTTGCACCTTAACATATAGTTCCATTGAGTTTATAAGGTAATAGTTTAAATGAAGATTTCCTTATTCACAGAAAAAGAAAAAGAATCCTAATTAGACTAATTACTCCTTAAAAAAAATAAAATTGCTCCATGTTATTTTTTGGTCTAGTCACATTTTATCTAAATATAGTTTTAATTAGACATTTGTACTATATTTTTGATATGGACACATTTAAATTTTAATCTATTTTATTTTTTGGTACAAATTTATTTAATATTTGGTGAACATACAAGTTTGAGTTAGAGTTTGGAATAGAAAAGAAGTCTAACATTAAAAGGGACTGAGACTTGTAAGAGATATATATATCTAGATAAGACTCATTAACCGTTTGTGTACTTAAATTTCTTTCCTTTTCATTCCTCTTTGAAATTAAATCACTACAACAATACTAATAAAAAAAAATTTCCCAACAATAAAATTATCACGTCAAATTAATATATCATTGGCCGTTGGAAAAGCATTAAATAGAGAATATATTATTTGGAGTTAATCTTTAATTAAACTAGAATTCTACCGATGCGCAATGAGGAATACCAACACAAATAGGAAAAGGTTTGATGTTTCCTTGAGAGTGAAGTTTCCTATGAAGCAAAACCATTCTATAAAAATCCCCGAATCCCCACATCCACTTACGTTTCTCATAATCATCTGTTTCTGCTGTCCTATTCAAAATTCTGTGATGGAGAAAGAAGGATCTTTGCAGTTTGTTTTGATTAGAGTTCCTCCAACACCTCGTCAAGAATTATCTGTCGGCCAAACCAGAACCTTTTTAATGAATTCTTCTTCTTTTTTGTCTGCTCCTGCTACTGAGTTATGGCTGCTGCCTTCCGTGGTTGTTTCTTCTTCTTGTGTCCAAGAAAACCAAAAGGGTAAGCAAGAATCTCGTGTCTCGACTGAGCTATCACTTATTCCTGGAAGCTTCAGCGATGGCGACCGAAACAAAAGCCAAGGCCCTGTTGCATTATCAAACGTGAGGAAACTGTGCTCCAACCCTCCTAAGAACGCATCGCAATATGTTGTCTCCACCGAGCTATCACTTTCAGTTTCAAGCACCTTCTGTGATGGCCAAAACAACGTCAAACCCCATACTGCCTTGAAGAAGAGGAAATCGTGCCCTAACCCTCCCAAGAATGCAGTCAAGAGATTGCGTGGAAGTGCAAAAAACCGAAAAGAGATGCGGTGTTGCAATTTCAGAGATTTGAATCGTAACGATGACCTGTCGAAAATCAAGAAAGTACTCACAGGGAGTGATGTTGGCAACTTATGCAGACTCTTGTTGGCCACTAATTTGGTTGAGAAATTGATGCTACCGTGCTTGGTTGTTGAGACCCAAAGAGATGCTGAGACCCTTGAGAAGGGAATCAAAATTGGGTTTTGGGATGTGGATACTAAAAGCATGCACTACCTGATTCTAAAGCATTGGATTTCTTCAAAGAGTTATGTTTTGATTGGAGGGTGGAACACAGGATTTGTGAAGAGAAGGTGTTTGAGGAAAGGTGATGAGATTGGGCTTCGTTTTGATACTTACAAGCATTGTTTTGATTTTTGTATTCTTAAGCGTGCCTAGTTAACGTTGTTCAAGTTAATAATGTATCCAAAAGAAAAATTTATTATCAGATACTCCATGAATAGGATTTTGTATTTGATTAACTCTCTAAGTAGAATTGTTCATGAACCTGTTTTCTGCTTCACTTTTGTTTTCTCTTCATTTTGTGACAATTTATATCAAAACAGAATTAATAGTCTTTTGAGATATGCAGTTATATCTGATTTATGTCTACAAGTTTAATTTAATTTTCTGTTTCACTTAAAGTCTGCCACCAACATATTTTCACACGAATATACTATGAAAATTAATATCATTCTCTTAAGATGACTGTAATTCTATTTTAAATTCTAATCAAGCGATGGGGTGAAAGTTTTATTCAAAAGGTTGTAGTGAAGTGGAATCAGTTTTAGTTTGATTGAGTTTCTTTGCTATGTGGTTTTTAGTTCTATATCACCCTTGTTTTGGGTTATTCATCCGTGGTATTTGTGCTTACTGTTTCTAATTAATCTTTTTCTTAATGAAAGCTGTTATATATTTATTTCACTATATATACTTAATTGAAATCAATTAATTTATATATTCTTACATATATATATATATATATTTTTTTTTTAACTTTTTAGTTTAACCAATAATCTAACAATTGAATCTATGAACCAATGAATTAGTTATGTCTTC